>VXAZ01006197.1:677160-774450 GCA_013399875.1 Gymnorhina tibicen
GAGGCCGCGCCCTTCTTTTCGCCGCGCTGTGCCGGGGGGCGGGGGGGCGGCGCTCGGGACCCCGCGCGCGGGTGGCGGGGGGCCCCGAAGGTTCTGGAGCCGGGGCGGGGCCGGGCCCGCGCGGGGCGACTCCTCCCGGTCCCGCCTTGACTCCTGAGAGCCGTGATTCGTTGTGTTTGGGTATTTGATCCTTGTTCATTTAAGGCCTTGGGTGCTTTGCAAATGTTAGTCCTTAAAGGCCTACGTTGGTAACTGCTGTAATTAATTTGCATTGATATGCAAAAAAAAGAAAAGACGAGTTCAGTTGAGGTGTTAAAACGCTAAAGCCTCAGTATGGTCAGTAAATAGACTTTTTTTAGTTCCTGCTGGTTCTGCGCGCCCTCGGGTTGTGTGGAAGGCCGGTTAGTTGGGCAGAGCAGCAGTGCAGGCGCAGGCACGGAGTGATGCGCTGACAGGGGCCTTGGGGGCGTGTGCGCTGCCGTCTCTGCGGGCAGCTGCACTCGGTCTTGTAATCCCTTCGCTAGACTATGAGATTGCAGGACAGATTTTTAAGAACCTTGAGTATTTCTTAAATATACATTTTATTACGACAGAATGGGGTACGGAAGTAATTTTATTAATAAAAACATTGTTTAGGTTGTTAGTGTCAGACATTTTTAAAACACGTAGTTTTCTTGAAGCTAGAATAATAGTCTTATGTTATCTATGTTTTAGGCATCCATTTCCCTTGCTCCTGTGAACATTTTCAAGGCAGGTGCAGATGAAGAGAAGGCAGAAACAGCTCGGTTGGTAAGTTTAATTCTCTAAGAAACTGGTAGTACTTGAGGTAATTAAACTTTTGTCTTTTCTACTACTAAAATTATTTTCACTCTATCATGGTACATAACTTCTGTCTCTAACTGGCTTTCCTTGTTTCATGTCTGTGAACAGAAGATAGGAGTGTTGTTTATACTGAAAATTAGAGAAACTCTTCATTGTCAAAAGCAAAGTAACTCTACTGGAACCTAGAAGATTGGTGTTTTATTGGGTGGCATTTCTTCTGGCTTTGAGACAGACTTATGGTTTCTGTGAGAATTAAGTATATTTGATCTGGTTATCAAAATTTAGCTGTTAAGAAACTTGGACACAGCCTCTGTTAAAAGAGGTGGAAGGGTTGGTTAAAATGTCCTTTTGAAAGCTACGTGATAGTAGCTTTCAAAGCTATCAAAGTACGTATAATTCTTGTATTACAGTAGAAATAAATTGTTCTCTGAGGTATATTTATTTTCATTTCAGTCCTCCTTTGTTGGTGCCATCGCCATTGGTGACCTAGTCAAGAGCACCCTCGGGCCTAAAGGCATGGTAAGACAGCTGCACGCTCTCAGTAGACACACTGTTACTTTAGCTTTAATAGTTACAGTGTGTTTTCAAGCAGTGTTCTAAATCTCACATCTTGTAGGACAAGATTCTTTTAAGTACCGGGAGAGACAGCTCTGTGACAGTTACCAACGATGGTGCAACCATCCTGAAAGCTATTGGAGTTGATAATCCAGCTGCCAAGGTCTTGGTTGGTGAGTTCTTAAAGGCTTGATATTTCTCAATTTGTAACTCTGTTACGGAGTTTTTATTTGTTCTTAGAAAAGTGTTCTTGAAATACTGTGAAAAATTGAAGGGAGGGGGAGCAGGAATCCTGAAGTAAGGAGGGCAGGGTACTGCAAGAGTTGTGGAATTCTGTAAAAGTAAAATAGAGGTGTATGCTGCTTTTCAAAACTGTTCTGCTGTCTTCCCTCAACTGTGGTTTGTCCCAGGAATCAGAAGGGACAAAAGACAGGTGTGTGCCCCTGTTTTTCCAGTGGGAAAATTCAGAACGGAAATCTGCGGGGCGACAGAGGTTCTCTCTGGTTCTCCTAGATTTAAATCTCTTATCACTCAGTGAGCACTGTACTTCTGAACAGAGTTTACCTTTGTGATCAACTGTCTTACTGTGCCAGTGGTCCAGTTCTGGTGACAAGCAGGAGCCTGAGCAGTTGGGTGTCAGGTTTCCTAATGATTTTGTGTTTGCTGGGTCCCAGTTTATCAGCAGTTCATGCAGCAGACCTGGTTATTACAGCCTCTGATCCTGTATATATACCTTAGAGCTTCTATCCAGCTGTACTTCCTTTTGATAACCATCTTTAGGACTGGGAACAGAGGGGAGCACCTTGACCATCACCAGGCTGGAACTGGTGTCTAGGTTGCAAATAAAGAGCAGGAGTTTGAAGGATGCTGAATTTCATTTGCATCTCGTGTTTTTCTGGGTTTTTTTTGGAGTTCCCTCTTAAGGCAAAGAGTAAGATCTGTTTCTCTCCTCCTAATGCATGAGAAAAATAGTATTAATGCTGTGTTTTCCTTCTTCAGATATGTCAAAGGTTCAAGATGATGAAGTTGGCGATGGAACTACATCTGTCACAGTGTTGGCAGCTGAATTACTGAGGGTGACGTATTACATTTGTTCAGACGTTTGTTTGCCAGTGTACTTCTGTGATACCACCAGTAGGAGGTGTGTTATCCTATGTTTGTGAAAAAGGCTCCCAGAGCATAGGAAGGAATAGCTTGCTCTTTTGCTGTTGAAATTGGTAGGGGGGAAAAGCAACCCTTAGGTATTGCATCATCCTTTTTTTTGGTATTATTTTAGACTATTATTCCTTATATTATTTTTTATAAACTCTCAAGTATTTGAAGTTGACTCTTACAGGCCACTTCTTGGCTATTGCACTGGGCAGCGGGCAGCACTGCTTAGTTGTGAGGCTCAGTCCTCTGAAATCCTTTTCCATAACATTAATGAGGAAATTACTGCTAAATTCTGTTCTTTGCTCAAGACCTGAATTCATAGTGTTCCTTTAAACTCTGTATGGGTTTTATGTTGATGTAAAATTTTACATTGCCAAACTCTAAACCTGAAATTACTGTGAAAGGGACATGAGAAGTGAGTAAGTCTTGCTAGCAGAGCTGTGTCAGAAAGTCTGATCATCTCAGGTCCAGGAAGTGGGATCAAGAGCATCTTGAGGAATGATCCATCAGCTTGCCAAGTTCCCTCAGAAAAATGAAGATAGTTATTTTTCAACTACACTCTAAGTTGCATTCATAAACAAACATGTCTTTTCTAGTTAGTGTAACTGTACTTTTGGGGGGGAAGTAATTACTGATTTCATTTAAATAGGAGGCAGAATTACTGATTGCGAGGAAGATTCATCCTCAGACCATCATTGCAGGCTGGAGAGCAGCCACAAAGGCTTCAAGGGAGGCACTTTTGAAAGCAGCTGTGGATCATGGGTTAGTAACGTCCATTTGCTCTTCACCAAAAACTGCTCAAGATCTAAACATCAGTGCAAATTACAGTCCATTGGTAAATTCTTCACTCTTATTATAGTAGCGTGCAGGCTGAGTTAATGATTTTTAATAGTTGAGAAAGAAAATACTGGGGTTTTTTTCAAGTAAATTACAGAAGCTTTATGGTACTCAGAATTACTTACGATGTGCAGAAATGAAACACAAGCAGTATTTGCTCCCTGGAACAAAAATCGGAGGTGTTACTTCAGATTTCACACTCACATTTTAAATGTAACTATTTCCCTTGCCCGGCACTTTGAGAGCACCAACTTTCTAAAGCTGAATGCGAAAATTCTCCTAACAAAACTTGTATTTCAAATAGAAGGTTGTGTTCTGGGACAGGGGAGGGATTCTGTGCAGCATTCCTCAAAACAGAATGTGGTACCTATAGACACAGGCTAGAAGAAGTGGGCAAAGACTCCTGGTGGTAGCTAGTGGTAGGGCTTTCAGACTTTCCACTTTAACTGAACTGTCTTTGTTGTAGTAATGATGAAGTGAAGTTCCGTGAAGACTTGATGAACATTGCAGGAACAACTCTTTCATCAAAATTACTTACTCATCATAAGGATCACTTTGTCAAGCTAGCTGTAGAAGCTGTTCTTAGGTTGAAAGGTTCTGGTAATTTGGAGGCTATCCATGTCATTAAGAAACTTGGTGGAAGTTTGGCTGATTCCTACTTAGATGAAGGTAAGTCTTTGCGTGTTAACCGTACATGCACTTGAGAAATAAAGCTAAAAGTTACATATCAATGTGAATTTGTTATAGAAACACTGCTACGTTATTATTAAATTGAATACTGAAGATGAGGAGATTTTGTAATAATCATGAATTGTTCTCCTTTTTATAATTTGAAGTTTTACAAGACCTTTCTGTTACTATAGGCTTTTTACTTGACAAGAAGATTGGTGTAAATCAGCCAAAAAGAATTGAAAATGCAAAGATTCTTATTGCAAATACCGGTATGGATACAGACAAGATTAAGGTATGTGACAGAACTACTGTTGAGAAACTCTGTTTTTGTAAATGGAATTTTGAGAGTGATCTCTCTTTTCTTTCATTTAGATTTTTGGCTCTCGTGTTAGAGTGGACTCAACAGCAAAAGTGGCAGAAATAGAACAGGCAGAAAAAGAAAAAATGAAGGAGAAAGTGGATCGTATTCTTAAACACGGAATTAATTGCTTTATTAACAGGTATGTGTTTCTTGGGAAAAGGGAAGAGTTATGTTACTTCCCGTGTTGTTCTAGTTCACTCTGCAGTGAATAGGCAGTTAAGTGCCCAGCAGGCACTTAGGTCACAGGACTTAGAACTTAAAGCATATGGCTGCCTGTGCTTAGCTCGATAGTGTTTCTTCAAAGGAAGGGTATTTCAAAAAGCATCACAGTTTAAATTGGTTTTTTTTCTTGGCTTTGTATGTTTTCCTGTTACTGCGTTTGCTTCTGTGTTGTGTAACATGCCACGTGCGGCAGGTGCTTCATACATTGACTGCTTTAGTAGCTTTCAGAAATCTGTCCTGTGTCTGTGCTACTGAGAATCTGGTGTCTTTTGTTACTCTGTTATTTTCAAAGGTTTGTTCTGTGTGTGATGGGGAGATGTGTTTTAATTTTAGACAGCTGATCTACAACTACCCTGAACAGCTTTTTGGAGCTGCTGGTGTCATGGCTATTGAACATGCAGACTTTGCTGGTGTAGAACGTCTGGCTCTTGTCACAGGTGTGTAGAGTATCTTGCTGTATGAAACTTAGAGGGGCACATTAGTTGTTTGATCATTAATAAACATTAAACTTACTTAAACATGTTTCTTTTTCTCCAGCATCTTTGAATAAAGGATCATAATGGAAAACAAGGGATGTAATTTAGCAAGCTAGTGCCAGTTAGTAATTTTCTTTCATATTTTAAAAGTATTTTTAGTTAAGTTCCTGCTTGATAAGATTTTGAAATGTTGTTTTCTAAGGAAAAGATGAAACTTAGCAATAGAAATAATAACTCCACAAGTTAATACTACTAGTTCTTGATTCTGTGATAATAACACTTAAACATGGCTGTTGTTTGATGGTTGCTGTAATGATAGAGAAGACTTAAAGAGTCATCCTTTGTTAAAAATGTGGGCCTGAGTTGTTGACTTGAGGTGGACCTCCAATGACATGAACAACCTGGATATTCTGAGTAGTGGTCAGCATAAATGTGATTCTAGTAACTAATGAAAATGAAACCTCTGGAATGCTACAGATAATTCTCGTTGCTGAAGTTAGAGATGGAACATCGTAGTTGATTCTGAAAGTGATCAGGAGGATGAATTTGCTTTGCAGGAGAAAGGAAAAGACACTGACTTGTTTATCTTAGCAAAACTGAAGTAGCAATTGTGTATAACTGTCAGTAGGCACATTGGCACAGACAAATGCTTGATTGAGAGGAACATTGCTTTCATTCTGTTTTCAAAGCAAACTTTCTGGGTAGAGCAAATAGGCCTTATCGGGCCGCACTGGCTTGAATAGTATAGCTGAAAAAAGGACAAGTTTTTAACGTGCACAAACTCTGCTACATCCCTTGGTTTCCTTGTTGTGCTACAACTACACAGTGTAGCGATCTACCGTGGAATAACTGAGCATGCACTGGGAACGCAAAGAGTTTTCTAATAGGAAGAGGAAAGAACTAGAACAATGTTCTGTTCAAAGACATTTTGGTCTTTGTAACACCTATTTTGTTTACAAGATGGCAGTTTACAAATTGTGCCCAGTATTGCTGCTACAGCATGGAATGAGACTTGCAATGCGGGAGAATGGTGGCCGCTGGTTCTCAGCCATCATCGGGCAGGCAAAGTGAATACTGTCACAAGCTCAAGTTTTAAAGCATAAGAGACTTCATTTAGCATTTTATAAATACTTAATTAGTAAATACTGTGAAAACTTGAGACATACTGACAATTTAATGCTAGCAAAGATGAGTGTTTATTCTGTTACCAGACACAACTCGAAAGCATTGTAGTCCTTGTGATGTGAAACAAAACATAGGTGCTTTAAGGATTTATCAGCACTGGTTAAAGGTTTTTGGTGCCATATGCTGACATGAGAAAATCTTGGCTTTTGAGTATTGTTGAACTAAATTTATTTTGGGGCAATTATGAAGATGATTTTTTTCACATCCCCTCCCTGTCCCCCCTTGGTTAGACCTTGCCTGAAAGGATGCTTTTGTAGTGAGCTCTGATTTCGTTATGATCTTACACTTGTAGGTGGTGAAATTGCATCAACCTTTGATCACCCTGAGCTAGTAAAACTAGGAAGCTGCAAGCTTATTGAAGAAGTCATGATTGGAGAAGATAAACTCATTCATTTCTCTGGAGTAGCAATGGGTAAGTCTTTTGTCACTAATGGTGTATAGTAACATTTGTGTTAAGCCTCTGCTAACACTGTTCAGTTTCCAGTGAGGCATAGGAATTTTGTAGTGAAAGCCTTGCTTTTCAGTAAAAGTCCTGCACAGTTTCATGGTTGAAACTGTGTATGTTTCGTGTTACATAAATGAACATACAATCATTTTTAAGGATGGAAACCAAGATTTCTGCTTTGGGAGATTAAATTGACAAGAAAAGCAGCAATATGTCATACTTAAAGAGCTTGAGTGCTTTTTCTAGTAAATACTAATACTCTTTAAGTTTTCAAGGAGTTTTGAGGTGATACTAATTTTCTGTTAAATTAACTAAGGTGTTGTGGAACCAAAGCAGTAGCACTGTGTACATAATTTCATTCTGTCTTTGAAATGTCATCATGCTTTCTTTTGCTCCCAAAATTAAGTAATACAAAATGACTGCAGTGATAGCAAAACCATTTAAAATGCTTTGTGATAGCGCATTTTTGCATCCTAGTTTCTCTTTTCAATCCTTTTGCATTTGTGCTTTCTAGGTGAAGCTTGCACCATAGTTTTGCGTGGAGCCACACAGCAGATTCTAGATGAAGCAGAGAGGTCTTTGCACGATGCTCTCTGTGTCCTGGCCCAGACTGTGAAGGACACAAGAACTGTGTATGGTGGAGGTGAATATCAGATTCTTTGTACATGACAGACATTTCATGTTACTGTACATCAGATATATAACATCTGTGTGTCTTCAATGAATAGGTTGTTCAGAGATGCTGATGGCTAATGCTGTTGCAGAACTTGCTGTCAGAACACCTGGCAAAGAGTCTGTTGCAATGGAGTCCTTTGCTAAGGCTTTACGAATGGTAGGTTTATTTAATCAGATTGCTGGATTAAGAGACAAAGCTTCATGAGGTTTACTGACTTGTGACATAAGATAGTTGCTTCACTTTTACTTCGGCCAACCAAAACTTTTAAAAAGTAAAGTTTAGCAGCACATCTTGGATAAACAAAGGGGGACATTGTTTTTTTGTCTTAGGAAAAAAGTACTGGTGTTTTAATAATTCTGCATGTTACAGAATTGTGAATGTTCCTGTGCTAGTCCTCCTCTAATTGGTTCTTGCTCACCTTACCTGCTAGTTAAAAGTGCTGCAGAAATAGTACATAAAAATCTCGTCTTACGTAGTTGACAACTGATTTAGAAAAGGGCGACCCTTCTGTTCCATTGATGCTCTAGTGCTGTTTGGGTGTATTCGTACTCTAGTACTGTCTGCAAGTTTCTAGTCTTGCACTGGAGATCCCATCTTAGTAGGAAATCAGAGCGTCACAAGAAACATTAATAGAATTGTGCTAACAGGCTGTCAATTTGAGAAAAAATTGACTTTCTGCAGTTTAAATTAGGGAAAACCTTTCTCCCAAGAAAATTAATTTCAAGAGCATAGTAACACTTGGCATTACCTCTTCAGTCAGCACATGCAAGTTTGCACTGCTGTGGAAACGGTGAACAGAATGATCAGGTGGTTGATGTGCTTACCAGCAGGCTTGTGCTTTTTAAATGAAAACATTTCTCTAGTTGTAGTCTGAAATGATAAAAGCCAAGATTCTTTTTTTTCTTCTGTCCATGTAAAATGAACTGAGAAATGTGCTAACATGCTTCTGTCCTCTTAGGTACTTTATTACAACAGGGTCTTGATGTTCTTGGAAAGGTAGTTTGGGTTTTTCACTTTTTCCACACCTTCTGATCACAGGAACAGATCATCTGCCATGTTTTTGAGGCATCTTTTTGAAATTCAGTTGTAAACTTAAAACATCAAAGTATGTTTCATGTTTACTAGGGATCAGTCCCTGTGTTAATTAAAAACAACCTGTGTTTATCCCCTTAGATCCCAACAATAATAGCTGATAATGCTGGCTACGACAGTGCTGATTTGGTTGCTCAACTCAGAGCTGCTCACAGTGAAGGGAAGACTACTTACGGATTGGGTAAGGGGCTCAGTTTTACTTCTGTGTTTGAATTACTGTTTGGCAGGTCCATTAGGCTCATTAAAGTTGTTCATGTATGTCTGTCACATATATTTGGCTGGGAGAACTGAGTATGTTGATTTGCTTGCTTTGCATAGAACTTGGGTGTACAGCACTGTGTTCCTTTTCTGTTCAACCAGGCTTTTGGCAGTAGAGTGAAAGCCTTTGTTTTTGAAGTGGGTGGTTTCCACCTCTAAAACCCACTTTCCTTACACTGAATCTAGTTATAGGAAGCTTAAAAAGAAAAACACTGTTTTAAAACCAGCAACCAGCTAAAAACCCACCAGAACCAACCACATCCTTCCCCTTGCCCCTTTCTTCCCCACCCCCCAGAAAAACAACCAAACAACAACCACAGAGTTGTGGAGAAGAACCTTGAAGTTAATGTATCTAAGGGAATAGTGTGGAGAGCCCTGTTGGGATCTTGTCTCCTCATCACAGTGTATAAAATTTTTATCATTAATTGTTTGTATGTAATGGCAACATTAGGCTTAAATCAGGAGTCTTGAGGTAAAAGACTTTATTTAATGCTTCTCTTACTATCAGTATAGTTCATTTGAGCATGTAAGTTACTGTACTCTCAGCTTCTTGTAATTTCCTTAAAAAATGCCAGGTTTAAAAAACAAAACCGAAAGATCACCTCTTAATGTATTTCTTCTTGCAGATATGAAAGAGGGTGTCATTGGAGACATGTCAGTTTTGGGAGTAACAGAAAGTTTCCAGGTCAAGAGACAGGTTTTGCTGAGCGCAGCTGAAGCAGCAGAAATGATTCTTCGTGTAGATGATATCATTAAAGCAGCACCAAGGTATGGTCAGAGTATCTGCACGGTCACTCACAGTGGTGTAAACCTTCTTCTGTGGAAGAGTAATGGTGCAGAAAAGTCTTGTTCTAAAAATAGTTGACTTGCAATGGAGCCTGACATCTGACATGCTGATGGTGATATTAAATAATTTTATTGCATTAGCAGTATCGTCAGGCCTTTAGAGCCATCAGCGAACTTAAATTGCTGTGCCTGAGTAATGCCTGGTTAATCTGAGGTCACCGGCTACTTGTGTTGTACATAGCACTAAAACATCTGCACAAGTGGCTGACCAAAATGTAAGGGATCATGCTTTCTTTTTCCTTTTGGCAAGAATTGTAGTGAAATGTCCAGCTGCTTCTGAGATAGAATCTGCAGCTAAAACAGAAACACATTTGTTAAAAGGTTTGGGAAGAATTGCTGCTGTTAGGCAGGTTATCCCACGGGTGCCTGCTACCACAGGTAGTTTTCATGGCTTTTTGAATCGCAGGATTTTTTTTACCATGGTCATGGGTGGTGTGTTAGCTTTGAGATGATGGTGCTTTTTGTGCTGTGAGATAAAGATGTCACTGAACGTAAAATACCAACTAAAGATTAAAAATAAGGGTGGGTAGGGAGGGGCTGGTGGACATCAGAGTGGTGGGAATTTTCTGATTTTTCTTTTTCTCCCCAGAAAACGTGTACCAGACCATCGCCCCTGTTAAATTTTCTTCAGTTCCTGAGGATGTGTGGACCAGATCTCACCTAGTAATTTTTTTTAACGGTCTAGTTTTTGTGAGGTTATGGAACAGAAGCTTGAGACAAACGTCTCCATCAATGGCACTGTCTTCAGTTGGTTTTTACTTACTGGAGCTTTTATGTGTTGTGGGGAAGAGTTCACTTTCAGGGGTGTATAAACCAGGGGTTTTATACAACCCCATTCATTCTGTTCCTTCCAGGTTCCACTTAAAATACACAGAAATAAAAAAATAAAAATAAAAAATTCAGATTCCCCGAAGTTGTATTTCTTTCTGTAGAACCAGGAAGGGCAGATCCATTAGGACAGCTGCGGTAACATCCTCAGGCCTTGGATGCTTCAGGGAGTGACTAAGCCCTCGTGACTCACTGGTTCATGCTGCCTGCTATGTTAGTGTAAGTGGCTGCATAGGTTTTGAGTTGGCGTCTTAGAAATAAGCTCTGAAGTTAGAGGATATCTTTTTCTAGTGATACTGGAGTATTACTTTATTTTTTATGATGGAAGAGAGAGAACGGAAGAGGAACCTCAGTCGATGCCCAGACCTACAACTAAGTGATCTTACAGCTTTTTACACCACAAATGTTACATTCTGCTGAGGGGAGTGGAGAAGAACATGCAGTTTAGGAGAGATAACAACATTCTGGACCAAACAGTCTGTTGATCCGTAAAGTACTGGGCTGACTTCACAAACACCTGCAATAGAGGGCACTCTAGCAGAAAATGTGCCAGGCTTCATAACATTCACTTCCTGCCCTCTCTGCCCCGCCGCTTTCATGTCGGTTGTAGCCCATCTTTATATTCACTTTCCCATTCTAGTAGTTACTGCAAAGGCAATGTGTTTCTTAACTGGACTGGTTTCTTTGTGCTTAGGTTATAAGGTAGCCTTTGATGCCTGCAGAAGTCTGCATGCGGCTTTGTGATGAGTGTAAGCACAGACAAACAGGGGCCCTGTCTGTGTGGCGGCCCAGAATGCTGCCTACCAGGCCTTGTGACCTTTCTGGCCCGTGCAAGTATGGTCAGCACCTGGCAAACAGCAGGGCAAGTCTGCAAAAGCAGGATTAAATTGAAATAAGCAAGTATGTGTGCAAACATTTTTCTCCCTTAGATTTCTTAAAATGAAGGGAACCTGCTTAGAGAATCCTGCCCTTAATTCTTGACAGATACTTTTCAGCTCTCCAGAAGTGACAGGACTGTGTGGAGAGAGCTGAGTGAAACAGAAACCACTGATAAGCCAGTGAAAATACACTCTTCCCCATCCCGTCAGATAAATACAGTACCAGCTTAGTTTTATACATATAAAAGATTGACCTTGGATATTAAAAAAGCCCCGAACTCATGTCCTGCTTTCCTTTTTGTAGGAAGAAATTGTTGGAACAAGACTAAAAGAATTTGCTGTTCATTCCAAAGAAGGTTGGTTTAGCTTGGCAAGATGCTAGTATACTTTGACTAGTAGCACCCTACATGGGTGCCAGCCAAATCCAAATTTAGACTTCATGTAACAAAACAAGTGCTAGCAGAGTCTATGTATTTCCAGATAATTTTTCAAGCATGTAGATGACATTAGGCAGTCACAAACTGGCATAGAATCAAACCTTTTCTGGGAAGTCAACTGCCGCTTCTGCAGGCTGCACTGTTGAGACAGTTCTACTCGAAGAGTGTGCCACTAAGGGCTCTCCACCCTTGTTAAAAAAGCTGTCTTTCACCTAATTCAATCATGCTATGGAGTCTAAAGTTTAAAATGTCACCTTGAGCCATATTTCTGTTACTCAATTAAAGCCAAGCTTAAAAAAAGTGCATTTTTAAGGGGATCTGAGCTGGTCCACGTTGCAAGCTCGAGAAATAGCCAGCTGAAAGCAGCTGCATCAAGTTTGCCTCACCTTCAGATTGTGTGCAAGCCTATGGTGACAGGTTCACAGCCCTGGATTTTATTCATGCAAGTTTACCTTTGCAGCTCTTGCGGCTTTTCCTTTTTAGTCAGGCTTTGATTTTCTTCTTTGCTCCTGCATGAGAACTTGTCCTGTACAGCTGCCCTTAGAGGCAGCGTTGTCAGTAACAAAACCCAGCAGTAAAGCCTACAGCTTTCCTCACCATCGTTTGAAATCCTGCTCGGCAGTAACGAAACAGTTGTCACAAATTTTGCAGGAAGAAGGCAGCAACATAAGAGGAGAGCCCCCTGTGCATACATGCTGTTTCCTTAAAAATTGCAGCCGGGACTCTGCTACCACTTTCCAAGCGGCAGACAGGGAAACCTTCAAGGTGTTGCTGCATTTCAGGTAAGTAATTTGAGACGAATGCTGTGGGTTGCTTTAGAGCTGTGGGTCTCAGCAGTGGTCATCTTGAACAGTGGCTTCCAGCTGAGCTGGGACACCTCAGCAAGGTGGAAGGGAGAAGAGTGAACCCTTGCTTGGGAGGAACAAGCAAGTCCTTACGTGCTCCATGCAATCCACCCATGGAAAACATCTAAACTGAGTCTTCATCTCTACGGTGAACTCTGAGTGGTCCCGGCACGCGAGGAGGGGGAAAGGGAAGAAGTCTGTTCTAGGGAGAGTGCTGGGTGCTGCACAAAGGCTGGTGTCTGTACAAGATTTTTGCTGTGACATTATCTCCAAGCTGGTGCATGTACTCCTGATGACGGCCAGGTGGTGTGGTGACCCCTGGACATCAGCAAGCAAGGGAGAGGTAGAGGTTGGGCAGCGGTGTGAGTGCGCTGCCACCTTGGGCAAAAGGGCCAATTGAGCGTCAGCAGGGCTCGGCTTCTGGCTCGTTCTTGGCGGCAGGAGGTAGCAATGGTTTCTCGTCGAGCGTGATTTCTATCACCGCCCCGGATCGCTTGCGGGGCTCAGGGGTCTCCTCTGACCATCTCCCCACCCTGCGCACCCCTTTGGCCACTTTGGGTGCATTCCTGCAGGGGTTGTGGTCGTAGATCACCAGCTTCAGGCCAGGGAGGTGAGCTAGGCTGGGGAAGAACCGGATGGAATTGCGGTCCACGTCGATCACCTCCAGGAAGGGCATGTCCAGGAGCACGGGAGGGAACTCGGACAGCAGGTTTCCTGACAGCCAGATAGTGCGCAGCTCCTGCAGGCACTGTAGCTGGGGGGGGAGCGTGCGCAGGGCGTTGGAGCCGGCATGCAGGGTCTTGAGCAGGCTGAGCTCGCACACCACTTCGGGCAGGTACTGCAGGCAGTTGGACTCGATCCAGAGGGTCTTGAGGTTCTGCAGGAGTCGGAGCTCGAGGGGCAGGCTGCAGAGCTTGTTGTTGCCCAGGTAGAGGATGCACAGCTGCTTCAGCGTGCACACAACTAGGGGCAGTGCTTTGAAGTTGTTGAAGTCCAGTGCCAAGATCTGCAGGTTTTGCAGCTGCTCCAGCTCGGGGGGCAGATGGTTAAGGTTGTTGTCACTCAGGTACAGCTTAACCAGTTCCCTAAAAGAGCAAATGTGCACAGGCAGCCGCCTCATCTGCCTGCCACTCAGATCCACCATTTTATCCACTGGCATCTCTTCTAGGTCTTCTAGGAGATACTTCTGGCACTTGTTAGAGGGCACAAAAGCAACTATGGCTTTCAGACCATTGCCCATCTCGGGATTTTGTTTCGGGATGGCCGGGACTGCAAGGGACAGGGGCCCGCCTTGGTCTTCTCCTGCTGCACACTGGCCTGTTGGTAACTCGTTCTTCCCAATATAAGGCTCTGTTTACATGGCACCAGCCTTTAATCTCAAGGGCTCTGAAATGTTTCTGATAATTGAATGAGTGTTTGGTGACGGGGATTATAGGCAGGGCGACTCGGGGCCCAGGTCTCCCTCTCTCACCCACACTCCCACTCGCTCACGCCCCCGAAAACATTCCTTCTTGCCTCTTCTTGCATACTGTAAATGTTCTCTGATTTTGCCCCAAACAAAATCAGGGTCACGCCAATGCCCCAGCCCCTCACCTCTTGGCTGCAGCCGTGCTGTCTGTGTAGCCAATGCAGGCAGCAGGGATGGGCTTGGGAAACCACAGCAGACCAAATTTTTAAGCTCGGATGTTTAACTTTCATGAAACTTTCAGGAGAAATGTCAGATATAATCAAATTGTGGTTTAAAATACCTGTCAAGACTTGACTGACTTTCAAGACGAGTGGCACTTTCAGGGATGTATTTTGAAAGGTGCCAAATACTTGGATTTCAGAGTATAACTTGCCACCCAGTACTTATCTTAAAGCTTTAACACAAATACTTGGCAAACTGCTATCTTGAGCTGTTCTACTATTTATGTTCCTAGTTTAATGGTATTTATTATAGCCTCTGGCACTCTTGACTGTGTAGGGCCTTTTTCATTACATTATGTTTTACTCCTTGTCTGAATCCCAATGTAATGTGCTATCACAAACTGCCAAGGCTGTTCTCCATCCGCCTTCCAACTGTGCTACTGCAGTTCCCGTGTCTGTACCAAAACCTGTCAAGAAACTCCTATGGATTTAATTCCATCAAGATTCTCGCTTGTTATGAGTGAAATAAATCCAATGTTGAAAAGTTACGGCTATTTAGATGTAACAGTGTAAACTGTTCTCTCATCAAGACCCAGTTTGCTATTCAGTTCTAATTTCTAGGAGCATTTCCATGTATAGGAACCTCTGCATAGTTTGACTTGTTGAGCTGCTGCTATTTCAAGCTTTCCTGGGGACTCATATGTATCCCTGCCCATGGCAGGGGGGTTGGAACTACCTGATCTTTCAGATTCCTTCCAATCCAACCCATTCCATGATTGTCCTGCCTGTGTGTTGGCCATGGCTCTACCATGAACTTTGGATTTGAAAGCTGGCAGAGTGTTTTAAGGTAAAATAACCTTTCCATCACCTGGCTCTTTGCTTTGATATCTACAGCTCATTGCTGTCATTTTCCACACCGTAATTTAGGGAGAATACTTTCTTCAAACAATCTGCAATTGGTTTTGGGGTATTAGGTGCTATACTACCAAAATCCATAACTGCTGAGAGCACACGCTCTTGAGAAGCAAAAGGCTGAGCAAACAGAAGATTGAGGAAAAGGCACCACTTAAGGTGGCCTCTGGATTTTTTGTCAAATCTGGTAATGCAGAGCTCTCTACTATCACTTGCTTTTGAATGTAAAGCAGCTCTTAGCTATCGGTTTGGTACAGGCTACAGGATGTTTACGAGCCTTTTCCCCACAAGGTGAGTGGCTGTGCCATGCAGCAGTGATGCTATGAAATGTATGGAGGGCTTTCCTGTGGGAGGAGAACAACAGAGAGTGCACCTGGGAACCAGTATGGCAGCAGGATGGAGAACAGTGAGTGCTGAGACCTGAGTGCCATAAAATGGATGGAGAAACTGGGCAGAGTATCAAGCCTGGAGAACAAAGATAATGTCACAGCCATCTGTGGTGGTGCTGTGGAATAGAGGGCCTGAAAGTTCCCTCTCTGATGATGGGATGTGCTGTGCATGGCATCCCAGCAGCAAGAGGCCAATTTGCACTGCATGAGCATCTCCCTCTAGGCACTTTTCTGCTTTGATGCTCTGAGCCCTGTCAGAGGACCACTGTGGGGAATGTGTCAGCAGGTTGTTGTATTTGTTTTTCATTTCTAAACAGCTGTGGCACCTTCTGAAGGCAAGGGTCCTTCCCCGTAAGGCACTGTGGGCTACAGGTGTGGAAAACCAAATGCACTTGGTGTAATTGATAATGAACGTACATCCACAGCAAAGCCTCGTCTTTTCAACATATATTTTCAGATAACCTACTAATCATAACAATGTAAGAGCATAGGTAAGAATATATTCATTATATAGTTTAGGCATATTTTTCCTCAATAATCCATATGTAGACAACTTTAGGAAGTACCTTGCGTCTGCAGATATGCATATATTGTTTTTTCTACTTGAATTATTTCTACTTAATGGAACTTCTAAGCTGCAGATAACTATTTCTTAGGGATCCTCTGCATTGTAGTTTAATCATTATTCCAGCTTATCAAAAAAGGTCACGATGACCTTTTGTTTCTGCATTTTGTACCTCTGTTAGCTAAATTAATGTCTGCTTGGAACATAGTGTGAGATCAGAGAATTTAGGAAAGAATAACCTTTGTGTGTGGATTAATAAAGGACTACACTTGCAATAAAATGAACAATCATGTTCTTTCTGAGAATCAGCCACTCAGTGGAGGCACCAAGGCAAAGGCAGTCCCCACAGTAGACCCAGGCGGTGTTTTGAAAGCCACTTCACATCTTCAAAGTTATCGTGATGCCCTCCAACACGAACATTACGACTTCCCAGAAACATTTGTAGCATTTGAGGAAAAGTTTAAGTGATAAAGGCACTCAGCAAAGGCATTGTCTTGGTCTTGTCAAAGCAAGACTGCCCTACCCAAGGGCATGACATCTGCTCTGCTGTGCATCAGGTGACAGGTGTGGGCTTCTTGAGAAATGCCTTTGCTTGCTAGAAGTTCACATATGACCACCCTTTGCTCACCATTCTCATTTCCAGCGCCCAGCTCCTGCAGCTCAGTGGCTGGGATGACTCTGAGACAGAAAATGTGATTATTCGCTGATAACTTGTGTAAAACCTCTGAGTCCAGGAGAAATATGGAATATTACTCAGAGCTAGATAATTGAAAAAAATCATAATAAAATAGAAATCAATATAAAAGATGCATTTTTGAGATTCTATTATTTTTTGAAACAACATATTATAATAGAGATGCTGGTGCTTTTTCAGATCCAAAGCTCTGCCTGCAGCTGTGTGATGACAGGCTCAGCCTTTGCTGAGTTTTTTTAGCCCTTACAATTTTGGAGGTACATTGGCAAAAGCAAACTATGTGTTTCAAAATCCATGGGAACTAATAAATAGAGCTCTAAATGTATTGATTTTAAGGCTCTTATGCCCCTCCTCAATCAGTCTGACATAGCAAGGGAAGTGACTTAAAGGAACAGTTTTAGTTTGCTTTCCATTTATTTAAAGCCTGTGACAGGCATTTAGACCCCTTCTTGGCTCAAAAATGCTGTGTGTTTGGGTTTTTCAGCTGCTTTTTCTTGACATTGCTGCTAGAGCAGATGATGACAACTCCTGCCACCTCCATGTCCTTTGACATTCACTCCTTGCTGTGCTGTTGCACATCTGCTCTCTTTTGGGAGGATTACTTAGTTCCAGTTCACCTTTACACAGAGAGCAATTTATTTTAAATAAACAGGGTGTTGCAAGGAAAAAAACGTGGTTGCTCTTTTCCCAGCATCCTACCATAGCCTTTCGAACAAAAATGGCTGATTATTCAAAGTTAGCTTCAATATATGCTAGGCTGCAGTATGTGGTTGCTTCCTGCACTTTCTTGTGCAGAGGAAAGATTCAAAAAGTCTTGTAAGAAAATTGCAGACTCAGTTCCTCCTGAGATGATTGGTCAGCTGATGGGTTTTGGGTTGTGCTCTGCCAAATCAGCCTCCTTTTGACACCATTATTTCTCTGTAAGCTTGACTTGAACCCAAGTGTCAGGCAGGGGTGGGAGCCACTAAGCTCAGGAAACTTGCAGGAAAATAAATCCAAAAGAGCTCTTCCAAATGTCTTGCTGAAGTGTGTGCAAAGTTATTGCTTTTTTTTACTGTATGTTGCAGTATTGTACGGTTGTGTTTTTTACTTTGAAGATCCGTTTCATGGGATGGCAGTCACATTTGTGTTTAGACTGGAGCTCTCCCATAAATAGAAAATTAAACTTCAGCTGTCAAGGGGTGACTTGTCCCAAGCCCATCAAATCTCTGTCTGCTCAGCCCTGCTGAAATGTCTCCATGCAAAAGGGAAATGGTTATAATGTCCTCTTTCTCTGCATTGAACACTTCTGAGCAACATCTCACTAAAGCAAGCTTGAAAAGCAGCAAGTCCTTGGACTGCTTCCTCTTTGTCACTCTAACAGGAGCCAAGCTCACCCCATGTATTGTATTTATGTAGAAGACATTAAGGATTGTTAGTGAAATGTCTGTTTGGTCTAGACTGTGCCCTGGTTATCTGTGCCTGAGTAGCTCCACTGGACACCACTATTTGCACAAACCAGGGGTTAGTCTGAGAGTAAATTAATCAGTTTTCTGCCAAAGCACTGACCTCCTGTGATTGATTGACCTGGAGAACGACCTTCAGCTGACAACAGGCCATAAAAAAGGGACTTCTGAGCAAAGGAGTGTCATTAGACTCTGAAACACGGGGAGCCATGAGGGTGATACTGTTGGCTGTGGTTTACATCCCGTTCATTGTGGCGGTGGAACGGTAAGAAAACACGTCTGGCTTCGCTGGCACACGTCTCAGCTGGCTTCATGGGGTGACCTGTGCTTGTTGCTACTTGAGGTCTCAAAAAAGAAACCTTTTTTAAAAAAAAAAGGAGTATATGACAGTTCTTGAAAGGGCAGTCTGTGATTTTTTGGTGTGTTTATTTTATTTGCATAGAATCCCCTTGATTCGATTCAAATCTATCAAGAAACAGCTGAAGGAAAAGGGAGAATTAGAGGAATTTTGGAGGAACCACCACCCTGATGTTTTTGCTCGGAGGTATCTGCATTGTTTCCCTGCAGATATTGCTTTATCAGTAGGAACTGCTTCAGAAAGGCTGTATGATTACATGAATGTAAGTACAGTTTTGGTAATGCAATCATTAGGACTCATCGTTCTATTGAAGGCAGGTTTTTTTTCCCAGCACATTTCAAATCTATTCTGTCAATGAAATTACAGGGCTTGAGGTGTCTCATTGCTTTATGCTATAAATATTAGATCATAAAAAAACAGGTTGCAATCTGCAAAATAAAGCACGTCTAGATCTAGGATAGCATGGGACCTGGGTAGAAAGCTGATGTAGAGTAACAGTGGTAGTCCTGTGACAAGTTTTATTTTTGTGTAGCTCTGTGTTGGACTCAGTTGGGTCCCCAGAAGAATATGGGAGGTTTGCTTGTATCAGTCTTGACGAACTATAGGGTTTTTCATAGCAGAATCTGATTACTTCATTTAGTCATATTCTATTTACCAGACACTTGGATGCTTCTGTGTTATAAAAAAATCCTCCAAATCTCATTTATTTGATCAGGTGGAGTGATAAATCAGTGATAACAAAAACCTAAGTAGAGTTTTTTATTTTTGCTTTTATCTCTGGAGTTTAATATGTATTAAATATTGGAGACTGACCTGGGAGGATTTACCATCTAAACTGAAAAAGGAAAAATATTAATTTCACTGGATCTCAGACAGGCAAGTCAGCAGGTCTACCATTTTGTAAGCTGTCTTTCCTGGGTTTAGAATTTTGTCCATTTGGATGGTCTCTGTTTTCTGTTTTATTTGGTTCTTCTGCTATGCTTATCTCAAGGAAAACTAAGCCACAGAAATGTTGTGAAGTCTTCATCTGAACAGGAAACAGAATCAAAGGGAAGCCCAAATTCATTCAGCAAGGACTTACTGACACTTGAGGGCCATAAAGAAATAAGTATGTGAAGAAGAACAAAGGACACTGAAACATTTCAACCTGCTTTAAAGCTTATTTCAAAGAGGGATAAATCTCAAAACAACAAAGCAAAACCCACTTCCCCAGCATATTCAGGTAGCACCAGGAACGGTTTTACTGCGGTGTGTATGGAGGTTTTATTGCAGAGTGTATGCGGGTTTTCTGGTTGTATGTTTTTTTGATTTTTTGGGGTTCTTTAATGACCATCCCTTAGGTTTGCTTAATGCAGGAAGAAATAGAATCCCACTGTACAATTGGATATTCTCTTAAATGGCATGCTTGCTTGCCTTCTCAAGATTATCTCATTCAGACTGCAAATTCTGGGGTCAGAAACATCAGTGTATTAATTAACAAGTACGCACTTGAAGGTACATATTCAAGTACTTGTATTGCTGAACAAAGTTTGGCACTAGCTATTGCTTTTTTATCTGTGGTTGAATTCCAGAAATACCTCTTCCTAAAAATAGGTCTCTTAATGCTGAAGTGCTCTTCCAGGGCCAGATAGGAGCACTTAGACACTTGTATACGGGATGTGGATAAGCACTTCACTCCAGCATTCACGTGTTCATAGATTATCTCAGTACCCAGGGATGGTCAGTGGTTTCTTCATCTGCTGGATGAACTTTGTCCCAGTACATCAGGAACAGTTTGAGCAACACAATACTTTTTGACTTGCTATAATACCTGGTAATTACAAAGGAAAAAGGGCAGCCGCATATGACAGTGTTTGTGCCGCCAGCTGGAGCCCTCTGAAGCTGGCAGAGGCAGGTCATACTGACTTTGCAACACTGATTTCTTATTGACATCAGTAAGGAACAGCGTGAAAGACTGTGTGGTCATGTGAGAGTTTCATCTTGGAGATGACCTTGCCACCTCTGAAGCCAGTGAAAGAGGGTTTGTTGACTCCATAGGGAACCCAACTGAATGTTTGCTTAAAAGGCTTTAAAAATGCCGTACCGTTGTGCATTCAGCTGAAGTGAAACCTGCTGCCTGGAGCCACTTGTGGAAGCAGACACACTTCGTGTGGCGTGCACTTGCTTTTAAATGGAATTGCACAGAACCCCCTGAGGAAGTGTTGTGTGATGCTCCCCAGCAGGCCTGTTCCTCAGGAATAGCTGTCTGGGGGCTGCCCAGGGCTGAGCGGGTTGTTCGTCCCACAGGCGCAGTACTACGGGGTTGTGAGCGTCGGGACACCGCCCCAGAGGTTCACCGTGGTGTTCGACACCGGCTCCTCCAACTTCTGGGTCCCTTCTGCTTATTGCATCAGCGAGGCCTGCAGTAAGAAATGTTATTCTCCCTGATGCTTCTCATGTCTTGGGTCCAGAGACCTTGCCCACTTCTCCTTTCCCAAGAAGCTTGCCTGCAGCAGGGATTGGCAAGGGCAGGATTCGGAGCATCCCTCAGGGCCGCTCTCCTCTGCCCAGTTTGCTCCTCTGTCTCTGTCCCTCATGTCATTCTGCAGCCAGGGCAGGCACCAGCTGCAACTACCCAGAGCCCCTCTGCACCATGAGGTAAAAGGCATGAAAATAGACCTGGGAGACCTACCAACAGAGGTGGAAATGCCCAGTTTTGTTCTAATTTTCTTTTAAAATGCAAAATTACCTCTCAGGTACAGAAAAACTGGAGTGCCTGCAGGGGAACTGAGGTACCCGCAGTACTTCTTCAACACTTTTCTCATGAGAGGAGCACAAATCTGGCTCTCCTACATCTCATCTGGTTCTTCATTGAGGAGTGGGTGCAATGCCAGGACCTCCCCTCAGTGTAGAGATGTCATTTTTTTGTGTAGGGGTGCACCAGAAATTTAAGTCCTTCAAGTCAGATTCATATGAGCACGGAGGGGAAGCCTTCTCCCTGCAGTACGGCTCAGGACAGCTTCTGGGCATTGCTGGCAAAGACACACTGCAGGTGAGTGCCCACCTAAAATGGGTGTCAGCCTCCACATCAGCTGTTTTCAGGCCAGTTCAGATACTGGCCTTGTCCTGGAAAACCTTGTCTCTTTTAGGCAAGGGCGGGGTGAGGTCCCACCAAACCGGGTGCTGAGAGGTGTGGGTGCTGCTCCAGCTTTGGGCTACCAACACAAATGCCTCAGATTTTATTTTTCATTTCTGCTTGTCTTCTTGGATCCTGTTCTGGGCTTATGAACAAGCAGCCACGTAATTACGGCATTCTAAGGAATCGGTGCAGCCTGCCTGCCAAATGGGCATGTGCTATATTGATGCAAGTCACACGAAGATACCCAGGCTTTATAAACTGAATTAATCCATTGATATGGATTGGAAATATGGCTAATTTCTTGCTATTGACGGTGTCATTACTTTCAGTTGTGGTTGTTCTTTGCTTGGTTGTTTTTTGCTTTTTTTTTTTACCAAACAGATAAGTAACATCTCCATCAAGGGACAGGACTTCGGCGAGTCGGTGTTTGAGCCAGGAACAACTTTTGTCCTTGCCCACTTTGATGGTGTACTGGGCTTAGGCTACCCCTCCTTAGCAGTGGGCAATGCCCTGCCTGTGTTTGACAGCATCATGAACCAGCACCTGGTAGAGGAGCCGGTCTTCTCTTTCTATCTTAAAAGGTCTGTCTTTAAAATGACACTGCCAAAAAAGAAGTAGATCTCTTTTAATAGTTGATAGAAACAACTGTGCATCTATATAAAGCATCAACCCTAGAAAGAAATTTCCCCCTTTTTTTTGATTATTTAAGTTGGGTTTTTTGTTTTCAATTTGACATTGAAGATCATAGCATGAAAAGAAAAAATATTATGGGGAGGACCATGACTTTTTGGACAGAGATTTATTCTTGTTGGAGCTGGTCATAAAGAAAAGAAAAGTTCCCAGCTCAGAGTCTCCATGTCTGTTGCCAGAGCTTTCCCTCTGGCCCATGGAGATGAACAGAAATGCTTTGCTACACCCAAATAGCCACATTTCAGAAAAATGCAGTTCCCTAATCTGGACCTAGCTGCAACTCCACCTATTTCTCTAGTGTTTATTCTGAGCTGAGAGTAGCAACTGGCTCAGCCTGCGCCTGATGCCTACCTTAGTGTCTACCGTAAGTCTTCTCAGAGGTTGTTTGGAGGGTTTGAGTTGGGACATATACAGTGATAATTTAGGAACAACCCCTTTCAGCCGTCCCTACCTGAATTTAGAAAGGGCTGTGATTTGTCTTTTGCTTTTTAAGTGTAATCTCATTCGTGCCTGCTGGCACACTCCCATGTTTGTGTTAAACTGTTTTCTGCTTTCAGAGGAGATGACACTGAGAATGGCGGTGAGTTGATTCTGGGGGGAATAGACCATTCTCTCTACAAAGGTTCAATCCACTGGGTCCCAGTCACTGAGAAAAGCTACTGGCAAATACACATGAACAAGTATGTATGTATGTATAAAAAAACCTGGTGGAATTCACCTCCTTAGGTAAACTCCCGGAGACAGAAACACCTGGTGACATGGGTGCAGGAGGACTCAGCTGCAGTGTTTTACCCCCGTGCCTCTCAAGGAGGGGTTCACCAGGATGAGACTGGGGTTTGTTAGTTCTCTAAATCTGCTGTGACACGGGTAGCTGGTTTCTGGGAGAGCACGTTGGTATGTTTTAATACGATGCAGCAGCGGTCAAGTTGAGTCTTGGTGGACTGTTCATTTAGGAGGTTAAGGCACTCAGGAATGGAATCCTACTCTGGGTCCTGCTCTCATCTGCCCTGCTAACTTTGGTCGAAGTAACCAGTGTTCCTTTGTCCCACCTCTAGCATCCTGCCTAAATTGATGAGAACACATACCTGGGGATGAGGACAAATTCATCAGCAGGAAGCACATGATTAGAGCTGTAGGGACCTGAGAGAGAAAAGTGGGTCCAGAGACATTCTTGTCTTCAGCAAAGCTTGGCAGCTAGTTTTAATCATAGAATCACAGAATCATTAGGGTTGGAAAATATCTTTAAGATCATTGAGTACAACTCAGTGCTGTCAACCCAGCACCACTACCAAGTACACCACTAAACCATGTCCTCAAGTGCCACATTCACACATCTTTCGAACACTTCCAAGGATGGTTACCCTACCACTTTCCTGGGCAGCCTGCTCCAATGCTTTACAACCCTTTCTGTGAAGAAATTTTTCCTAATATCCAATCTAAATCTACCGTGGTGCAACTTGAGGCCATTTCCTCTTGTCCTGTCATATGTTGTCTGGGATTAACTTCAGTCAGTACTTTGGTATTTTAGCTAGCAATAATACGGTGTTTCAGTCACAGTGTATATGCCATTTGCTTAAAGCTGGTTTTTTTTCACTTGCAGTATAAAGATCCAGGGCCGGGTGGCATTTTGCTCCCATGGCTGTGAAGCCATCGTTGACTCAGGCACTTCTCTTATCACCGGCCCCTCTTCACAAATCAGGCGATTGCAGGAATATATCGGGGCAAGTCCATCAAATACTGGAGAGGTAAAAACTGTACAACCAGGAAACAGCTAGAGAGGAAGAGAAACTGGTATTTGATGCAAAGAGCTGGAAAATAACCGAAATGATTGCTTAGACAGGTGCCAGCGAAAACCTTGTTTCCAGGACAGCACTGAACTCTGAGCCAAGCTGCTTTTGACCCATATGCCTCGCCCCAGCCCTCCTCCCAAATGTTCACCTCCTCTTCTATAGTGGTGTGTAAGGAAATAATGGGCACATCTGTTTGAGGAATCAATCTGTACTCTGCATGAGAGATAATTTTCTTTTGTAAGCTCAGAGGATTTTCAAGGTCCCCAGTTCTAGATGTTGGCTCTCCCAAGCCAGGAGGGATTTGGTGCTGATGGCCAGCTATGTAGGCATCAAATGGAAAGGGAATGGTATTTTAATGACAACCCCACAGTGGCTTCACTGACAGGACCTGTCACTGGCAGCTTGCAGTGGAGCAGTTGGTGTTGTGCCAGAGCTCCTGGGAGGGAGGCACATCAGTGTCACTCACAATGCTGGCTCCTTGCAGATGAGTCACAGGGTACAGGACAAGGCTTGCTGTCTCTTACTCTTCCTCCTGAACCTTATGCCTCTGACCCCTTGCTGGTTTTCCCTTCCTCCCTGCTGCTGTCTCCTGCACCTTCCTTGCTGACACTCCTCACCACTCCTTCCTGTCCCTGCCTCCAGGGAAAGAGCAGCTTTTTTCTACCGTGCCTTACTGCTGGCCCTTGGCTGACTCCCACAGGTCACCAGCACATTACACAGCTCCAGCGCCCAAGGAAAGCTGCCGTGCATGGCTTTTGTTAACTTTGCATTTCACAGAATATTCTGAATTGGAAGGGACCCACAAGGATCATCAAGTCCAACTCTCAGGTGAATGGCCCATACAGGGAGCAAAACCACGACCTTGGTGTTATTAGCACCATGTTCTAATCAATTTGTCTTCATCCTGAGCCAAAACTGCTCTTGGAAGAAAATTAAGAGTATTACAAGTGCCCAGTGCACTGGACAAGGAGCAAAGACAAAAGTGGACTCTTGATCCACTTTCATTTGTAAGAGGAGGACTTGGAGTGACATTTGTGTAACTCCTGAGGCTCCTGATTTTGTTCAAATTTTTAGATACATGCCAAAGAGTCTGCTTTGATAACAAATTGATTTTATAGTGGTTCATGCTAATGAATATAGATAAAATATGTATTTCCAATGTACTTAGGCTAGCCTAATACAAACAAGGAATGGGTCATTGCTGTGTAAGTTCACATACACCAGTGCTGATGTAAGAACACTCAGCTGGCATCTCAGATTCCACAAAAAAGCATCCTGAAAATAAGACTTTCTGTGATTAATTTTTAGCAATCAGACTCCACATATTGGCTCAAATTTATCCCAGTAAAAGTGACTGTATCCATGCAGGATTTTACCAGAACTCTCATCTCTTTTCAGCAAGGATTGATTTGTTCTGGATGTACTATTTTGTAATAGCTATGGAAAAGGATTATGTCTCACTTTTTGTATCCTACAAATAATTTTACTGACTTTTTTTACCCTCATCCTCTGTATCCCATGGTTTGTTTTGTGCTAATGGTATGACAGTTGGTAAGTGTACACAAGATATAGAGTTATGTTTTCATAAAACAGATTGAAAAACAGCAACAAGCAGATTCTTCCTTCTAGGAAGCCTCTAAAACAATGGCTTTAAACACTGCAGTTTACAGCAAAGATTCCTCTGGGAGTTGGAGCATTCTGCAGTGCCATTTCACGCACCAGTTGTTTCATGAAATAACTAGAAAGGCCAGGAAATTATCTTCTCTGTTACTGTAACTGAATGTATTATTTATGGAAATTAATGACCATGCCAGAGTTTAGTCCTTCTACTCTTTAAATCCCACTCCAGGGCAAAGTATAAGCATAAAGTGCTGTATTCCTCACTAGTTTTTTTTCCCCTAAAGTGATGTTATTATGGGAGGACCTGGGGTGAACTGCAGCCATAGGGTGCTCCCTCTGTGGTGGGAGCAGCTCCCTCTACCCTGTCACGGCCAGAGCATTTGGAAGACTTTTGCTCAGCAGACCTTGCTGATGTAGGCTCGCTGGGGCTCACGCACTTAGTTTTGCCTTTGATTTGCACAGGGAGGATATCAGAGCCCCCTTCACCTCATTCTTTTTGGGACTTGCAAGGATTTTCATCAGCCCTGGGTCCCTAGGGTGCAGTGGTCTGGGCTGCTGGGCTGGTTTGACCAAGTACAGGAACCAGATAGCTGGAGGGCAGTGTTAGGCTGTAAGTCAGCCCGATGCTGTTTCTCTGTAGTAAATTCACTATTACCTACTCCAAAAGCCTTGAACTCAACGGGCAATACTTAAAGAAAGACAAAGTGATCCCGTCTCAGTCAGTGCATCGTGTCCAGTTTCTCGTAGACTGCAGAAGATTGTCGAGCTTGCCTCACATAAGCTTCACGATCGGACACCGCGAGTACAAGCTGACAGCAGAGCAGTACATCATAAAGGTGCGTATCCACAGCTTCCCCGCTCCCCGTTCCCCACTCCCTGAGCTGGGGAGAGAGCAGGCTGCTGCAGGAACATGTGCTTTCCGTTCCAGGAGTCTATTGATGACCAAACCTTCTGCATGAGCGGCTTTCAGTCTCTCGACATCCCCACTCGCACTGGCTCGCTCTGGATTTTAGGAGATGTCTTCATGTCTGCGTTTTACTGCATTTTTGATCGTGGGAATGACAGAGTGGGATTTGCAAAAGCTGTTCACAGGAAGGATTACTACTGAACCATAATAGCATTTATTCTGTCTTAAATGTTAATGTAATGATCTTCAACACATGTGAAGAAGAGCTTTTACTGAAACTCGGGACCTAAATGCATATTGTGTTGACCCCTTCCAGGTTTTAAGGACTTTGCAGTGATCCTTGTCCCAGATTACATAGTTTGGTTAAATATCTATATGTTTACAACAGAGAAAAAATTTTTCCTGAGTAACTCATGGACACTACAGCTCTCAGGATAAAGCAGCAGAGCAGCTCAGCACTCAGATTTGTAAAAGATCAGAAAGAAAAGAAAATGCTGAACTGTGGCAGGCTAACAAGATAGTAGTTACGAATGGGCTACACTAATCCTAGTCCTGTCTGGTCTGACTATCCTTTTTTTCTTCTTGTGTGCTAGTTTCCACCTCATTTCCTACAGCTTTCCTTTTCATAATTATTTTCCATGGTTTGGGTTTTGTTCAACTTTGTTTCCTGAGTGCTGTGGAAATTCTCTTTAAATTAGCTTGCTCCAACCAGCTTATATAAAAGGGAATTTGACTGATGCCCGTGGGTGACTAATTTCGACTACTGTTCGTTGCACAATTTCCTGCTCCTTACACCATCTCTCAAACCTGTTTTTTCCCTTGTGCTCATTATCCCTTGATAATTCTCCTCTTTTGTGTCTCAGCATTTGACATCCATGCCTTAGGTCAGATGCTGCTATTAGCACCTGACTCCTCTGCCCCTTGGCGGTGTGAGCAGCTGCAACAGCATCTATTCACATTAGGAAACCTAGACTGCAGCCTGTGCAAAGGGATACCACAGTGCTCCTCCTCCTCACATGTGTTGTGGGACCGATGCACCAGCACTACACATCTACTGTCCCTTGCTCAGCCACTTCTTGTCAGCAATGGCAGCAGTTTCAAACAAAACAGCCACAGGTAGCTGCACTGATTTTGGCAAAAGATTCACTTAAATTATGCCCACTGGAGTATTTGTTTGTGTTACTAAAGCTGATACTGCCCCCATACACGTGAATAAAAATTAACCAAACAAAATCTGCTTTGATCTTAGCACTGTTTCAGTTACATTTTATGTTTTATTACAGTGGTTCCAGTGCTGGAGAGGAAGAAGAATTGAGGGTGGAACAACAGTTGGAAATTCAGGTTGCTCTGTGTCCTGGAGGGAAAAATGTGATGTGTTGGCATGTTGGGGCTGCTTGTATCTTCCTAAAGTCAAAAAATGTCTGCAGTCCCAGCCCTGTGTACTGGGCACCTCCCCAGCCGGGAAGAGCCGCAGGGAGACAGAGACTGGCCCCATGGTGGCATGGCTGGGACAGGGGTTGGTGGACTTGCTGCTGCCATCTGGCTGGATGTGCCTGGCACAGACCAAAGGCAACATTCATTGCTGGCCTTGGTGGTAATCACAGCCCCTTAGGTTTTAAGCTTTCAGTTGTAAGACTCCATAAGTATTACAAAACCAGGATGGTTTTCCTGTAGGTATCTCTGAAATACAATCTTGTCTTCCAGTATGAAATACTCCTTCTGTCTGGTGCCTGTTTTCATGACTCTCTGTTTGCAGCCACATTGTGTTACACATTTGGCATCCAGGCTATCAACCTCTAGCAAAGGAGACTCTGCTGCCAGCTGTCTCTTTCTGCAGACAAGACTGAGCTGTGTGAAGTTACCATGTATTTCAGGCCAATCTTGCCTTGATTCCCCTTCGTCCATGTCACTCCTAAGGAATGGATTGACCATGAGCTAACTTATTTGTCTAGAAAATGCCATTTTTTTGGTCATGAACCAAGGCAAACAAACATCTATAAAGCCCCATCCCTCATTTAACAGCAGCATGGTATTTTTGTTTTCTCTACTATGCAGCAGACTTAACACTCTGGTACAGTTTCATTATATATAAAATATGCATATATTCCTCAAATATGAGTTTGCAGTCAGAGTTAGAGATCTGTTATTTATGACAGAAGATTTTAAGGGTGTTGGAACATGTCCCCACAGCCAGTCGGTCCCAGCACTGTCATCTTGGCTCTATGAATTCCAGCACAGAGTGTGAACACATCCTAGAAACAGGTGGAAAGTCAGGCAGCATGCAGAGGGACTAGCCCTCTCTCTTTGTTCTTGATCCTGCTCAAGATTAACACCATCTGATGGGAGCAAACTGCTGCTCTGACCTACTTGTCTGTCCTGACCCTGTTCTATCCTTTTCCAGCTTTGCCAGTTTCTGTAAGTCTGCCTTGCTGTTCCTGGTAGACATCAAGTTGATTTGCACAATAGGTCAAACCCTTGCCAGAAGTGTTTCTTGAGAGTTCAGTACAACCAGGATGATGGTGTTTCTCAAAGTGCCTTTATTCAACATTGCTTATACCTGTGAACATGAATTGTAGATTGTTGGGTTTGCTAAAATAATCCATTTACCATGCTATGGCAAATAGTTTACTGAGAGAAGTGCCTAAGAGAGCACGTAATCCCAAAAGATAATTTAATACAAATCAGAGTCCACAGATGTTTGCAAAAAGTGAGATAACAGACTAAATGAGGAGAGGAAATTTTTCTGGTGACTCATCCCAGCATTAGCTTCTTCACAAGCAATTAACAGAATACTGTAGCTAATGTGGAGCTGGCCCACAGTGTGAAATGCTGGTTGTGTATTACAGATTGCATTGTGTGACTTCAGAGCTGTAACTCCTAATTTAGCATGCATCTACATGTCTAATAGACACCTCTGTGGGGCTTAACTGAAGCTCTTACCTACCTAATGGATGCTGTGTGGCCACCCTTAGCCTCCATCAAATAATGAACACAGTTGCAGGGCTGGGGAGTGCTGGCAGAGTGAGTGGGAGAGACAGCAAAATCATTGCTGATCAGATGTCTAATGTCCTGGTGGAAAGCAGCAGTGTGCATCCTAGGCAGCGGCCAGGCTGAGGAGAAGATGAGCAGAGCTGGATGATGAGAAGCTGGGAAGGTTTTTTGATGCTTAGCAGTGCTGGAATGAAACAAACTGATGTCTGGGCTGGGGACACAGAGCACTTTGGTCCAATACCTTAAGCCCTGGTGGAAGCTGTGTGAAGGAGTAGAGTGAGGAGGTGTGGTGGGACTGGACTCTCAGTGCACATCTGTGGTGGACACTAGAGAGTCATCTCTAATTTCTGGCTTAAATTCCCTTACAGTGTGAAGCACAACTCCTCAGGCTTATGTACTGTGAGGAGAGAGCTAGATAATGGGCCAGGCTTCCTTCACAGCTGCTGAAAACCCTTCCTATACATGCACGGCTGGGAGGAATGGTTTGGTATGGCCAAACTCCCCAGAAAGTTGTACTGTTCTCCCGACTTTTAAAAAGTGCTATAGAGGAGAGCAGAAGTTACTTTTACTTTGTTTCTAACTGTGTGACTGGAGCTGTCTGGCTATCCTTAAAAATTTATTGTTTATACTTAAAATTTGCCATTTATTTAAGTTAAGCTCATTGGTAAATTAAGTTCCTTGACAGATGCAGATACAATTAGATTGAGAAAACATTGAATTTAAAAGTGTGGCTTCAGCTACAAGAAGAAAGAGGGAATTGGGAGGAAAAAGGGAATGCTTCCACAAGCTGGGTAAGGGCCATTCAGAAAATTGGACTCCTAGGCTGAGGTGCTGTTTATTTCAAATATTTCTCATTTTGTTGGTTAAACCTGAACTGAACAACCTGAATTGCCTGAAGACTTGGTGTGGAGTGGCAAGGGTGAGGTTGCACCAGAACGCCTGACTCCAAACTGTGATCAAATTTCAATAAGCTGCTGTCAGACACCAGTGTCACCTCATCTCATGGTGTGAAGAAGTCCTTCCATGGGTGCCTGGCAAATCTGTGCGTGGCTTTTCTGCATATCTGGAATTACCATAATAAGAGTTTAAATGGTGCTTCCTTTGGCCAAGTGTCCTGTGCTTCCTAAACCAATGAGATAACGTGTGTTTTTGTCGTATCTTTGGAGGATTTGAGAGAGTGGTTCTGCTCAGACCTTGCCTAATATACAGCAGCAGGAGCCAACTCCCAGACTGAAATAAAGCTGGAAGAAGTAGAAGTGGAGAGAGTGGTTGATTTTGTTCAAAGCCTACCCAGATGAGATAGAGTCCTGCTGTATGTGATAGCCTGCTAGAAGGGCTCCTCACCTAAGCTGTTTGCCAGAGGAGCAGGAACAGGCAGGTCTGTTCATTCCCTTCCCAGCTTCAGGGAGTCCTAAATTCTCCCAGGAGCCACAGGTGTTACCAATTACCCATGCAGAGAGGCCCGTTTGTTTTCTGAACTGCAACCTTCTGAGCAAGAGAGCTGGGGGGACTTGCTGTCCATGCAGTCCATACTGCCTTTGCTGGCTGTTGCAGACTCGTAACTTTTGGTCTCCCCCTCTCTCTGTTCTTTCCAGTCCCTGAGCTACCTTGTCTCTCCCTTGTCTGGGGAGACCCTCTACTTGGATACTCACTCATGGGAGAATGCTGGCAGCATGCTCCGGACCGCACTTTTGTAAATGTGGATGAGAGCTAAAACCAAGGAGCTGTGGCAGCTTTCCTGGCCTGCTTTGAGACATCTTGCAGGAGTGATAGCTGAAAGGCCAGGTCACTACCAGGAGGTTTAGGGAGGCGGCTTGGTCACCCCTGGAGTAGCACGAGCCACCTAATGCGGACTCAGGTTTGGATTAATTAAGAATGTGTGTGGTACATCTGGGAAGCATGGGAATGGGGGAGAGGTTTAGGAAGTGGAGAACAATTTTGCTAGCAATCATGGACCACTTCATTGTCTGCTTGGGATGACTACGGCCTGTGCACTTCCAGCTGGAGATCTCCACAAGAGTGAAGCCCTAAGCTTAGTTGCACTTGCAGCTCCATCACCTTTTGATCACTAGGGAGGCCGCCTGGGAGCCTCATTTTACAATAAATTGTCACTGGGTATGCCACATATGTGCTCCAAGGCTCAGACATCCCATATCCAGCTCATCAGCTGTTTTGCACCTTCCGTTTTTTTAAATGAAATTAAACATTTAATCCTTCTATTTTTTCTACTCTTTAGTGGCATAACTTCATCAGGAGTGGGGCAGGATACTGTCCTACACAAATGAGGGGCCTGATTTTTCAAGTGATTTCTCCAGGCAGTGAGAGATGGTGGGGTAAATCTATCCAGGCTGAGAAGGGAATTGAGCCCACATCTTGCCTTTGAGCCACTTCAGCAGAAACCAAAACTGTTGGTGGATCTTACAGGGATGTCATGGACCTTAAGTTGGTGGAGCAGACGAAGGCAGCAGAATTCAGTGTGTATCCAAAGTGGAGAGAACCACCCCCACTCTTCTGATAACCTTAGTGTTTCTTCTAGTTGAGCCTGCACAGCGTGCTGCCATATACACTAGCTGAGTGGATTTGCATCCACTCCTGAGGCTCCCAGTTCTCCGTGTAAATGTATTTCCCACAGGGTCACAGATTTCAAGCCAGTGACCAAGTGGCTTAAAGTATGTCACCACAATGCCTCCTATTTAGGTGCCCAAATCCTCTGTTGGATCTTGCTCATGACTTGTCTGAGTAGCGAGTCTGCCCTTTCTGCACTTTCAGCAAATTTGTGTGAGAACCATGTACAAGAGAAGACAAGAAGTTCAGTCAAACCCAGAGGAAGAATAGTCAAAGTTTTCTTTCACGTTCCTCATTAGAAAATTCTACTATGGCTGTTTCTTTACTGTCCAGGTTTTCCCATAAGTCCTGCATCTCAAATGTTTGCTCAGCAGAAGCAGAAGTAACATTTTTTTCATCACTGAATGTCCTTTGTTGTGAAGTTGTCCCAGAATCTGTTGAAGGCGGTGCAGCATCAGCCTTTGATGCAGTACTAGGACTATGAAAGCTTGGTAAACTCCATCGCTGAAGGTTTCTCTCATGATCTGTTATGAGACCAGCTATGTTACTAACCTGGGGCTCATGTTTGGGCTCTCCTATCACACTAGGAAGTGACTGATGCACCTCTGAACTTGAAAGGTATGGAGCAACTTCTGGGGGGAAAAAGTGTTGGTTCATAAGAGCCACATTTGCCTCATCTAGGATCCTTTGGAGCTTCTCTTCTGGCATGCTTGCAGAGCGCTCTGTTGGCAGGTCTGGTTTGTCCAGCACATCAGGTGCAATCTCCTTGGCTTCAGAGATGACAACCTCAGGAACTGGCCTGTTTGTCTCAGATGAGGTGTCACTGTCGCCGAACTGTGCCTCGTTCCTTGAGGTTTCTGTTATGGGTCCAAGCTCTCGGCTACCATGAAATCTGTTACTTCTGCTAACTCCTTCATGTTTCTTCTTGAAGCTTGAGGAAGAGTGCCTCCCTCTTGTGTGCATTTCCTGCAGCCGCCTGATGTGCCCCTTTTCGTCTGCTGGGAAAAACACCGAATTCTCGCTTGTCTGCCGACTGTAGCGGTGGTGAGTTGGGTGTGAAGGACCCTCATGGACGCTGAGAAACCTCTTGACTCTTCTCAAAACTGAATGTTGTCTCTGGTGTTTCTCCTCTTCCCAAGGCCACTCTTCCCCATAGAGGAATTCTGTATCAGCCAGCCTGCCAAATAAAGCCAGGTAGTAGATGTCACTTAAATATAGGAAACATTGGGTTTCTATGCACATATATATCCCTCTGTTTCAGAGATAGGAACCAAGACATGGGAACCAAGGCCCTAGTGTGTCCCTAAAGAAAAGCAGGAAAAGGATGAGGGTGCCTGGAAAGAGTGTCTGTGCCTTTGAATCAGCCAAATCACACAGAGAACTCTCCACATCCAGGTGTCTCTTCTCCTAAAGACCAGGCTGGGAGGGCATCCAGCCAGGCATCTGGCACCATTTCATATTTGAGCAGCAGCCTTCTGAGGCAGCTCCACATGGTTAGGCTTGTGCTGAGGGTGAGGGAAAGGGGAGAAAGGAGTCCTACTCAGTGCTGTAGTTACTTTTTCAGGAGAATCCTTCAGGCAAAAATAACAACAAGTGAAAAAGCAACTGCTGGAAACAGGACAACAGTTTCAAAAAATGTAGAAATTACTCAGATGGCCAAATCTCACTTACTTCTGGGGCATGGCAGTGTGTCTGAAGGTCTCACCTGTACTTGGTACTCTTCTCCTGCACAGCCTTGGTGCTTTATGAGAACAACTACTGCTGCACGTGCCAGTCAATTCTGTACACGTCACTGACTCAGTGCAGCCCGAACAAGCCAAACAGGCCCAGTTGCTTGTCCTAAGGACAAGAATGGCAAAGGGGCTTGGGCCAAGTCTGAGGCAAGGAGCACAGGCAGGCAACACTAACCTGGAGGGACAGAGGAACTTCATCATTCATTTGTGAAGATCATAGAATAGTTTGTGTTGGAAGGGACCTTTAGAGGCATCTAATCCAACCCCCTGCAATGAGCAGGGACACGTTCAACTAGATCAGGTTCCTCATTGCCCCATCCAACCTGGCCTTGAATGTTGCTGGGAATGGGACATCTACCACCTCTTTGGGCAACCTGTTAGCTTAGGTTAACCAGATGTTAGCTTGAGGTGACTGGAGAAGACTTTGGATTTGGGCTCAAGCTTCATATATTTGCTTTGGACTTGGAAGAATTTTTAGAGCTTGTTTTTGAAGTTTGCATAAGAACTACCTATTATTTTTACAGATATGAACAGAGAAATGGTTCAGATGAGAAGATTGAATAAAAAAATCAACACATCAGAGCTGTTTGCATTCTACAGGGGCTATCAGGGAGCTACTTTTCATTTACTCCTTCCTTAATTTTTTGTGTGAAGTACTTCTTATTAAAAAATTGTTTGCAGACTTAATGATGTTTCTTCTTTGCCACCTTTTCCCCCTAGAAATTGCCTTAAAATAAATTATATTCTATGAATTTATCTTCCTTACTTTTTTTACTTTATTCTTTACTTTTCTTTTTGTCATTTTATTTTGTAATTTTTCCATCAGGAAATAACTTCTGAAAAGGCTGTGTGTGATAAAAGTAATTCATATAAACCATTGTCCTTTGTAGTAGAATGCATGCAAAAATGAAAAAATAAGACGAACAAAAATGAGAAAACCACAATTTTGAGGCCAAATGAAACAAAAAATTAAAGACATTTTATTTTGATAAAGGTGTGAAATGATGGGAAAATTGTAAATATCTTGAGATAATTTTTAAAGTTAAAAAAATGGCTTCTGTAAAGTTTTAAAAAAGATTTTCAGATGAGAACATCTACTTGCCTGGTATTTTTTCAGGCGTGACAGTATTTACACTTACTGACCTGCCTATATTACAGCATGTCACAAGTTTTTTAACAGCTTCAAAGCTAACTGGCCTATCACTGATTTCTCATATAGATCTTGACAACAGGGGGCAATCCTATACCCTCTATGTTTCTTTTTGACCATTGTTCTTTACTGATCTCTGCAAATAAATCCTCTTCATACCTTCACAAAATCTGACAATTTCAACTTCCATGCCTAGATTACTAGTCAATGAAAAGTCATACAACATTTAAGATGATTTCTTGTTGATCTTCACAAAAATCTGGACTGATCTTAACTGTCATCTGCTAACTAAATGAACAAAGAAATAGCTATTTTGCTAACTGGGGATGCATGAAGAAGCTGTAAGAAAGCATTACTAAGAAAAGTCAGTTGTTGTCTTCCCTGTGCTCAGAGACTATCAACAAACCCTCCCTGCAAAGATGCTCTATTTATTAATTATACAATTTAAGATATGCAGGCCCAATTTGGAAAAATACATGGACCACTGGAGACATCATCCCACCAACACCAGCCTGTCCACTCCCTCCTTATTTCTTTTCCCATTTCCATCTTGCCTGCTTGCAGTACTGTCAGAGCCTGCATCCCTGCACTGACTGTCTGCCAATCAATGGGGTAGTGATCTTTCTGATGGCATTAAGGACCCTTAGTGCCACTCACCCCATTTCAATAGTCGATCCAAGAAATGAAGGAATACAGTAATCAGCAGCTGCTTTTGTGTAGGGTGGCCGGGCAGAAGTATCATTCCAGTAAATATCTTTCTCCATCCTTGGCAAGTTCATGTGCATCTCATCCACCGCCAGAAGTGAAACCTTAGATTTTTTTTGTATAAATCATGTCACTTTCAACATAGTGCAGTATATGAAATAGTCTGCTTTACACTCCCTGGGTCAACATTTCTTTCAGAAACCCTTTAACATAAGCTGTGTACGATGGCCTGGGCATTAGGAAGAGATTCAGTATTATAAAATAAACCCCCTATATCTGCCTATACACATGAAAGCATAAATTTTATCATAACTTGAGTCTTCTGTACTGCAAAGATATTTGTGCCAGATTGAAGTCCTTCCCACATGTATAATGAGTTAAATGTGATCCTTCATGTGCTATGGAAGGTCTGTGTAAAGTATTACATGTGTTCCTTAAATGTCCAGAGGTCAAGAATCTTTCTGATAGGTCTCATTGCCATTTTAAGACATTCTGAATCAAGTATGTGAACATTCTTCTAATAAATGTTACACAGCAGGCTCTAAGGCACAGTAGCATGAGTACCCTGAAGTGGTGCTAAGCCAGAGAGCATCTTTGTCAGTGTGAAGTCCTTTCCCACTCTGGCACGTACCTGCACTGATTACTTTGGTTATTTTGCTTAATTTGGTGGTTTGCTTGGCCCTTGCTCCCCCTAACTCCTGGGCTCTGCTTTGCTGATGTGGAGTCCAAGAGCAGCTCAGCCAGCCCTATGCTTGGCTCTATGCAAGGGGAGCAGCAGGTGCTGTGGGACCTCCTCCTGTCTCTGAGCTCCTTCACAGCACAACAGACAGGGCTCTTTGGGAATCAGGGGTAACTGCAATAAATATGTACCCTTGTCATCTCACAGCTCCTGCCACTGGGAACACTGGCTCCGGTGCTGACCACAGATACTGCTGTGGGTGGCAGCATCAGAACATGAATCATGGTACTGGCCCTGCTTATTAGTTCAGGGCCCTGCTTCATCTTTTTAGTATTTTTACTTCCTTTCTTTTTAAAGGAAGGTTCATGTGCAATATTTTAATCTCAAGACATTTAGATTAGCTAAACTTGTTCTTATCTATGTGGGAATGGCTTTTGGATTTTGCAGGATTGACCTACATTACATGTTTTTCCAGGCATAGAGTGATCTTATAATTTAAGGTCAGCCGTTTGCATGTTTATTCAGGCATTTTAAATGCCAAATACCAAAATCAAGATGAATTAGCTCGTAAAAACAAACTCTGTGGATCACAGCCACAGGTAATCCTTCAGGGAAAGAATACGTTTTGCTGACACTTGTTGCCCTAATTTGTTCCTCAATATACAACATTGTATTAGATGTAATGATAACCTATGGTAGAGTAGAGCTGGAAGTAGACATAACAACAGCAACCTGTAAATTTCTATCGATGCACCAGTTAGTTTCAAAATCATCATCATCTTCTCCAAACGGATTAATGAGTTGTTCAGCGACCTGGAAAGAAAATGAGACAGTAAAGAGAGGTTGACATGCCATGTCAGGAGTACTGCTGCAGAGAAAGTAGGATTGGATTTTTCTCTCTCTCCCTGCCTGTCACTTGCAATCACAGCTTGAGCTCTGCGTGATGGTTCTGCTAGCCTAGCGAAGGAGCAGCTTGCTTTCACTATAGATTCATATCTCTGTGCCGCGCTGGTGCTGTCAATCATAATCGTCAGTGCTGACCTACTGGGAACTGAGACATGTCTGGGCCAAGGTAATTGTCACATAAAACAGTCATTACCTTTCCTTACTGTTGTCTTTGGCTCATTTAAATGAATGGTTTAGCAGCTAGAAGCTGTTATTGCACTGCTGTCTGCAATAGTCCTCCCGCCCCTGGGGTGAGTATTCCCAAGCCTTGCAGCTGGACTCTGCCGGAGGGAGTAGAGCTTATCTCTCCACCTCAGCCGTCAACCTCTGCTTCTTTACTGGGGTTAACCCTGATGGCAGCCTTCCAAGGCTTTTCAGGAAAAGCAGCCTACAAAAAACTTGACTCAAGTCAACTCTGTGCATCATGCTAGCCAAATCCAAGAGACAGAATCTGAGTCTGTTCTTTAATTCAGCCTGCTGGCTTGGTTTCTATACCTGAAGTGGTTGAAACTGCAGGGCAGAAGTTCATCCTGTGGAGGACACAATCAAACAGTGAGCTCAGACCCCTTTGTGGTGAGGCACCTTGGTCTGGGAACTAGTTTGTGAAGGGAACCCTCTCTGGCTGCCCACATCCAGTGGAAAAGAACCCAAAGATTGCCCCCCATCCCCGTGATCATTAAAGTACATTGCAGGGAGTAAACATATAGCTGCTGTGGGAGGAAAAAATGATTAAACAGAAAAAAAAGAGTTTTAGGAAATTCAAACTGCTTCTCTATTTCTTCTCCCCTCCATGCTTTTCTCCTTTTGTTTATCTTTTTAAACCCTGGTTTTGAAGCTGATCACGTTCTTGATAACTCTTCGAAGCCTTCCTAGTAGTCACCAGGGCCATGCAAAGGAGCAGGAGTCAGGTTCTTGGTTTAATGTGGATATGGGTAAAGCAACAGTATGATTAAACAGTCCTGTTCATCAACCTCACTGTGGACAGCTATGATTTAAATAACTTATAGCTGTAAGGTGGTTGCTCCCTGGATATTTTTCTATGTGCCTCTAGGTTGAACCTGTGGATAAGCACTTGCTGACTCTCTGAGGCCACCGCTTCCCAGACCAGCACTGACACAGAACAAAAGAACTGCTGAGCAAATTAACACTACAAAAACACCTGTAAGTTGGGAGGAATGAAAGGAGACAGGGGTCACCTCTGCTCACACTCACTGACATGGTATTAAATTTTGGGTACAACTGCAATAGGAAGGAACCAGAACATAGTCTGTGTTGTGGCTCTCCAGGAAAAACATGGATCAGCTTCGTGTAAACCAGCAGATCACCACCCAAAAATCCACCATAAAACCTATCACATGAGCTTAAAAAAGTGAGCAGGACTGGGACAGAGTAAACAGCAGTGGTGGCCTTTTTTTTGGCTGACCTGGTCCTGGCATGTGAGACATGACTTTATTCTCCAGAAAGGAATGTAGTGCTGGACAACTACACTCTGTATTTGGACAGTCCATCTGTCCCTGTAATGAAAGTGGGGATTTAGAAACGTCTCATGTAATGGGAAAACTTTGGCCTTGTATTATAGGTATAACAGACCAGGCTTGAGGCCAAGGAATGAGCTCAGTTTACCCATTATTTCTGAGGAATTGCCAAGTTACTGGAAGCCAGTATCTCAGGGTCCTTTTTGCTGCCTGGCAGCCAAAGTCCAATGCACTCAGCAGGAAACTGGCTGTAACCTTCAAGACAAAAATATCCTGACTTGGGGCACTGAAGGTTTGGACAAACCTTCAGTCTGAGGAAACACTGCTGGTATTAAAACTTCTTCTCCTCCCTTTTATTTCCTTATGCAGAAGATTTTTCAGTTACAATGGCATCTCATACCTGCCACAGCCAGGAGTTGGCTGGAAGCCCTGAGCCTAACTGGAAGAGATGCTATTAACATCCTTGGGTGCTGAAGAAGGAAAACCCATTTCCCCTCAGGAGCATCAGCAAGGTGGTCAAGAGGAACAGCTTACAGTTTTTAACCCTCTAGTATAACCTTGGAAGACACTGCCTAGAGATAAGGCCTCACTTTCCTCCAGGAAAAGCTGCTACCTTCACTGTACCAGTCTCCCTTCTTCTCTCTCCTGCTCCCATCCAGGCTGGTCCCTACGCAGCAAAATCCTTTTCCCCCTGATTTCCTAGGACACAGGACTAGAGGGGCTTGTCCTGCAGGCACTTTACTTTTCCTCACAATCTGCCAGCTCGGTGTGCTGCCTTCTCTACTCTGCCCTTTGGAGTTGGCTGCAGGAAGGTGTCTCTAAAACTGGTCAACTTTGTTCAATTTATCTTCTAACAGAAAAGTTAGCTCTATGTTTCCAGCCATGATTAACAAACACAAAAGGAAATCTTAATGTGCATAGACCCCAATGTACCAATTTGCTTTTTATTTGAAACTGTTTTCCAGTTAGTTTATTGCAGAGCAGAGAACCACCTTGAGGTATGTGGCTTACTCCACTATCAGACTGATTGTGATATGTTGGCCTCGCAGTCATCAATGGGCTGATGGCATCCAATTCCTCTATAACTCTTCTATTTAATGAACTTTTTTACGCAGAGGAGTTCTAGCCAATATTGTCTGCCACTATTTCACAGTCCTCTGGAACTGGGGACCTTTAATTGCCTGCATCTGATGAGGTAACAGCAGAGACTACTGGCTTTGATCATGAGAAGAAGGTATCATTCAGTCTCTTTCAGCTGATGCCAGGTCTTCAGCCATATTTCCCCACTGCAGAATGGAGTGGGAGAAAGGTTTTTTTTAAATCTCTTTTCTGTCACTTTTTTTTTGAACTTTTGTCACTTTTTTTTTGTCACTTGTTTTTTTTTGAACAAAGAAGTTCAAGTCCTGAGACCTGATTTTTGCAGGAGTAATACTCCCTTGGGGAATTGTGGCTGCATTGGTGCTACTAAAATGGGCTCTTTCAGATTCACAACCATTTCTTACCATACAGTCTGTCAGATGGAATTTAAAATGTATTGCATAATATTTCTATATGACCACAGAACACTTCAGGCTGAATTCACTTCTGGTGTAACTTCAGTATTCATTGGTGATTTTCCATGTGTGTCACAGATCTGACACCCTGACCAGCCCCCCAGGGAGGGTTCCTCCATCACCTGTCCAGAAAGCTAGCTTACCTTGAGCCATCCTGCATAGAAGAAGAACTGCAACAGTGTGAAGATTGGAATGTAAATATCTAAGTCATGTCCCTGATACCCTTGATCAGTATCCAAAAATTGGCGCCCTATCAGGCAGGCAAAGAAGAAAGTATAGACTGCGAGAGTAACAACCTGCAAAGAACAGAACTTCATTGAAATAATGGAATAATACAATCTTATGCATAAGGCAACACATACCCAAAAGCCTTTAACTGCCTTTTGCCATATAATTTATAAATCTGTAGGAGGTATTGCAAATACAGAGGCCACAGGAATAATTACGACCAGGAAGAACACTCAGGAAACATAAAAACATTTCAGTGCTTCCCTCCCTTCTTCCAAATTATGCAAGATTTTCAAAACATTTCTGCTTTAAATATGCTTTAGATAGTTAGCCAGGCCTCCATGATCCTGCATGAGTGAATCCATGTTCAATATCTCAGAGATTCTGGCTGAGACTATGAATGTTTTATACCATGAATATTTTGTACCAACCTCCCCTTTTATGGAAATAGTGTTTTGAATTTTTTACGGAATAATAGCTCAGTACCTGGGTATAGACCAGTGGAATTCCAACCCAATCATAACCAAACAAAAGGCTACACCAAGACCGGTACTTATTCATCTCCTAAAAGGGGAAAAAATACCAACCAGCAAGAAACCACAACAAAATAAAATTGCGTGGAGTACAATTCTGAATTATAAATATTTTGTTACAGTTCATTTTAAAATAATATAAAAAGCACATATAAAAAGACAGGGAGAAAAGAAAGTATAGTATATATAAATTGATACTATAACTGTACCCAGCACCCCATTTGAATATTGACTTGGTTTATGGAGTTGGAGTGCTTAGTATAATTTATATTTCTTCACAATTCATCTTCTGTTTTTATCTTATCCGTAGTCTAGTGATACATGAAAGAGAATATATTATATCATGAAAAGGATGTTTTACCACTTAGTGAAATATTCAGGGAGATTATCTTCTCTGAAACTGGTAATAAAATCTTCAAAATGCCAAATTATTCTCATTTCTCGTATTCTCAGCAACGGAACAAGTACAAATTTACAGTGATGTTACAACAACTCTTTACCCATCAATCTGTTGCTTCTTCCAATAACTTCTTAGTCATATTAAAAAGAATCCCAGTGAATGCTGCTGTGTGTGTATATTGATACACAAAAAAAGTGGGATAAATCCTGAGTAAGGTAATTTAGATGACACAGGAGACCTGTGCACACTAAATAAAATCAATTACGTAAGTGAAAAGCTACCACATAGCAATTTCAGATTAGTTTTTTGTAGATTTACTTTTGCTTCTTACGTTCATCAATGTCTGCAGATCCACACTGTCTCGAATTCTTCCCTCTTTTCGTGCCTTTGATGCCAAATTTCCAAACCAGACAAATGGGACCCAGTATTTCAGGTGTGGAGACTTGAGGTCATCAAAAACTTTTCTTTCATGTCTTGTCATAAAACCTGTTTACCAAAAAACCAAAACAACCTTCATTTATTCTATGCTTTCAGTGCTAGTGATACTATAAATTTGGAATATGTTTCTATCTGCTTATGTAATATTTGCATAGAACTCTGCTAAACACAACTTACAATTTTAACTAGTAGCATCCTCTTTGTTTTTTAAATTTTTTTTTTTCCAGAACAGGTCTTGCTTGAAGCAACTTCTTTTTGCATTAATTACCTATGTTAAATTCCTCTTTACCAATATAGGCAATAATTTGCTATTACTGTGTTCTCATATCTAACTGCTGACATACGGTAGATACATAGAATACTGAGAATTGTACAAATTACTCTCTAGTTTCATATTCTACTTTCAGAAAAACAAGGAGCTGGATATATCAGTCAAGATACAATCACTTTTCAGCAATGATGGCTTTCAGAACCATTTCGACATACATTGTAAGGGCAGCTACATGACCTTCTGATTCTGATAATATTTTGTTAAATCTGCAAAGCAATGAGCAAGCAACAGAGGATACAAGTGCATGCATGAAACAGAGCCCAACAGAGAGTGTGCCTTCTGCCAGTGAAATACTTCCCTGACAGATTGTTTCATGTTTTCTTTGGGGTTATGAAGGCATGCAAAGAGATGAAGAGGGAATCATGCTCAGAAATCCCGCTGCTAAGGGGACACTGGGCCAGGTGACATGCCGTGGGGCTGCAGGCTGAAGCTGCTCTCTGCCTGGCAATTTGCCTTGCTGGGGCGCTGGGAAGGTATTAGGTTTCCAGAAGAGTTCCCCTGCCTCGTGAAGCCCTGCTTCCCCCTGCTGCAAGCAAGTCCAAGGTCACATAACAGGGTAGCCAGGGCTGTGTGTGACAGATCCTGCACCAGAGCCAATCACTGCCTGGGACTGGCAAGGGAGCAGCTGGCTTTTGGAGCAACACCTCCACCCCCTTGGGGAAGAAAGCTCTGCTCTGCTGTCCTCCTTCCACCCAGGCTTTGACAAAAACCTCAAAAAATCCACATTTTCCTTTGTCCAAATCCTGGATTTTCTGGTATTGGAGCAATCGTTTGGAGGATCTTAGTTTTTGTTCAGGTGTGTGACATCTGTCAGGGTGGGTATAAAGCTTCTTTTGTCGTGTTGACATTAGCTTTGAAATAGGACAAAGTTAGTAACATGACAGCCCCAAAACAGGGAGCTCAGCCAATCCATTACAAGTTTGAATGCTGAAAATTTGGTAAGGGAATTGTCAGTAGACTCCAACTAGTAACTAAGAACATGCCCATTATTGCTAACACTGCTAAAGGTACAGGAGGCAGCAAACAAATAAATATATAGAAACTCAGTTGTGTGAGAAACTCAGAAATGTGAATAAAGTTACAGGAGATTTGCTAAACACAGTGATCTTAAATATTTTGTTGTTGAGGAAAATGTCACTATTGCACAGTTGGAACAAGCCTACACAGGAGGTATGAAATACTGTAACTACCGAGAAGGAAGGCAAGGACAGGACAGAAAATACTGTGGAAGAGAAAATATTTAGCAGCAAGACACAGTACTTGTGTAGCATCATTGAATTTGAGAAAAGAATAAGATAAAGCTTTTAAAAGTTTCCTGGGCATTTTGCAGCCACCTGTCCTAATCAACTTCCCAGAAATAATCAGGCAACCAGACAAATTAACTTGCTAGTCATGACTCCTGACTCCTGAAAGTTGGGCTTTCAGGCTGCCTTTAGTTTTTGTCTGGCCAGCCTGCTCATTACAGGACAGGAAAAGATGTTTCTGTCAGGCTGAAACAACAGTCAGAAAAACAAAAAATTGAATCTGAAGTAAACACTGGATGCAAGTCACTTGGAGGCTCTGGAAAGACATAGCCTGAGGGGGTCACAAAGAACAGCAAGGATCACTTCAGGTTTCCACTGAAACTGGGCACCTTTTGTTCAGGAAAGCTTATCAAAGTCTGGTTCTTTTAATTATAAAGTTCAAATTGACATTAATTTTAAAGTGTTCGTGTTAATTTTGATTAAATATTCTCTTTGATGAATATTAATAATGCCTAGTATTCTTATTGCAGAAAATACTAATTCTGGATTGCTCTTACTGCTGGCAATACAGACAACATACAGTTCAGAATAGCTCGCTGTTATTGCAGTGGTAAAGAAACACTTTATATTCTGTCAGTTATAGGGGAGGATATCAAACCTCAACTATTAAAATTACATGGTTTCTAAATATGGTCACGCTATTTTTATTTAGGAGCATTCAAAGAATTAACCAAGAAACTCTACAAACAATAACACTGGTTTTGACAAGCACTGGAAGCGTATTTCTGGAGCAGCTCCAGAAAACGGGAAATATTTGTCAAATATTGTGCCAAGGTCTTGAAAAGGATGATCTAAGGAATGACAGGGCATTGAATCCTTGTGAAAGGATGAGAAGAGTGACATGGAGTGCAATCAATAAATAATCAAAGGACAATAATGTGAACAGTGCCAGCCAAAGAGACCTTACAGGAAATTATTAATGAGAACACAAGCCTGGCTGGAAAGAAATCACTCATGCTCTCCCTTAAGTGATCCAAAGAGTATTCAGTTCTCCTGTTAAAACTCAATGGTTTGGGACAAGACTGGTTCAGGTTATTCACATTAAATATTTTGAATACTAGTGGTTAGAGAAGAAGGAAAATGATCAAGGAGATAAAAGTTTCATTTTCTGCTTCTGTGTTTGTGGGAAAGGGTTAATTTAGGTGCCTCCTTCCAGCAGAGGATTTGGGACTGCAGTCTTCAGCCCTCTGTAGGTATCCATGCTGCTGAGCTCACACCTCATGTTTGTCTTCAGCATTTCCCATCAGCTCTTTTGGGCTGCTCTCTGCTCAGCTGCTCACTCATTACTCTGTTTTTTAAGAGCTGTGTTCTTGAGCATCCAACCTCCCTCTTGCACCTTGCAGCCAACAGGATTGCTATGCTCGGGACGGCTGCTGGGCATTTGACACTAATGGCATGCGTGCCCCAGTACTCAGCATCATAAAGGAGTGAATCTACATGCATCTACTGTCTACATAAAGAGTGTTAAAACATGAAAAAGAGTCAGGAGGAAGGCCCAGCACTCAAGACTGTATCCTATAGGGAGAGACTACAGCTGGTGAAGCTCCTGAGTTTCATTCAAGCCTTTATGCAGTCTGCTAACAGGTAACTATTGAGAGAAAAATTGTTTCCTTCTATTTAAAAAAAGAAGAACCCAAGCCTATTACAAAATCCAGTAAATAGAAGATAACACTGTGCAAGTTCAGACTGAGAATAAAATGGCACTCTTCAACAGCAAGTTCACTGTTGTGAATGTCTGTTTACCTAGGATGCAGTGTAGCCTCCAGTACATCCATCTGAGTTTTAAATCTGGGCTGATTATATTCCTAGAAGGTATTACAGCTCAGTCAGAAATTGCAGCATGATAAAGGATGCTGCTAGCAAGCTTTTGTGCCTCGTGTTACGAATGAGTCAGACTAGATTATCGTGGCATTGTTCTCAAATTTAAAATCTATGAATTTAAGCAGTTCGTTTGCTGAAAAAAAGAAGCGTGTAGCAATAGTTACGTCATGGCAGTTCTCAGTTTGACAGAAAAATGCAAAATCATCACAAGCTGTTTCAATGATGACTGTACTGTAAGTATCAGATTTGTGCTGTTCATGTTCATATTAAATGCCTCCCTCCCTTGCAGTCTTACATGCAATGCCACAGGGAGCTAGGGAGAGGATGATTGCAGAGTATTGTCTAAGTTACTGGATGTTAATAGGAGCAAAATATACCCTGAAATGCTCGGTACTGCATCAATAAGAATTCTGCAGCACAATATGCATTAAAACCTACAAAATAAGTACTGAAATCCAGAGCTGACTACACTATCAATACTTATATACACAGTTTATAGTAGAAGCTTTTTCACTGTTAAAAAAACCAACAATCAAAACTTGCTTTCCAGTCTACAGTTTTGGTAAAGAGCTGTGACATTCTGTCTTTTTGGAACAGATTGTCTTTAGCAGTGGGGAGGCAGAGCTGGATTAGCTGCCTGGAAATGTTGTAATTTTCCAGTGCGTAGTAGAAGCAGATTGCTGGGGAGGGTGACAGAAGCTTCCTTGACCTCTCACAGGCTCAGGTAAACAGTTTTGTTGAACAGCACAAGGAAGAGAGCTTTAAAATTCAATGAATCCAACATAAATAGTTCGGTTCTGGTTTTTTTTTCAGTAAGATTGGTGCATTCTGCCTGGAATTTTTTTTTAAATATCCAAAGCTTCTCACATATATTTGAAATGTGTATACGTATATACACACTGCATATTTTAACTTGCTACAACTTTGCTTACTAATCTCTGCCAAAGGAATAATTTTAAGAAATTCAAGACATTCAGCAGAAAACATGACTTGGAACAGATCCCCATATCTTTGCATTGGTGTTCTACCTCTGACACTGACCATGCCAGTTAGAAGGCACAGTGTCACACCTTGCCTTTAAATACTGAGCAGTCATTCCTTGATAGACAATCAAAATGGTACATGATGGAACTCTCTTCACCATCATCACACTCACTGTGTTATTGAAAGAAACAGAAAAGAAAGACATGCTTAATACTTAATATATTTACCCTTGAAAAACTAAGTTTAAGGTAAGGTTTTCAATTTAAAGAAAAAACCCTTGGGGCTGAGGGTTTTTTTGAGTAAATCACAACACTTAAAATGGGCAATTCATTTAAAATACAGTCTACTTTAAAAAAAAAAGAGATAAAGCAGTACTTGTTAAGTGCCCGCAGAGATCAGTCTCTGATACACCAGACCAAGTTATATCCCAGACACCGAGGCAATGCCATATAACAAGTCACCATTCCTACTGCATCATACTATATTGCAGCCTTGTTAGTCTTTGTGCTTTAGAGAATGTTGTACCTGCTCCATACACCTGAGTGTTTGGGGCAGGCCTGTTGCCTCCGTGGTGTCTGAAAGGAGAGTCATGTAAGAGTGTCAAACTCGTTTGATTTCTATGGTGTTGCTAGATGAAGACTTTAGGAACGTTAAAGATGCACTGTTAAGGTTGTCATTTAAGTCACTAACAAGAAGGTGATTGCTTTGATGTGGGTTAGTATGAGGCACATGTGGGGCCATGGGAGAAAAAAAATGAGGCTGGCTCCTTCCGTCTCTGAGCCCCCACCTCTGAGGGAAAGGAAAGCAATTCTGGGGAGGCAAACTCTGGTACCTGCTCCTACCACGTGGTCCATGGTGGGGAACCTTTTGTACACAGCTGTGCTCACAGAGCGAAAGATCAGCAGAGATGTTAAGTTCACATAACGCATGAGAGTCCTCCTTAGCAAGCGCCCGTACTCATCTCTGCCCTGGACACAGCTGGAGATGAGGAACATCAGACGATCTGGCCACGGCAAGTTCACAAACTGGTTCCACCAGCGATTCACCACCAAAGTAACATAGAAACCTGGGAGTTAGAAGGAAAAAAAGTCCAGTGCCTATCAGGATTTCAGTTACTTTAATTTTAGTTTGCAGAGTATCATTCATATAACTAAGCTGCTACGTTTCCCAGAATAAATGCAATAAGCAATGTCAAAACCCAGGATGCAATAAACACTAATTATTTAATAGACATGACAATGTAACAGTATGTTCCAGCTGAGTATCTCACACCTATGAACTTCCAAATTTCCTCTTTTGTAGTAAAATGTAGGGTGGATTCAGTTCACTGAAAGATCAGTTACAAGGTATCAGTGTTAGTGGGCATGATCTAGATCTAGACATATGTGTCTAGATCAAGATATATGGAGACCTCTTTTGTTAGTATATTAAGAACATGAGCATAAATGTTGATGTGACAAAAGCAACCTGAACTTGAGGAGACCTGTTGGAAGCAAATGATTTATTGTGAACCTCTAAACTTCCACATCCCCCTCAGCTCTGAAATGCTGCCATGCACCAACATTCACAAAATGCCTGAACAGAGACAAAGTTGGAGAACAATTTCACATTTAACCAGTACTTACCAAGCACAAAAGTCACTGGGATTTGTTCAGCATATTTGTCACAGTAAATTGATAATTTTTCAAAGAACCGTTTTTGGCTACCTGTAAGAAAAAATCTGCAGCAAAAATAAAATGTATCTGTCCTTGCAGGATATTCTGGCACTAGCTACTAAGTGCAAACACATATAAATAATCAGATATGTGCACTGGGGAGCAACCTTGGCTAATGTCTTCAAGCAAATTCTTAAAGGTAAAGGGCTGAACACTTTTGACATGTATTAAAGAGGCTGGAGAAAACAACGTATTATTCCCTGTCTCTTTAGTTTTCTCAGGACTAATATGACTGGCACTACTAATTGCCTGGAGAATATGTTTGGAGATCATATTGCCTGGATCAATATGCCTGGAGAATCAGTTTGCTGTCCCATACAGACCAAAGAGGTCTAAGTCTGCAAGTACAGCTTACTCTCCTTTTTCAGAGTGGTACTTAATGGAAGTGTTCAGGTCTGCTTGAATTGCAAAAGGTTACCAATCTAATTCCTCTGATTTGAAAATGTTACACTGTTGCAACAGGTTTTTTATTCTTACTCCTATGAAATTTTTCTTTTCCACAAGACTAAAATACAACTGTATTTGTTTTGGAGTGTTGAAAACATTCACTGAACGATAGCAAATGGACCATGGCAGCTTCTGCCCATGGGAAAAGATACCTAATGAAATACAACAAGCTTCAATATAATCTTTTTTTCCATTTGTATAGGTGAGTATTACATTTATTCTTTCATTTCTTATAAAAGGAACATATAACAAATACTTGGTGGGATTTGCTTACAATTGTGCAGTAAAAACTGGAGCACATATACAAAGCTTTCTGTGATATATTTACCAAGGTCTTCAATTGCCTGACATTTCAGTAAAACTAGATTAATTTAAATAACTGTGAGATTCTGGTGTTTCTTTACATGTTAATGCTATAATTTTCTTTCTTTGTTTACAGGTATAGATTACTGAACAAAAAATAGTGATTAATCGGAGACAAACTGAATCTTTTCTCCTTGCTTCCATTAAAAAGCAGAGATCTAATTACAGATCACGGTAAGAACTGAACCATCATTTTGATACTTCTATGTAATGTACTTCATCAATTAAAAGTTTCACAGTACTAATTAATGCATTGCATCTGTCATACAGGTGTTTAATTCACACCTTGGTGGAAAAAGCAATTCTTCTTCTAATATGTTCCTCCCAGGTGCTGGGTGACACACAGATAATAACCATGTCTGGCTTCCACGCAGTTTTCCTTGGTTCTCTGCAAGCTTAAAAATCAAGTTTGCATGCCTTCCTAGCTTTAAGCAAAACTTTGCTTTTCTTGACTATATAGCTTCACTCTAAAATTATTACCTCTCAAGGCTGTTAAATTCCCACCAAGCAACAAAAGACAGAGTTCTGCAGGGAGAACAAAAGGTCTATACCTATGATCTAGCAGGGAGGCATGCTTATGTCAAAATGTCAGAATGACAAAAGCTGTATAACCTGGGCTAGCTCTGAGTTTTTATTTGGTCTAACTTCAGTAGGATGGTTGCTCAATGCTAGGCTAAAAGTACAGTCAGCTGAATATGATAAGCAGTATTGACACCCTACATACTTCCTCTGAAACCTTAAAGTCAACATGGAAAGATAAGCACATTAGAAAATGTTCAAGGAAAAGACAGTAAGTAAATAGTAACCTCCCCCCATCATTCATCAGCCTAACACTAGGAAGTCTGAAACTTCACTATAACATTTAATGAGATGTGAATTGGAAAGAGTGTACCTGTATAATACACTTATCGCTGTGTAAAGAGTAGCAAAAACAATAAATTCTCTGTACAGCAATTTGTAGATGCTGCCTTTCCACTTTAGGAGTAATCTGTGAAATCCAAAGAAAGTGGCATTTGCTACTTTGCTGGAATAAGTGACTGTCATCGTCTTGGTAGGCTGGGCCTAGAAACAGTAGAAGAGAAGCAGGACACCAACAACATTTTAGACAGCATATCCTAACCTGAATGTAGCCTTGTATAGATAGATACATGGATATACATGTAAATTTAAACATATAATAATAAGTGTACATAAATACATGATGTTTGTATTCATATATATATCTAGAAAGAGAGGGAAAAATAAAAATCTTGCAGTTACAAGCCCTGTTGAGACCTGCAGATTGACTGATGCAAGGCTGTATTTGGGCTTTATGTCAATGACCACCCAAACCCAGCAATTAGCACTGAATGTGGCCACCTTCCTGAGTGGCAGTGGCAGGGACATGTTACACCTCTGAAATCTCTGCTTACTCTCAGTTTGCTCCACTCTAGTGTGAGTGAAGGATGGGCAGCAAATTTGCTTGAATTCTTTTTCAAAACTTTTCAGCTTCTTGGTAAGAGAAGTAAAGCTAAATTCCACAAATGCACGTACATGCCCAGACAGTATTTTTAGCTGGCTCTGGTAATTATAATCATTTAAAAACCAAATGAGATTTGGAGACTGCCTCTTTCATTAACAGTTACGACAGCAGCTGAAATCAGCTGGGGAACGCTGTTATTTCTCTCCTTGGCAAGCCAGACTTACTCGTCAGTACTTCAGCATTGCATGGCCATGCCAAACAACCCATAGGGCTGCTCGGGTAGGCAGTGTGAGACAGTGTAATTAAAGTACAACTGAAAATACACAGGTAAATACTTTGTGCTGGGTTTGGTACTTGCTTACCCAGCGTAGGGAGATGCTACAGGAACTTCTATGTGCTTACTAAACAAATCCTAACTCCAAATGTGGATGAAAGCAATTTTACACAGCATGCAAGAAAGAGAGTAATTAAGACAAGCACAAAATCTCAGGAAAGTTACTGTGTATCACAAATATGATTCTTGTCTACATTTTTGTGATGCCACTGTAGCAAATTTATTGGAGGGGGGGAGGAGAAAAATCTGAACTCCCAGTTAATAGATGACTTGGTAGTATTTTGTGCATCTTGGCTGTGTCTCTGATGCAGAGCATAAAGTAAGCCATTAAAATTCAGCTGTAAAAGTGCCACTTTTTATTTTAGTCACCAAGGAAATCAGCAGGGAAAAGACACCATAAACCTTGTATTGCTGACAGGCTGTCTCTTTTCCTCTGCAGAATGACTACTCGATATTTGCCAGCATGGGCCTGAAGATTATACTCTGTGTTTGGGTTTTTTTTTTTTTAAAGAAGTATGGGTTTTGGTGTTTAGAATCCAAATGATAGTTTTTCTTTTCTTGAGCCTTGGCACAGACCTTTAAATTTTTTGTTGTCATTGTTGTACTCCAAGAAGTTCAATGCAAGAGCCAACCTTTCTGACTGGCAAGCATGGAAATGCAGTCCCGTCTGCTAAAAATCTTGTAGTCAGGATGCAGTGCTTAAGAAAATGGAGGCAAAGATTTCCATTCTCCAGCAGAGTGGGGCTTTATAAACAATGAAAGAAATCTGTGGCTAGGTTATAGGGGAAGAATGGGGTAAAAAATATGCTTAAAAATACACTGTGTTTCATGGAATTGGTGTAGGAGCCTTTAGACCTTGCCCATTGATGCTGTGGAGTATGTGTTTAAGCCATATCACCAACAAGTGTGTCTCTATCTCCCCATTAATATCCACTTTGTAATGGAAATCTCCAGTGGGAATGACTGAATGTAGGGACTTAGATCTAGAAAAGATGTCTGATAATGGGAGGGCTTATAGCCTGGCAAGAACGCAGACAGGGCCACAATGAGAGGGTGAAGTTAGACAAATGCAGGATGAAACAAAACAAAAATTGCTAACTGTGGAGGCAGCCAAATACCAGAACAAGGGACTGGATAGTCACCCTTTTGTTTAGGATCTTTAAGCTGAGGGCAAATCGTAGGACAGAAGATGACCTTCAGGAAGAATTCACATAACTGAGACATACAGGGGCTGAGGGGTTCTGCTGGTCTTCCCTGGTATCTGGGCATCTGTTAAACTTTCTATGAGGTCTCTTCTGTTGTGGTCCATAGAGGAAAAAAGATTGCTTGCAGCACCTTCGCAGAATCTGCAGCTCTGCAGGAAGGCAGTGATTAGTGTCAAAAATGTGACTCTTGGTTTCTGCATAGGAGGTTCAGGAAGGATGCATTCCTCCCAGCGATCTGAGACTGGAAAGTGCCAGAAAACTGGTCAGTAGCTAAGCTGGATAAATGAGTCTACCTTCTCTGCAGACCTGAAGCAAATCCGGTCTTGCAAGGCCTAGTAGATGGGCTTTGGCCACAAAGCAGAGCTGTGGTGATAACAGGAATCAGGATTAAGAATATTCTCCCACGCATTAGATTGGGAGAAGAGAGATTATCCACAAAATGCAATTTGTCTGCTTGATTCTAGCAACTATATTTCACTTAATCACACTCCAGCCACCTCTTAGGACTTTACTCAATGCCCTTGACTCTGAATAGAAACTCCGGGAAGACACTGGATGCCCCTGCTTTTTCTTTTTGCCTCTGAAATGGGGCAAAGAAAAGTGGGACTGTTACAGCAATTTTAGGCTTTGGTTCCTTGGTTTCCTTGCCTTGCCTTGCCTATGGTACACTCTGTTTTATCTTCCTGCTAAGCAAATGCTTTCCTTAACATTTATCATTGGGTTCATATAGGGATTTCAGGATAATATAATTCAATGTCTTAAAATATACATTAGATCAGATTAGGGAATTATAGAACAATTTAGACTATACAAAGCTATGAAAGACAGTTATGTGTTTGTCTGGTTAGATTTCTGAACACAGCAAACACAAATTTAAATCTACATTTGTGGTTTTTTTCCTCTGAGAACAACTACAACCCTTTGGGTATGGCCTCCCCTTGCAACGAGAAGTTTTGGCGTAAAGCCTTGCACTGACTCTGGCTCTTGCATGGTGGTCCCAAGCCCTTGGTTCACAGGCAGCCTGTTGGCAGAGAGTCCTCCCTACATTACTTATGGCCACAGGAAATTAAAAAGCTAAAACTGAGATGGACAGGAAGAGCAAAGCATAATGATGCCCCCCAGCACATTCCTTCCTGAGCACTCTTTTGGCCAGGGCAGAAGAAGGACAGAGTACATTAGATCAGATACCACAGGCACCGGTGTAATGAAAAACGTTCCTATTAATCATGTGCCCTTAAATTCATCAGCAGATATAGGGCTAGGCTTTTTGCTGGTATGGATTTGTGAGTTTTGAGGACATAACGTATGTTATGCTCATTTGATGCCTGTAGAGACCTTGACTCATATCTATGATGCTACTTTTTCTTTTACTAGGTGTTTATTTCCTTTCTGAAGCTTACTCAAGCACAGACTGAAATGTGAGTTATATATTATTCCACTTTTGCTAAGATCATCAGAAGACTTCAGGCATAAACAGCTAAAAATATAAGTGTGTCCTCTCCATTAATATTGAACCCAACTGTAAATGGGATTTTTGCTTGGCTGAGAATTTCAGGATGCATTAGGATTCAGAGAGAAACCACAGTAAAAAACAACAGCTATCAGTGTTTCCTAACTGACCATGAAAGGCATGTTACAGAATGTATAAATAAATAGCACCTCAATGCAGACCTACCTCTTGTCATTGTTCACCTTATTTTTTATTTTATGGCATAGAAGAGAAAGTGAGTGAGAGAGATTTGAGTTAAGCCAGCTATAAAAACATATTAAGCTTACGCTGTATCCACTGACCTGCTATTTTGATTCAGCAATCCAAGCCTGAAGGCAAATCCTGGACCCTTCCTCTTTCTCAGACGTCCTAAACCAAGTCCCCTTCAGATCCGCAATAATCACCTTGCTCTTCCCTTAACCTGAAGCAAGGGGTTGCTGCTGCTGAGCCCTAAGAGGAGTGGACTGACAAGAACAGGGGTTAAAATGTCTTTCCACTTCTGGAAGTCTGTTTTTGCCAAGTGCTCTGTCCTGTCAGTTACACAGGGAACAAACGCAAGCAGCAGCAGCAGCAGCAGCTGCTGATCTTGCTCTTTTCTAGTCTATAATTATAATGCCACTTGCCATCGGAAGGACCTCTTTCATTTGAATGAAGAATCCTGCAATGGTTTTGGCTGGCACATACAGTTTTTTGCATTTTATTTTTTCCAAAATGCAATGGACAAAAAGGGAGCATTTTGTTCTGCGACTTCTCTTGAAAAGTGTTATGTCTCTAACACAGTCCTGTGAAGACACATCAGTGAATAGCACTGATTAACTACATCTACATAGGAAGACCAGAGACAACCCCACCGAACCTGAAAATGTGCTCCAGCTGCACCTTGATCCCACCCTGGAGCACAGCTATTGCTGCATTTTTGCTTTGCTAATTTGATTTGGGAAATCAGGTCTCTGGGGTATGCTGTAGAAATCACTCATCCCTCAAAACAGGCAGAGCTGCTGCTACCAAAAGTCTCAGTGGACCTATTCACAATTGTATATTTCAGCGCGTGAAAACCCTTCTGCAACCCGAGGTTTTACATAGGACTTCTTTCCCTCTTCCTCTTTGTAAAATGAGATGAACTCTGTCTTTTATGAGCCGTGGCATTAAGAGTGAGCTGTAAAAGGTGATAGACTGTGAAAGCCCAGGAGATATCATAAAATGTTGTCATAAACCTCAACAGAGAATGAAATAATGTGACTGTGAAGTAAATAAAAAAAAAAAAAAAGCTGGGGGAGAGAATAAGCAAGATTTATAGATTTAATTCATTTTATGATGAAAGGTTTTCCCCTCTGCCTTAGTCCCATTAAACTATTTGAGGCCACTTATTTAATTAAAACTCTCAGAAAGAATGGAAGTTTCTGCCATTGTTTGCCTTTCTTCTTGTTGTTAATGGCTGAAGGAAGACACTTTGATGTCAAAGCAGGCAAGATATTAGACTGTGGCATGTGTGTGTCAGGCAGTGGCCTGTGGCGAAAGATGACAAATCATTTTAGCATTCAGTGACTTGGCATGAAGAAATATACTGCCTGATCCTATTACAGAGACTGCCCTGTGCAAGGAAAATTCTTAACAACAGGGATATTTTAAGGTCACTGGTAAAATAATTACTTAGATCTAAACCATTTTTCTTTGCTGAGCATAATCGTTTGCTGGTCTCACTGAACAGTAAATAATAGCACCTCTGTGTGTCAGTGGGTATCAGGTGGTTTTCCTGGCGGCTCTTCAGTTTTCCTGCAGAGTGGAGAGGCTGAAATTGCTCTACTGGCTCCGAGCTATTTTGCAGAAGACATGAGATTTAGAGCTCCTATGTTTTCAGAGGCAGAAATAAATACAGGTTTCCAGCTGTGTAGCTCCATTGTGACTGGTTCTGTACGAAGTACTCCTTTTTTTATCACTAAGGTGTCCCTAATTCCTTGTTGGATATCTCCAAGGACAGGCAATGTTTTTACCTCTCTTCCTCTGTTTGCTTCTAGGGAAATGTGGTTTCATCTATAAAAATAGTTTTCAGAAGTTCCTTTCTATATGCAGTTCTACTAATGATCACCAATAATGGTGTATTTTGCATTCATTTTCTCTTTGTGTACTTTGAGCACATATGAGAGACAAAAACATTTTAGCATCATGTAACAAGACAGGTTTCTGCTACTATCATCCATGGGTGTTTAACAAGACAGCTCAGTGCAACAGATAGCAGAAATCCATCAAATAAAATGTATTTAATATATTTATGCTTCCGGGTTCTCTTTCCTCTGGATTTTTGAGCCCATTTATACTGGAATATTTCTGAAAGACACATTAATACATATCGTGTGCTAGTGAAGCTTCAAGCAAGCAACTTCAGTATCTGTAACAACAACACATAATGCCAATATCCAAAGAAATGCCATAAAAATATGCTAAAATGTGGTCTGAACAACATGAAAGAATTTTCTTATTGAAAGGAAGTGAATAATTTAAGTGTTGGGAAGAGAGCAGTATTAAATCTGACCTGCTGTCAGATTTTCTCAGATGAGAATATATTGAGTTTTGCTATACTTTTCTACTTACTGTCACTTGCTGCTGGAATTCCTGTCTTAAATAAATCAGTAAATTAACATAAAATGTCCTCTGCCTGTAGAATGAATGTGTAGAGACTTGCTGTGCTATCTTACAGTCTCTTTCATGAGAGAAATTGCAATAATTAGAAGTTAATCTAGTGGGAGAGATACCACTGTACTTAGCATCACTCAATATGGGTTATGGAAATATACTTTAAAGGAGGCTCTTTTATCTCCTGAAGTCACATGGTAGAATACTTGAGAGGATTACAAATGAATTTGTCTGCGGGATAAAGCCTGCTGTCCTGACAGATTAATTCTCTGAGTACTGTAAAACTGCAATCAGAAACACTATGCTTTGCAACTTCCTTGTAATGAAATAAACACCATTTGTTATGCAGTAGTGCTGAGTTTGCTATTAGAACTATTATTACTGTGACTCTTATCAACCTCAACAATCCTTTTATTGGCAAAAGGCACAGACACACAGTGTCACCATGGGGCTTATCAGACAGATGATGAGATCAACAATGCATCCAGGAATAAGGTGTCCAGGAATTAGATTCAAAAGCCAATGCCTGAATTGACTGGGAGAGCTTTCTCATGACTTAAGACTTATGTCTCCAAAGTGCTCCTTATCATGTTCATCTGAAACAGTCTGGGTAGGTTATTTAATATATGCTATCATAGCTTAAGTGAAAGCTAAATGGTTAAAAGGCAATCGCAGAAGGAGAGGTGCTTGATTTTGCTCTATGGACTGGCTTTTCTGAAGTCAGTGTCATTCTGCTTTGTAATATGACCAGGGTTTCAAAACTTCTTGCACATTACCAAATGTTAGCTATTAGATAATTTCTTTACTTACCTAAAAATGCAGCTGAGTGCACAACCATTTGTATAATGATTCTTTTTTTACATGCAGATGCTGCAAAACTGTAATTTCTTTTCTTTTTAATGAAGAACTTATGTTAACAAAAATTCATATTGTTCTTGACATTGAAGAATATTGATAGTTGACACTCTGTGCTTCATAATACAGACTAATGTCTCCTGCACTTCTTAGAGAGTTAAATTAGAGAAAGACAAATATTTTCTCCCATTTAAATGTTTATTTTACACCAAAAATATTCATCTGTATTAGAGTTAATAATGCATCTTTGTTTGCACAACAGGCATGTTTGTGTTCTCAGTCAAGATTTTTGAGGTATCACTGGAAGCCTCATAAATTCATGCTTTTTATAGCTTAATGTCCTAGGTTTTCAGTGAGGGATGTTACATCTCAGAATTTCAAATTATGACCCCTGTGCCCTGCATGGAAATACAATAACAACAACAAAACCAACAAAACAATAATAAAAATAGTGTGTAAAAATGGACAATACACATAACACTACAACTGAGCCATTCTGTTTCTCCCACTTTATAATTTATAAGGACAGTTTTGCTTATTTGGAGAAATTTTTCGTATATTTTGGTTTGTGTATACGAAAATCCACCTACAAGAATGATGATCCAGATTAGTGCACTACTTAAGATAATAACACCATGCAGTGATAAGTGATACAAAACTGTGGAGCAATTCACCTTATATAACACTGCTAGAGGCGTGATTAAACCATGCTGCAACTGATGGGAGAAAGTACACCCTTCATTATCTCTATTCAAATTAAAGGGGACCTCAACCCAAAATTTAGAGTCATGGTACCAGCAAATGCAAATGTAAGGATGGAGGATTTTCTTGAGTTGTCTCTCAGGCAGAGAGATTTGTTGGAGTCTCTGCCTGTATGAGAGACAAAGGGAAAGATAAGACAGAAGAGATTCCCAAACAAGATAGAAACTAAGAACAGAAGAGCATTTCCAGGGAAATATGTCTAGAAAAGGTGACTTCTTTTGAGTTAGTGACTGTCTGGAAAGAATTTGGAATGGTTGTTGTTGCTGTATTTGTGAGAATAGGATTATTAGTATTTGTGCTAAAAAAGGATTACATCGATATGGCTAACCATCATTGATTTCTTTTTGTAAAGGGAACAACTCACATGCGTTTTTTCTTATTTAACTAGTTTTAGTTCAAAGAACCCTGATAATACATTCTGGTATTCAAAGTAGCAGTAATACACATGTGAAAAGGATAAAACTGACAACTTTACTCCATCAGCCAGGTGGTCCTGCCAGTCCTGTATTAAAGCTAACTCTGTCTTTCCTCACTTGCATACTTCAGTGCTACACGTTTCCCTTAGAACTTAATTTGTTCACTTTTCAGATATTGCTTAAGAGGCGAAAAAACAAAAAGAGTGTAGAAGGAGCAAGTAGCATGCAGGAAAAAGAATAGTAAGTTTAGTGAATCAACAGAGATAAACAACTAACCTTTTTCTACAGATAACAAACCTGATCATTTCCACCTGAATTTCAACAAACCCTCTCATTCTCGGCTCTCTGCAATTTTCACTTACAAAAAAATGCCTGATCAGCACAGTCTCACTGTTCCCCCAGACATGAGGTTCAATCTGTTAGCCAAGAGCAACAGATAAAACAAACCCTCTGCTTGCTGTGCTGCTGCTGAGCCAGTGCGTGGCCCAGAACATGCACGGGCATTGAATGGTACTAGCTGGGGAATTTATCCTTCACTCCTCCTCCGGGTAAATCCATGCTTTGACTATTTTAATGAGGTGACAGAAAATGTTTCCTGCCAGAAAATGTTTCCTGTTTCCTGGTGAGTGTGAGAGAACATTTCCAATCAAGGTAACAGAGATGTATATGATACTGGAGACTAGACTCCTGGGAGGCCTAGCACTTCTAAGGTCACTTTGGGAAGTGTAAGAGTAATCCCTCTCTTTTGTGCAACTGAAACTGCTCTGGTTTCAATACTACTTAAGCACTTCTTTACCATCTACGCAACTGAGTACAGAATTCAGATTACTTTTCAGAAATGCCTCTCTGCTGCGTTGAACTTGCAGAGCCTTACCATCATGAGTGTGCTGAGCTGGAGAAGACAGAAGGAGACAAGAAGAAAAGGCCACTCTAAACTGGGAGGCATTCCTATGCCCAGTGGAGTGATGCCTGTACCAAGTAGGTAACGCTAAACAGAAGGTGAACAAAATGGTACTTCTATCACACAGGGAAATGGCAGGTACCTGTAAAAACTTCTCAGTAAGATCAGCTTCACCTCATAGGGCAGAACTCAGCAATAACTGGCAGGCTTGACTGAAGTCTGATTTTGAATCTCTGTGTCATCAAGCAAAATTAAAGAAAAAACAGCCCAATAAAGCCACGCATTCAATTTTCATAGCAACTTCAGTCTGAAAGAATGAAGACCTTTGAAAAATTAGTTATTTAAACTTTATTGTGTGAGTACATGTTATAGGGAAGGAGGAAGGTTTCATGAATTTCATTTAGGGATGGCAAAATTAAGGCACAGGGAAGGTACCCAGGCCCAAAGCAGGCTTGTGAATAAAACCCAGGATTCCTGAATTCTCACCTCACGCCTTTCACTGCTTTTATTTTTGGTATTTGGTGGAGCTGTTTTTGGAGTCGTATCAAGTAAAAGAATTCTTGAGTTTTAACAACAGGTTTGTTGGTGCTACAAAGTTTGTTTGGATTTTTGGAGAGTTAACTTTCATGTGAAAATACTTTGTGTTTTTATTTTCTGATTTCTGATTTCAGTTTTGGTATCTCTGCTGTTTTCCAGCTAGGGATGAACATGCTGTACTATTTTTAATCGCACTCTGGATCCATCCCTGGCTTGCTTCTAAAGATAAACGAAGCCACATGTCAGTCCTTACATAAGTTGGTAAGGCCATTTCAGTTTTTATGTTTCTTCTGCTATGTATTGTTACATTTATAAGCACCTCCAAAACAATCTAGAGGCATTATTTATTTCATATTCAACAGCAGAATTGGTCTAGTTGGGCAGCTGGTTTGCAGAATCAGTCTTATGGTCAAAGCAGACAATTGTAATCCAACGTGCTTGAAGGGGAAATTTCTTTTTAATCTTTGTCATTTTAATAGTTAATGAAGAATTTATATTCTTTATTAATTTGTATCTTCCCTGGTTAGGCTGTGTTCTGTGTATTCACGAAACAGTGTTGTTTCAGTTTTTTTTTTTAATCAGTAAGGAGTGTGCCATTTTTTTTATTTTGTGTCAGTGAGTTCTGCAGGTTGTGTATAGATATATGCTGTGTATAAAAGGAATTTATTTGCCAGGTTTATATCTTTTAGTATTCAAGCCTTGACTTTCAATTAATGAATACAAGGCTTTAATGAGCATTTGCTTTTTAGACATCATTTTAAGCTCTTGTTCCTGACATTGATTTAGTGCATGGACAACAGAGGTGGTAACACTGACAACAGAGGTGAAGACTGTAAAATAGTTTGAGGTTTTCATGCTGCAACATATTTGTTGCATGATTTGAGCACATCTTTTGAAGACAAATAGGAAAGAATCAATATATGTGATACAGATAGAGTTTGGTAAAGCTTTTGAAATTCCCTCCAGTGACATCCCATAAGAAAGGGAGGGGTGTGCTGTCCAGCATAAGCTATTGTAAAAACAATACAAGATGGGTATGAAAACCCTGCTGAAACCATGGTTTTAGAAGGTCAATTTTTCAACAAGAGCATCTCAGCTCAGAAGATCATTCTGGATCTGGTAACATGCAGTATTTTAATTAATGACTTGGCTGATGGAATAGACAATGCACTTATCAAATCTGCAAGGTATGAAGGGTCTTAAACAGTTTTTTTTCAGAACAAGATTAGAATTCAGTAAGAATAAATGGACATAGAAGAAAATTCACAAGTGAGGTCATACACAAGCTGAAGAAGGACTGGTTAAGCAGCATTCTGCTGCCATAAGAGAAAAAGCAAAGGATCTTTGGTGGGATATATAAGCAGATGTGTGATATTTTAAAGCCAGTGCTGGTCAGACCTCAGCTGTAGTGCTGTGCCTTGAATTGAGCACTGTTCTGATAAAGACTCACAGGAAGAAACCCAGAGAGAATAATAAAAGCAATTGGAGATCTAAAAACATCACCTGTGAGGAAAGATTAAAATAATTGTTTATTCTTCGACAAAATTGAAGGTATAGATGATGCTATCAAATGCCCTGGAGATTGCTGCTTCCAGTATCCACTGAGATAAGCTCATTACCTCTTCTACACTGCAGCAAAGGAGATGAGGTTAGACTTTGGAAGATATTTGTAACTCCAAGGTTAGTTCAGCACTGGAATGCACTGCTTAGGGGGGCTGCTCTGTCTTTCACAGTTGGAAGTTTTGAGAAAGAGCTTCAGGAGTAGTTAATATCAATCCTGCTTTTTTTTTCTGTTATGCTGGACCTTTTTTTAGTGGGTAGATTTGAAAAATAACACAGACATCACCGGTTTTAACACTCTATTAGTTGAACAGGGAGGGCAGCATAGAGATAAGTTTTAGGGCTCCAATAAGCTGGAAGCTTATTTATGCCAATGTACTGACTGGATTTGCTTTCAAGATGCTTAGCTAAACATTGAAGAAGTATGCCTGAGTGGGGAAATACAGTTCCCAATGCTGCTAGCACTGGTTCAAGTGAGCTAGTAGAAGGGGGGAGGAAATTTCTGAAATGGATAAGACTTCTAGTCTCTGTACCTTTTTTTGGATATAGTGGATCATCCTTTGGGGTTTTTTCACTGTACTAGGGGATTCCAATGCATGTGTGACTACTATTAATAGATTCATCCTTTGGTTTTCTTGAGTTTATTGTTTTGTAACATCTTCACAAAAAGGGAGGTAATAATTACAGTTTATTCAATATTAAACAATTATTAAAATAAACAAGTAAGTTGTACCATAGGCAAGTAGAAAATGAGATTTCAAAGTTTATTTGCTTTATTTATCCATGAAATTTCTGGGACATCCTCCCCTACCAAACACTTGAACATCTTCTTCAAAGAGAACAACCATCTCATTCTTTTATTCCTCCCAACCTGTAGGGGGAAAAATTACATTAGCTGGCATTTGTGCTTCTGTGTAGAGATGAGAAACTTTCACTAAATTCAGATCAAAGAAAAATTATGCACTTGATTTTTCTAAGGTGCTGCAGCCATTCTTGCTTTCAAGAGAGAGCCCTGCCATGGCCTGGGACTACCTTCTGTGAAACAGCTTTGTCTTTTCTGTTTTCTCCTCCCTGAAATAGGTTTCTTAGGTTGAGTGGACTGGAACTATTAGGAAAGGAAACATCCACATTTGAAGATACAGTCTCTCACACAGATGGTTCAAATGTGAAAGAAGACATTGACAGAAAGAGCTGCAATTCAGGGATGCTCTGTGCAGAGCAGGTACTGTTTGCAATGATTTTTATCACACCTTGCATCAGTATGACTGGAGAGAAACTACGCAAGTGAGACTCAGTTTTTAGTACATAGACTGCTCCATCCAGGTCTGTGCCAAGGTACTATTCACTGTTCTATCTAGCTGGAGAATGGGAATTTCTGATCTGGGCCATTTAACCACACTAGGGAGCTCAAAACAAACAGACTAACCGTACTTTGTCTTGTGTGAGTCTTGTCTTGGACAATCCTTCCTTGCATGAGCCTCAGACCTACATTCCAGGTGTAGGTCTGCACACAGGTCATACATGTCTCCAGTACTGCCTCTTGCTCTTCCTGACAAGACTTCCTGAATGGATCCCATCTCACCTTGGGTGACGGTCATTGGTATATGACAAAGCTTGTTGCTATTGCCACTGGGCCCTGCTCTTGACTGTGCCCTCATTGGTGACCTTGGCTCTCAGTTCACGATGCCTGGAGGAGTAGTTCTGCCCTGACACTGATGTGCAGCCCAGGAAGGAGCAAAGGGCTTTTAAAGGAGCAAATATCTTTTTCTTCTCCTCCTGCCCCTAGCAAAATGCTCCTTTCTCTTATTTATTACTCTGGATTTAAATCAATTTATTTATTCAGTTTATTTTAGCTTTTCATTTTAACCATGTAAATTATGCTTTCTGTGGTTTGTTGCTGCCCGACTCTTTAAAGTATTACACACAGCAAAATGCAGGAGTACTTTCACAAAATAAATCTGTTGGTGATTAATTTTAGCACAGTCAAATGTCTTTGGAATTGTATTGCCTTTATTTCTTGAAATGCAAGATGTCTAATCTGGTTAAAATAGCAGATTGTCATGCCAAGCACAGTCATTGTACAGGATTAAGAACTATAGGATTACAGATCCTAATTATAGACTCTTGTTGGTTTACTATGTCTTAATAGGTTGTTTTCAACTTCTGATTCCACTTGTCATGTCTCTTTTGCAATCCTGTTTTTAATAAACTTTCTGATGCATCTTTTAATTCGTCAAACCTGTATTCTGATGGCACGTCCTGGATTCTATTTCATGTCAGTATTAGCAAATTAAATAATTTAAAGTTCGAGCTCCTTAAACTGAACATCTCCGCTCTTTTGGGTTTTTTACAACCGATTTCAAGTTATACTGCTGTTTGAATATTCCACTTTTTGCACTTTGGTTTCTTGGTTTTCAGATTGCTTCCAGAAAAGCTATAGATGATGATGTTCTGTAGCCATTTTTTCTGCCTAAGCCCCATTGTTGTCAGTGTAGATTTACATACTGGAAAGTCATTTAGAAGATATTAGTATTTATAGGTAATTTATTTACTTTATGAGGAATGGCACTGATACATTTGCCTTTTGATATCATCTTTGTTATATTATTTTGCTCTCTTAACATCTTGCTTGGTGGATGCCACGGGGAATGTGCCACAGAGAACATTATTTGTCTGTAGTTACGTCCTGCAGGACTGGCCGAACAGGATTCTTTCACATTCAGTGGAAAGCTGTCAGGATAATTAAAGTTTCAATTATTGACTGGAATGCAGCCTAGATTCCTTAACTGATGAATGGGACAAGGTCTTGTTTACCTTAGTTTTTTTGCTCAAGTTCCTCATCATGCAGCACACGGTTCAGTTCAGCTGCACTAACAGCAAGGAAAGTACATGGTCCAGCCAATACTGTCATTTGAAGCATATTTTTTTGGTACTGTAATCAGACCAGTGGTAAAATGGAGTCTTATTTATAGCAGCTTTATAAATTTTGCCTATTGCCTTTAAAGACCTAGGGCACACAGAACAGTACTGACCAGGACTTCAAGTGCATTAAATACTGTGCTTGTGTCAGGGTGGCCGTGGGGATGCCTTAGGGCAAGCCCAGATGAGACATAGTAGTAATCGCTCTTTATGAAACTACTGAAGCTGGAAAAACACCTCTTCTTAGCGAGTGAGTGCTTTTATAGCTCTATACATGGCCTCATTTCAGAAATTTTGTGTGTACAGTTCAGTCTTTGATTATGACATACTTTAGGGAGGTTCAGAACCTGATTTGGAGCAGTGCATGCCCCATGAATGAAAATTGCTGGATAATCATCTGGCATATCTTTCATGTTCTCATTTTTACTTGTGCAATCCCGTGCCTTTGTTACTGCATACTATTAAACACAGAATTATTAACGTCCTTGTATTTTTCACGGCAACAAAACACTCAGAGTTTAACAGCCCTGTCCTCTCCTGCCCTTGGCCAGAGGCGATGTTTCACTGCTTTAACCCTCTCGCCAAGGTGACGAGCGGAGGCCGCCGCGAGCCCGGGCCCCCCTCTCGTCCCCGCCCGCTCCCCTCACGGAAGTCACCCCGCCCCCCCGCTAGGGGGCGGCAGCGGGGCCGCGCACACCTGCCCCCCCGCCCCGCTGCGGGCGCTGCTCTGCGCCGCGCATGCGCGGCCCGGCCCCGCAGGTCGGCTGAGGGGACGCGGCGACGGCGGCCGCTCCTCTCTCGAGGCTCGGCAGGTACGTGCGGCGGGGCTGTGCGGCCCCGGCCCCGGCTCCGGCTNCCCGCCCCCGGCTCCGGCTCTGGCTCTGGCTCTGGCTCCGGTTCCGGTTCCGGCTCCGGCGGCGGGAACGTGGGGTGGCTGCCCGGGCCGTGGCTCCCCGCTAGTGCTGCTGCACCTGCTCGGCGATGCGTCTCCGGGAGCCTGTGCCCAGGCGGGCGGAGCCGGCGCCACCGGGGAGCGCTGCCCCTAGCCGGGGCGCCGTGACCGGGCGCGGGCTGGCTGTGGCGGCTGTGGGGCCCCGCCTGGAAGAACACGGGNTGTGGCGGCTGTGGGTCCCTGCCTGGAAGAACATGGGGACAGGCGGCGGCCCGGGCCGTGCAGCTGTGCCCGTCTGCGGCGGGAGGGCGTCCCCGGATCCGTCGGGGCTTGCGTGGGCACGGAAGGGGCAGTCGGCGGCAGGGATGTGCCTGTCCCCGCGTCCAGCCGCGGTCCAAGGCAAAACTGGGCAAAAGTAGTTCTCAGGGATCACCCCGGGAAGTGCCGGGAGCACCTGCCCGGGGAAGGCAGCCGCGGCGGACAAAGAGCCATCGCGCCCCGGGCGCCGGCGGGTCGGAGCAGCTGCCGTGCTCCCCGCGTAGTGCCTGTGCGGGGCCCGAGGGGAAGGGCGGCCGGGCAGCAGTGACCGAGACGAGGAGAGGAGGGATGCGAGAAGAAGCTGAGTTAGTGCTGAACCCTTCGCCTCCGCTCACAGAGTTTTCGGCCGGCGGGGCGGCAGGTGCGGATCAGGGGAGAGCGCCGAGAGGGGCAGAGAGAGAAGCGGGGGGAGGGCCGGGCAGGGCCCCTCGTGGGGTTCGCAGATTTCGCTCCCCTCGAGGGGTGCCGGAGCAGCGTGGGCAGGGACCGGAGGGGCGTTCTGCGCTGTGGGACAGTGGGGCTGCGCTCGCCTGTAGTGTTTCTGGTTGCCTTGTGGTCTGTCAGGCAATATTGAGGGTCATACCTGGTCGCCGGTAAGTGGTCTTGTAGGCTGTAGTAGTTACGTAGCAGATTTGAGTTAGCTTTAATTTCTAATGTTGGAGAGTAAGGCTCAGAAAGTAAATTTTGGTTACAAGTTGATTTCAAGCGATGAGCTGTGCAGAAATTTGTGCTGCCAGAGTGCTGATGCTCCGCTAATTCCCCGAGAGTCTCAGGGATCTGGAAGTAGGAGAACACAGAGTGACCAAAGCCTTAATGATACCCTCACAGTTTGTCTTGCTGACAAAAAGCTACAGTGCTTTCATGAGTTTGAAAGTGTTGTCTGTTTTATTTGCGGATAATGTACTAAGTTTTGTGTTGCTTGGTTTGTTTGCTGTGTTCATTTTTAAGCATGTTCTTAGGAAGTCTCAGAAATAGTTATCTAGATAGATAAAATAATTAATGTTCTACAGATTTGCTGTAACTGTGAAATTATCAGCTTCTCTTTTGAAGCAGATGTAAGGTTATTCAGACTAGAAGTATGTATTGGCAGCTACCATCTGTTCAAATATTTGTATTCCTCACTATAGGGCAAACCCTGAAATCTTGTTGCTTTAATATTTTTATTGTTATTTCTATTATAGATCTGTTTAATGATTTTTTGGAGGGGTTAAAGTTCGGCCTTCTGTATTTGTGTCTTGGCAGTCATTCATCTGTTGTGCTTGGTTAATGTTACCTAGTGAGCAAAGAGGGATGAATAATTTACCGCTCTCATTATGCTTTTAATAAATAACAAATGGGAGTGCACCTCACAGCTGCAACTCGAATATCTGTCTTGTTATGCTATATTTAAAACGGTGTTTTTTTTTCTGTAGGAGAACAGAACAGTCACAAGAAGCATTTTGATTATAGACTGCAGAGATCTTCATAGCTTTTATTGACTGAGTTTAAAAATTCATGTAAAATACCAAATGAGCTGGCCACTCACTGTTCCACTTAGGTTTATGGATTTTCTCAGAAAAAAGATGTGTACTTTGGATTTTTATTTTTAAGACTCTTTTTAATATGGCATGTAAAATATTGTCTTACTGTAACCTGACTGTCAAGTCTTGTATGAGAGACTTTATTAGCACTTACGAATATGCTAACCATTTTTTAATAAATTAAGCAAATATTTCTTTAAATGCATTTGCAGATACAATGTAAGGAAATTCACGGTAATTTTACTGATTTTTAAATTTACTTACTGAATATTTTCAGTGTTAACTGACAATGAGAGGGTCTTTAGGTCCAAGTTTGGCAAGAATGACACTACAGTCGTTGTGATCAGGTTTAAATCTGAGATGGGCTTGTGACATTGTTTCCTAGATAAGGCAGAACAATGCTCTGCTTTAAAAAGAACGGCATCTGCAAAGAGAATCATATTTTCAGTTTAATTAACTTGGTTTGAGAGTCATTATGAACAGAACAGCATTCTTTGAATGTTTGTTTACAGTGAAAGTGTGTGGTATTCTTTGCATTTGCAAAGCACTGACTTTTCTCTCTAGTAAGAGATGTACTATCCACCAGACTCTAAACCATGTTTATTTATAAGTTTCACAAGCACTTCATAAATATAGGTCATGGAATCTTCTGTGCTGCTTGTTTCTGTAAGGGAGACACTTGCTGTCTGTACCTATTTTTTTTCTAGTTGAAGATACACCTATAATTAAGTTTTTAAAAGAGATTTTTTTTTTTAATCATCAGTTCATCAAAACAAAAATCCTTTTAACTTCATAAAATCTTGCTATCAAGTAGACTGTGTTTCTTTTAAAACAGTGCAAAGTAGTGTTTTCAATGCATAAAGTGAGAGTTAAGATAGAAGACCCACATCGTAGTATTATATGACAACACTAGAGGGAATGCAGTAGAAAAATATTCTCACATTAAACCAAGTGTGTTTCTGCTAGCTGTTAAATTCTGTAGACTTGCTGAACTTACAGTTTACCTTTCATTTACCATCTTGCCTAATTTATCACCTGTTGGTAAATACATGGTGTGAGGTTACTTGTAAATGTAAGTAGAATATGTAAAGACTGGAGTAGTCCAGTGCTTTTTTTTCTCTCATATCTTACTGGCTCAAAAAAAACAAAAAAAAAGTTTTGTTTTGGGTTCCTGAAGCAGAAACTTCTATCACAATTGCAAAACTTTAGGAGTGGGAATTATTTTTTGTAAACTTTAAAGGAATTCCTATGCCAAATCTTGAATTGTGTTCTTGCAATCAACTAGCATTGATAATGGTGTTTAAACTTGCTTGAAATCTCTGGCTAAGCTTAGATATAGAACAGCTTAGGAGAAAAATCTACCAAACTTTGTCCCGTGCCTGCATCTCGTGAGTATCTTAATACTGGATAGGTGTAATTGAATTAGTTTTGAACTTGAAATTAATGCCGGTATATGCCTTACAACAATTTAAATTTTAAACCACTTATTTGCATCTGATAGGTTTGAAGTAGCACTGCTTAATTGAACTGCTTCTTTAAAAGGTATTCATTAGTCCACTATTCTTAATTCCCTACTGAGTTCTTTAGAGTTTAAAACATATTACATTCCATGCTCTATAATGCCATATATTTAAAATTTTTTTTTTCCTAAACCAACTGAGAAGAATGCAGGCCCAGTGGTGGGCTAGTGTCAGTCGTTTTGAGGAACTGCTACAAAAAATTCCACTTTCCAGACCCCTCCCAAATCAACTGAGGCAGATGTTGGAGTCTAATAAATGAAGTCTTTGAGACTCAGTTACATGTTAAAAGGCTTACTGCATGGAAGTTAAACCACAGTGGCTAATAGGCAGTTCTTTTGATGAAGAATTTGCTCATGATGAAAATGTTTAGAGGTGTTAACTTTCTTCCTTAGGGGATTTTTTTTTTCCTTCTTACTCGAGCAGGTAGCCATTCTGTTGTGATGATACTCTTTACTATTAAAGCTAAAAATGAGATTACTGATGTGTGAAATGTTTGGTGTTGGCGTTGCTTTTAAATGGACTATAGCAGTTAGGAGATGTTCAGAGTTGTTATCTTCAAAGTGTCTGGTATTCAAAAGCAATCTGTGAAAGACAAACTCCAGAGTTTGTAGTAGTTGGTTTTTGACAATTTTTTTTTTTCAAAAGGAAACAAACCACAATAAATTACTGCCTTTCAGGGAGCTTTCTAGAGTTGAGTGCTTTGAATCAGACAAGTAGCTAAACCCCTCTTAGAGTTATAACAGAAAAATGAGATTAAGCATTTTGATTTGACTGCTGTTAAAAATGTTTATGGTTCTCAATTTGTTTGAAGCTATAGGAAGTGTTAAACCGACTGTCGTTAAACTGATTTCTTTGTAATATATTTTAATTTGCTATTAGAGAAAATAACAGATTTGAGCATAGTTTCCTCATGAAGTTGTGGTTAGTCAGCAGTGCAAGTGTGGCAGCGAAGAGGTAATAAAAAGCGACATTTTGTCAGCTCCCACCAAATTTGCATTATTTCCAGATGAAAGCATAAGGAAATGAATTTATTTTGTTGTTTCATCCTGATTTATTACAGTACTTGACATTTTTTATGTGATCCTAATTGCATGCTATCAACTAAGACAAAAATAATCACATATTTGGGAGGCACTAATGTGATTCCACGCTTTCACCTTATATTAATGTGGTAAAAAAAGTATTTAGAAAATTAATTATTTTATTTGTGTGCTGCCCCGAAATGCCAGAATATCAGTTTTTGTTCACAGTAGCAGAATTACTACTCAGGAGTAGTGTTTCAACAGTGTGTGTTTTTTTGCACACAGTCAGCTTGGCTCCTAGGAAAGCTCTCAGTTTACCATTCGCTTCATGTTCCTTCACAGCAAGGCTGTTCATTGCTGCCTTAGTCAATAATATGAATCCTTCCTGCAAGCCTTAAGGAAGCCTCTAATCTTTAATGACACTGCAATTTAATGTGCATTTTTAATCCTCATCCTATTGGTTACTGTTACTTTGAAGAGTTCTTTCCCAAAAGAGAGCTTTTAATTTTACTACTGCCTGGCTTTTTGCGTATGTGTTTGGTTTCATTAATGTGTGATGTGTCTTCATGATGGTGTTGGTGAGTCTTGAAACTGAGATACTTAATATGGGCTTCTTTGTCTTGTCTGGGTGGTGTACCCAGCTTCTGCCTGCTCACTGCCTAGGGAGAAGGAATCTTAGGAAAGAAAAAAGTTGTGAATGGAAAGTGTTTTACACAGATGGTTTGCTTATGAGTGCCCATTTGACAGGCTATGGGAAAAATATAGCTGAGGGACTTTATTTTCAGCTCTTCCAAGAATAACTTGTATAACTTTTAAAACTTTTTTACTTACTGTATCAGAAAGAGCTTGTTCTTTGATAGCTGAGAAGTTATGCATGGATTTATTTACTGTTTAGGCTGAGGTCAATATTTAATGGATAAGGAGAGTGATAGTCTTGTAAATAAAATTCCATAATCTTTTTGGTTTAGGCTCTTTCTTTTTCTCACTGTTAAAAATACGGCAGGATATAGGCAGGTGGAAAAGCTGTAGAAAAGAGTTAAGTGGAACATTTCTCAAAGGAGTGGGAGCATGTAGATAGCATAGAGTCCTCCCATCCTTCCCCCCAAACATACTATTTTGCTATCGTAAATTGATGTGATGGTCCAGAGGGACAGCTAGAAATGCATTTGAACATTTGAAAGATAATAAGTAGGCTTCAATTGGTTTTCTTGTTTGTGTGAGCCAGAATGGCCTTCTGCACTTCAGAATGTAGATAAATTTGTGTCCGTTATCACAAATATATCGAATGGTGCATCTTTTAACCTGTTGCTTACTCTAAGTTGCTTACTTGTGGGAGAAAATAGTATTTGGTCCAAACAGTTAGCCCTAAGATTTGTACAGAAAAAGCAAAATAAATTTAAAAACAATAAATAAGCTTTTATTGAGCCTTTTTTAATTATTGGAAAAGGTTAAGTAGTATTTTTTTAAAAATCAGTTTTTTGAAAAAAAACTTGGATAGCAAAGTTCATCCCAGTGGGGTGTGCATCTGTAGACAGTCAGTGGTACTGGTGATCTGAAGTTCCATGATATCTCTACTGAATATCAAGGCAGACCTTGAGTTTAAAGAGTGACTAGCAATGTGTCTTTCCAACTTGAAATAGAAACTAGTCAATAGCAGGGAGTATGTGACAGAAGTGTGTTCCTGTTTTCTTCTCAGGTGGGTCTCAATTTCTGCTTCGGTTGTGTGGATTTGGGTGCACTCTCCTATGTGCTGTAGAAAAGGCAAGGCATCCAGGCAGCCCTTCTGCATCCTTGTTCAGAGTCTGTGTTTTTTGTTAGTTGTGAAGGCTGGAATCCAAAGAATTGGGAATTGGAAGTGACAGCTGGTGTTGTTGCCAGTATCGTGGTGTTGGGTATGGCTGGCTTGGTGGTCAAAGAAGAGGAGAGAGGTGGGAACAAAGAAAGGGAAAGTGTTTGTGTAGATGTTACCCTGACTTTGAGATCTGCGACATGGATATTTTTCAACTGGGGTGATAAATTATAAAGACAGCAGTATTTTAGCTTATTAAATGTAAAACAATGATGTAATAATTGCACTGTAGAGCTGAAAACATTATTGAAATTTAACTTTGAAGAAATGTCCTGTAGCTGTGTCAGTTCCTTCATTTTAATTTGTCTACTCAACAGGCTTTATCATCATGTAGAGCTTACAATTATAGTGCTTCCAATAGTTAAGAAGAATTATAGGGAAAACAAACAGCAATATTTGCCAAAGTTACTTAAACTCAAAAATAAGCTTTTCATCTCTGTTATAATAGGAACGCTTCAAAGCACAGAACTGTGACAGTGTTTTTCTGTGTAAATCATATTTGTGCAACTGAAACAAATATCAGTTACTTTGGTGGTTCAAAATAAAACAAATTTCTGCATAAAAGAAACCTGAAACAAAAAAAAGTTCCTTTTTATTTATGTGAGGTTCTTTTTGTCCCTTGAGTCTGGGCAGTTTCTTAGAGGGTTTTTTTTTTTTTTTTGTGGGAGAAATTAACAGAGGCAGAGAAAAATTAACATTCTTGCTGTCTGAACAGTTGAATTTCTCCCACGTGTACCTGCTGGTGTGGTAAAGCTCCTTATTTCGCACTGGTGTATACACACCGCAATCCTTGAGATGCAGAACAGTTTTGAGTAGTGTTCTTTGAGTTTAAGGTGACCAGAAGGTCTTAATTTAACTAAAATATTACTTCATATGTAATTTTGGGATTCCATTCTTGGTGTCCTCCCGTGTGTTTTGTGAAGTAGGTAATGAACTGGAGGTACATGTAACTTGATGGCATCCTGTCTTCATGTCATGACCATCATCTTTCTAGATCTTCTCACTGCCTTGTCTTTTCAAGATCCAAGCAACTTTCTCTGTAAAATATAATGTATTATTTTGTTTAGATGCACAGTTTTTTGGGTTTTTTTTGCATGTTAAGTATGTTTTTCAGCCTTTTCTCTCTTCTGTATTTATATAACGTGGAAAAGGTGGGTTTTTTTTTTTGCGGTGAATAATCAGTGCTAAGTAATTCCTTCACAAATTTCTCCATACTACTTCCAAATTACAGTTTTGAATTATGCAAAGATTTTTGTCATCTCTGATAAACTGATGGAAAATAGGACTTGTAAAAATAATGTGTCGTACTTGTTTTCTGTTGATCTGATGAAAAGCATATGTAATTAAAAAATAAATTGAAAGATTGTCAGTTAAATTGCCAATTCATAGTACTTTTTACCTGTAATATATTTTTTGTATACTTGTTCACAATTGTCATGTTCACTTAATCATGTGATGTGTTAAATATACATCATCATATTTAATGAGAAATCTTACTAGCTAAGTCTGTCATTTCAGTGAATTGTTAAAAGATTGGATGAGTAATTTAACCAAAACCACTATGGACTGTATTTATTTAAAGGTTCACTGATTTCTGTCCTAGATTATTTGCCTCATTCAAATGAAAAGTGGAAGTTTTACATTTAGGAATTTTTTTTTCTTCACTGATCCCCAGGTCTTCCCCTTTCATTTATGAATAAAATATATTTGTTTTGATATGAAACAGCTCTAGATTATATTAAAAATTAACGTGTTTTATGATGTAGAGTATGTTCTTGATTTCATCATCCCATTTAGATGCAGAGTCTGCTGTTAGATCTTTTCGACTCAACAGTGCAGTGGGTGGGAAGAAACATTTTTGGTGGTTGAAGTTCATACTTTTGCAAGAATAGTCCATAGTTTCCATTTTATCATGAAGTATTCTGAACATATTTGAGTATGTTTTTAATTCAAATAGCTGTCAGATATATTTAAATATTTCCTGTTTACTTTCTGATATTGTGATTATTTCATTTAGGGATTCATATAATGAGGCTTTTATTATGGCCAGTGACCCCTTGGAAGGCTTTCATGAAGTGAACCTCGCTTCGCCTACTACACCGGATCTTCTTGGAGTGAATGAGCCAGGGACTCAGGAACAAACTACCTCACCCAGTGTAATCTACCGACCACATCCTTCTGTTGTGTCCTCCACACCAATCCAACCCAATGCATTAAATGTTTCTGACCTTCCTACACAACCTGTTTATTCATCTCCCAGACAACTGAATTGTGGAGAAGTATCAGGTGTCAGGTAAATTCTATGTGTCTTTTTATTTAAATTGTTGATGTTTGTTGCATATAAACCGTTTGCTTCATTAAAGATACAATTTTAATATTATTTACAACACTGTAATATTAAATTGTGTCCATAACTATATATTCATCATCACTACTGCCATTTCTAAAATAATTACTCTTAATGTATTACATAAATAAAAAATATATTGCTTTCTTTACAGCATCAATGTTACCGACACAGTACTTTGTTCTACCTCTGGACCCCAGAGTGGGTCATTCAATCACAGTAATGCCAGGAAGGAGAGCAATAACGTAGAGAGAGAGTTTTTGCAGGGCGCTACAGTAGCAGATGTTGCTGAAGGAAATGAAGATATTTTTGGGTTGAGTACAGACAGTTTATCTCACTTACGGAGCCCATCTGTACTGGAAGTAAGAGAAAAGGGCTATGAACGATTGAAAGAAGAACTTGCAAAAGCTCAGAGGGTAAGGTTCGTTGTCTTGTTTCCTCCCGCTTTTTCTCTCTTCAAGGTATTTCTAATATTCCAGAATGATAGATGGGCCAGAAGGTGCACTTGAAGTCTACTAATTTCTTATAGATTTATTATGATGTAATTATTTAATGTAAATTTTTTTAAGTGCTGTGCTGATGTCTTAGAATTATTCTTTGATAATATTTTTTTTCCTAGTGCTGCTGCTACTTAACCATGGAAGCTTTTGCTGCAATATCTGGTTAAACACACTCTCTTTTTGAAATGTAGGCTTTCCTTGATTCTGACATTTGAGAATAGGGGCAATTTTCTGTCATTCTGTTGTTACTGAATAAGTATTTATAGACACTGATTATATACCTTTTGAGTCTTCTTTCCTCTGGAGTTAAAAAGTGTAGCATGTGTCATGGAATTTATAAATGCTTTAGAAACAGGGGTGTTCCATAGGGGATTGCCTGCATAGGAAAGAAGCAGTAAAAATGTCTCTGGTGTTCTTTAGAGTACTGTTACACCACACTTGAAATTGAATACGGATGCCTTTGAAGACACTGTGTCTCAATTCATTAATATTTGTAAAGCGCTTTGTCGTGTTTGGATGGATGGTGCTATATAAATGCAAAGCCATTATTTATCATTTTAACATTTCTCCGTGCTTAAGTTTTTGAGTAGATTTTGTGCTGTGTGTATCTGTGCCCCTTCTTCTCTTCTAGGTGATTCCATTCTTGTTTAGGTTTAAGCTCATCTTGTCTTTGAACTTGCTACCCTGTGTTTGCTACCTCATCTTGTTGGATGCAGTCATCATTACTGTCATAGTGAATCTTAACTATGGATTCGGACATTGCTTTTTCTGTTGATTGTTTTATTGCTGAGTAGTGGCTTCCTTTGCTAATGTATGTGTTTGCTTAGCTTTTGACCACTGAAAGAAAACATATCCCTGAGCTAAATTTGAGGACCTTGCATGTCAATGTATAATCCTAGCAGTTAAACTTGGAACCCTAGAAAATAGGAACAAATTAACATTAAAACTTTAGAAAAACTCTTCTTTACAGTATACCACATTACAGCTCATGTACTTGAAAACCACAACTCGGATCTGCTACTGATAGCTTGGAATGATCTAAAAATCTTATTCCAATGTATGCCACTTTGTCTCTTAAAGATTGAAGTGTTTCCTATTTCACTCTGAAATTTGTTAAGGCTGTTAAGGAAATGGCATGAAGGCTGCTAGGACATACTTAACTGCATGTTACGTGTTTTCAAACTCTTTGTGTGGTCTTAACAAAAGCAATTCAGCACTAACTTGAGACTGTTGATGTCAAGGTTTTTGCTAATTCTCAAGTCCTCATGTGATACTTACCAGTGTTATACTGGAGGGGTAACTTACTTTGCTTGTCTTTCTAAACTTGCACTGTTTCAGAATTGCTTAGTCACCGCAGGAGTCTGTACAGACTGTACAACAATAAACCCTATTCCTTCCATTATACCCACTTTCTTCCTCTTCCTGCATGAGGACTATTTTTTTCTATCTCTAATCCATCTCTGGTATCTTTCTTCCAAAACTCATTGCTGTTCACATAGTGCTGTATCCTCTGTGATAGTCCATATATCATGCAATCTTTAAACTTTTGTTTCCAAGCATATTCACTTTCGTTGATGAGTACTCAGTTCCAATCCTGTAGGGATGTAATGAATAGGTAGTGTCTTTGTATAACTGTGTCTTTGTCTTTTGTGTAATGGCTTTAAATTCGCTGTAATTCTCTGTGCTGTTTACTAGTGAGAAAAATGAGAATTACAATTTGCACTTGAATTTTGTCAGCTCATTGAATCTGGAAACTTTACAGGCTGCAGAGAGTGAACAAAGTAAATGCAAATTTGCTATTTTGCATTTTTCATTTGTTCCAGATTTCCTACCCAAACTGTGTGCTATTGTACTATACGTTAAAGATTGATTTGAATTTGTTGCATTTGTGATCAGAAAGGGAACTAGAAAGGAAATGGAAATTTTAAAGCTTGGGATCCACTAATTTTTTTTCATGCCTTTGCTTGGAGTTCAACTTTTTTCTTAATGTGCTGTCAGGTTTTTTATATTAGATAATGTATGTATACTATGTAATTGTTAGACATTTCAATATGGTTCCTGAATAAATTATTCAGTAATAGAATAAGTATTATTTTCTAATTTTCCTGCTTTGTGTATGCCTTGGATTTCTTAAGACTGTAGACTTCTTAAGATGAACGGTATTGCTGGCAAAATTGTTCAAAAAGTCTTTCAAAACTTTGTTTTGTGATGAGAGAAAAATACACTTTCTACTTCAATCTAGATCAGTTGCAGCATTGAATCATATCATAAGATTGGGAGAAAGGTTGGGTCAGAGGTTAACAGCAGTGCTGAACTCTATACTAATGAGGCATACAAGAGTTTACGTACTTTTGCCTTAAAATGCTCCCTTAATTAAAATGATAGGTTTTTTTCAATCTTTGAGACCATTCAGATTATTTTTTGCTTATTTTTTCACTGAAGTCTTAATTTCTGGCTATATTCTAAAGGTGGAGATGAGTAGTGTTTGCTGTACATCATCTGAACCCTTCTTGTTTCACTAATCTTCTAAAGAAGCATCAGGGAAATTGAGATGTTAAAAGGCTTAGTGATTGTAATGCCTGGGACCTTATGTCCTCACGTCTCTATGCATTTGTATTTTCTCTGCCGTGTTTGGATTGAGCTCTGTCACTGTGGTTATTGAAGGTAGGTCAACCACATGTAGATAGCCTCCCAGAGAATAGTGATGGTATTTTGCTACATGGTATTTCTTGATATACAAATTTAGTGGAGTCCTTGCAAAGGTATACCTTTTGCTTTTCATCTTAGTTAACCAGCATACTGTATGTATTTTGGATCGCTTACCTGTAGTTTCTGAGCTTTAGCAGTTCATATTCATGCTTTCCTTGAATTTTTGTGTGATTTGGCCCAAAGTTATTTCCTTGTCAAATGAACTGATATTTTAGCTGTCTTTGATGAGGAAAGAGCAGTCTGCCAGAGATGATGGTAACAACATACTTGGTTTCCATGATTCCCATGGTCTTTAGAGTAAGATCTGTACACTTGTTAGTAACAAGTAAAACCATGTTTGTCTTTTTGTAGTAAAATGTGAATTAATTATATTTTCCTAGTAGAGTGAAATTGATTTTTTTCCCCCCAATAAAGTAATTCTGGTGAAAGAGGTGGTAGTATAGAATGTGGTACGGTCAATTTCAACATAGTTTGAGAGCCTGATTCTCAGATTTAGAATTTTCTCTCAAAGGCTTCAATTTCTGTATACAATTTTCATCTCAGAAACAAACCGAGTGTTACAACTTGGTCTCATGTCTTCAGATGTGCAGTAAAACATGATATTTTAAAACTCTGCATGGATTAATCAATAACTACCCAGGAATTCCAGTAGTACTATACAATATTATTCAGCATTTTAAAATTTCTGTTATTTTCTTGCAAGTTAACAATAAAAATGAGGGTGCATTAGAACTGTACTGAAAAGTATGCTTTCAAGTCTTTTCTAAAATCAAATTGCAGTTCAAGTGTAGGGCCACAGACTTGTGATTGTTAAAGGTGCATTGGTTCTCTGAAGGTGTTTTAGCAGTTCTGGGCTGTTTTTGATGGAAGTTTCCACACCTCTTATGCTGTCGCAGTGTATTGTAGGCAGAGAAATTTTCTCAGGCAAATAGAAAGAAGACTATATGAAAGCAAAATAGAAACATCTTCACCCACACCGTAAGATAATTCAGTAGTTTGTGAAATACTGCTAACTTTGAAAAGATATTCTGGATCTTCTGTCACATTAAACACGCTTGTGAATCTGGTTGCAAAGGACTGATTTTTATGTAGCTTGTTGAACTTGTGTGCTGAGTGAAGACCAGTCAAATAGGAGTGCATTTAATATAAATATTTTTATGACAATTTCAGAATTCAGCAGTATCCCACAGTTCAGAATTTAGGTGATACCTGTAGAAAATGCTCTTTTCTCAGGCTTATGCATCTAGTTCTGACTTGGTTAAATTGCTGAGCTAGATGTAGGATGATTTTCTTTCTAGAATGTAAAGTGTGAATGGTTTTGAAGCAGTAATTTGCATTTCTTATCTCACTGGTGGTTCTTTTTGAAGACCCACCCTGTAGTCTGAGAAGATCAAAGAGAAATAAACAACAATAAGACTCTTTGATACAGATTTTTTTTAATGGTAAGGTTTACTTTTTCCCATGCAAGTTAATTTTTTTTCTTGCCTTCTGTAACTGTGTTTCTAGTGTGTTTTTTAATAGTTCCTTATCTTCATGTAGTTACTTTTTCAGGACAGTAATGTGTGAAGGACTGCAGCATGAATGGTTAGTCTAGCACACAGAGTTGTCTTTTCTGCTTCTTTATTGGGTATGGCTGGGAAGTCTCCAGTAATGCCTTTAAGACACAGGCAGTAGTAATGTTTCTAATAACTGCTAAGCTTTTTGCTTTGGGCACTCTTTATTTCTGCCTTGCTTAAAAGACCTAAGCTTAAATTTGCTTGACAAAAATAATGTCTTACTTTATGCTTCTCCTGAATCATGTCATGGAAACTTGCCCAGTGTTTGACAAATCCAGCTAAGCAGCCATGCGTAGTGGACTGCCTGGTGTTGTCTTTCTGTTTTTGTTAAGAAACTTTACTCATCTGCCTAAATTTTAATCTAATCTCTGCTAATCTTTCCAGTTGCAGGCAAAATGTTTGATGTAAGTAGTGTAGTGGTAGGTGAACCTGGGGTAGTTTTACTTGCATTGTTAGTTTGACAACTCTTGACCTGAATATTAGGATAACCTCCTTTTAAGACATATTGATGCGTATGTAGTGTTGTCCTTACAAACCAGGGAAGTAAGCCAAAGGAAATGTTGACATTTCCTCTGCATTTATGGGAAAAGTTTCATCTTTTTTTTGCACTTTAAGCATTTTGCATCAGAATCTTCCATTTCCTGATTAAGAACCATACTTTATATGGGAAATACTTTAAACCAACACAAAATAATTAAAATTTGTTTCCCCTTTTCTTTTTTTAAACTCTTCTTTTTTCCTTTTTTTTTTTTTGTGTTCAGTTTTTTGTATTCCTTTCTCCTTCTCATGCCTCCATCTGTAGCTATTTTCCTGCTGCCTTTTTGGAGTTTTTTTTGAGAAAGAGATAGGTCACTGTGTGCAGAATAGTGGCTAGCAAGTAAGATTTGAATAGAATTTGAGAAATACCGTCTTTGGAAAAATCCCCATCATTTAAGTGGTACCTTACAAAACAGTTGCATATGGAAAGCAAAAAAATCCAAATGACAAACAAACTAGACTAAAAATCAATCAATGTATTCAGAGTTTAAACCAAATAAAAGAAGGGTAGAATAATGCCTTTGATACTAAATGATTCTAGAAGAATCCCTAAACTCTTGTCCAGTCTAGGAGCTGAAGTCAAACAGGACCCTTCACCTTATAGAAAAATTTATTGCCAATTTCACTGCAGAAATTGAGAGCAAGACCTAATACCAGCATGCTACAAGGCAAGATGCAGTTTCCCACATTGTTGTATGCAACATTACTTCAGTCATGAAGACTTTGGAAGAAATACTAACCACCTTCCAAAAACACAAGGGAAGCTTCCATTTGGGCCTTTTTTTATGACTCTCTTGTGACTGGCCTCCCACAGTTTTCTGAAGGCAGCTATTTTTTGCTGGCTTGTGGAGGTTTTCAGAGTAAATCATTGCTAGATTGTATTTGAAGTCTTTAACCTTACTAGTGACAGTCTTGTGTCTTGCATTTCGGGAATGAAATGCCTTTCTTGGCAGGGGAAAGAGGAAAAAGAGATGGATGGGGATGAGAAGGGAGTTAGGGCCAAAAAAAGTTTCAAAGGTCAGAATTGGCTACTTCTCTTACTTTATCTCTACATCCTTTTCTTTCTGCAAGAGATTCCAGGGTTTAATGGATGCAGGAGGGGAGAAGAATTTTCTTTCAAATTTCTTGTCAGCCTTTTTCTACTTCTCTGCAAAGTAGCCCAGTTTATCCTCAGTACGGATGAGATTGGGCATATGTAACCCTTCTATTGCCAAATCTGTTAAAATCTTACTGTAAAAATGGTTGTGGTCAGACCTTCACTCACATTTTAGTGGTGTAGACACTAACATTTGGAATTCCGTTAAGTTGCTTTAATTTTATTTATATATCTGCATAAACAAGGGCAAGGATATAATTAAAGTATGATTTTGGAAACATTGTGAGGAGGTATTTGGAAGACAGTATTTACAGTAAAATATGTTTTAAGGTTTTAGAATTGTGGATTGTCCTGAGACAGTGCTTTCTGATTTTTAAATTAATTTTTTTATTTTTTAAGAAGGATTACTTTAAGCATATTTTAAGGAATGGGTAGATGAACTGGTGTTCTATCTGCCCCAATAAGTTAATTTGATCTATATTTTATGTGAATACAGCCTTTTATACTTCCAGAAAAAAAGGTTTTTTTACTTCTGGGTATTTTGGAAATGTTGGTGTTTAGCTTAGGTATACATTAGATTGGCCTGGTATAATTCTGTACAGCAGGAAGAAACAGCTATATATGCGTAGCATTGATTTAATTGTTTTTAGTGTTAAGATGACTATTTTGAAAGGCATTGTTTAGCAAAGGTTTTATGCTACTCTGATTATTTGCTTTTATTTGTCCCCCCTCTCTTGTGGTATTAGCTTTAAAAGGCCAAATTACTACTCTAAGTCAGAATAAATAACTTTCAATTTTCCATAGGAGCTGAAGTTAAAAGATGAAGAATGTGAAAGGCTTTCTAAAGTGCGAGATCAACTTGGACAGGAATTGGAAGAACTTACAGCTAGTCTGTTTGAGGTTTGTTGGAGTCTTCGATGTGATATACTTAAGGGAAGCTGAGCCAGATGTTTATGTAGAACCAGTATATTGTATGCTGAATTTTTCTGCAATAAGCATATAAAGGCATTTGTGTCCTGAAGACTTGAGTGTGTTGAAGTAGAGGCTTAACAGAAAGCAGCAGACTTTTCACTTAGATGTGAGACACCTTATTGAGCTTGTCAATCTGCCTAGACACAAAATGAAGAAAATAAGGAAAATATATCAGCTTATTTTTTGGCATAACTATTTTGAGACAGCTTCTCTGTCTGACAACAAGGCTATCTAGATAAGAGCTAAATTTGGGGTTGCCATGGTGACTAAATAAAAAAATAACATAGTTCCAGATGAATGGAGGTAGCAAGTACATAACTTAACCGTGCTTTCAGCTTCTGAATTTTGGGTCTGGCAGCATGCTTCACCCACAGACTTCAAAAGAAACATTAGTGCTGAATGATGCACCAGGGTGAAACCTGGTTACCAAGTGAGAAGCCTGAACTTTAAATGGGACCTTTGCATTTGAGAAAAAGGCAGTAGTACCAGCAAAGATTGTGAGATGGTATTACACAGAAAAAAAATGCTAAATCTGTAACTTGAAGTAGGATCAGTTCTCATTTTATCTTAGGAATATATATAGGAATGCTTTGGGCCTAAATTGTGGTATCTTTAACTGTCAGAATAAATTTCATAATCCATGGATGATTTATACATTTAGTAAATTGTAAGTATGGGCTTTCAGCATATGCATAAGGATACAACATTAGGTATGTTTTAAAAGCAGTGTTTAAACCTTTGATGTTGTATAAAAGTGCTATTAAACATTTGAAAATACTGACATTCAAAAATCAAATTACAAACTACATCCTGGTTGGTAGGGCAAGGTTACTTAAAATATAAAGCAGTTCCTTTGTGTAAAAAAATAAATAGAAGAGTGGAAGGGTATTTTTTAGCATAAATACTTGTGTATGATGGGGGCAGGAAAATGCTGGGTGGGTATTTTAACTGTGGAGTAATAAAAAGAGAATTATCAGTGAAATTTTATATTTGTGACATTGCATTGCTTAGAACAGTGTGTCAGTTTGTTAAAAATATGTCTGAAATACAGTTTATTAGTAATGATAGTTTGAGTTTGAATTCTCCAGACTGTTACAGGCATGTTACCTAAGTTTTCTTTCGTGATTTGATTTCACTGAGAGGCTCTAGCAAGACACAGTGGTCAGGTTCATTGATTTTTTTTGCACTGGGATCTGCAGCCCTTGAGTTCATGTTTAATTTTGAATCCTGCTAATTTCAGCAGCTATATAATCGGGTATGCTAGGGCTTATAGTGTTGCATTCCAGTGGAGGATTGAGTCTTGTTTTGCACAGCTGGGTGCATATATTACATTATTACACTGTAATAGCACAGTAACATGCTTTGCTTTCAAAGGTGCATCACTAAGCAGAGACTGCATGGTCAATGTTAAATGTATTTGTACACATTGTATAAATGTGTATGTTCCCATTCCTGCATGTGTCTTGTTACTTACTAGAATTTTACAAACCCATATTATACAGCTGTGTTGTATGCCAGTGGGAGCCAGATCTTTTGGTATGACCATGTATGAACTTTTTTGTTTTATTTATATAGTGTCCAGATGTGCTAGGCGCTTTACAGATATGAAAAGGATCCTATCCCAAGTAATTTGGTTGGTGGCTCTGATATTTTAATTTTTTTTGCCTTCAGTAAGTACCATGTGAGAACAGCAATTTGATCATAGGTGCAAATTGCTGGATCAGAGCCTAAACAAATATATTATACAGACAAAAGGCTTAGAGGTATGAGGTAAAAGGATGTTTGAAAAACCCTCAGTCTTTTTATGCTTCCTTCTTTATTGGCTTAGCCTTGTTTCTTTACTTGGATTGTTTTATTAGTGCTTTTTCCATTCTACTTAAGAAATGTTTATTAAATGATGAACTGTTTTTATGCTGTTGTTTTGTCTGTTTTATTGATGGCCAGAATTTAGACTTCATAGTTGTTTGACTGGTTTCCTTTGTGCAGAAATTTACAGTTGTCTAAAACTGGTTATTCTGGCTACAAGAAGGGAGAAGTTCTTTTGAATGTGCTACTGTGCCTATGTTGCTTTTGTTGCTACTGGTTGAGTCTTTCTCTTGGGGGTCAAGGAATTTGTCAGCCACTGAAGCGTGACTGGAGCCTGGTGACAGGTATTGTTCCTGCTGGAGGTGGGTGGGTAGAGTTTCTGAATCTGGGCTCAGAACCAAGGAGAACCTTAGTTGGCCAGTGATGAATCAAAATGATAGATTTGTAGGGATTTTTTTTTTTAAATGTAGCTATTTCATTTCAGACTATTGCACAACTTAGTATTCACAAGTAGTCTTCATGAAGCAAAAGTATGTCATTAGTTGTTGGATTTTTCGTAAATTTGTGTGAAGCATTTACACTAGCTAAACATCTTTTATAGGAAGCACACAAAATGGTTAAAGAAGCAAATATCAAACAAGCTGCAGCAGAAAAACAGTTAAAAGAAGCACAAGGAAAGGTGAGTTTTTTCCAGCTTGTTTGCTTTGTCTTTTCACATGGTTTTAAATCGGAAGTGTGAATCATAAAGATAGAGCATTACCTGTATACATTTTTAGAATATATTCTCAGTTGTTTTGTGTTGCTTGACATATTCTTAGCAAACACCCATGGACACAGTGTTTCAGCATCATGTCAGCCAGCAAGGTGCATAGGAAGCCAATGTTACTATAATACGCAATTGCATAGACATCTGTGTGTTACTACTGTTGGAAGGTGAAGTTTTGATTTGCACCAAGATGGCCGGAGATGTTGTTAATTGATTTAACGTATTTATAAAGTAATATATTTTTGTTTGTTAATGACTTTATTCCCCCCTGCCCCATGAAGATTGATGTCCTCCAGGCTGAAGTAGCAGCATTGAAAACACTAGTACTGTCTACTTCGCCAACATCTCCAACTAAGGAGTTCCAGTCTGGTGGAAAAACTCCTTTTAAGAAGGGCCATGCAAGAAACAAGAGTACAAGCAGTGCTATGGGTGGCAGTCATCAGGACCTTACCATGATGCAGCCAATTGTAAAAGACTGTAAAGAGGTAATGCACAAGGATTGTTCTCTTTCTGCTGATAAACTGGCTTTGTTTTGTTTTACTCAAAATAAATATATATTAAATCTTCATTTAATGCTTACTATCTTAGAGACATTTTTCATTAATGAAAGAACTTCCCTTACATACCAATAGGAGGTGGTTTTTCCAAGTCTTATTTACCTTTAAGTCATTAAGGGAAGATGAGGTAAGATTTCAAATATTGGAATTGCACATGGTAATTAAAAAACCCCAAACAATAAACCAAACAATATAACGGAATGATACATCCTGGTGATTTTTATGAAGTCCATCACTGAAAGTTCATAGACTTTCATAAACATTGTATAAACTGTCATAGAAAAGAGGAAGAGTAATTTTATAGATCAGTAGTGGGTGAAAGAGGCCAGGGAAAAGATGAAATCAGTACTTTATTAGAGAACAGGTGAAGAGTCACTGGAATCCTGGGGCCTGTGTGGGGTTTTTTTTTGTGTGGTTTGGGGCTTTTTTTGTTTGTTTGGTTTTTTGTTGGTTTGTTTGCTTGTTTTTTAAAATCTACTGGTGTAACTGAAAATGGGGAAATAATGAGGCAAGAGCTTGGTACTTGAGTCCTTGGAATGGTACTAGTAAAAGTTGACCAGAGTTGAGAAGGAGCTTATTTTACTGGGTGTTTAGTAGAACAGCAGATGAAATAAAAAAATCAATAAATGAGAAATGAAACATCTAGGAAAAAAATGCAACTAGCAAGCTTGCAGTTGTGAACTTGGAAAGAGCTACGCAGTACCAGAAGAAAAAGATAGCGTCCTTGTTGATCATTTTCTGAAACCCCATCTCAGTGTTCAGTGATGGTCAAAGACCTACAGAGACTTAGAAGTTCTTTGGAAAGGAATAAATAATAAAAGAAGTAGTATTATACTGTTGTTGAAACATGCAGTAAAAATCTGTTTCTATACATGCAGCTGTGATATATTCATCTCAGAAAGGACATTGTGAAAATACAAGGAAGTGTGATGTAGATGGTCAAACCTAATGGAAAGATTTCTGTGTAGAGAGATACTTGAGGTAGAAGAAAAACCTCTGCAATCTCAGGTGACGTGGGGAAGATGAATGATGAACAATTATTAATGAATTAATGAAAACTCTGGAAGTTAAAAGGAAAATATTTTTTAGTCATTATGTAATGAAACATTGTCACAAGGAAGCAAGATTAAAAATATGTTCAAAATAAAGTCATGCAAAGTGACAAAAGAAAAGCCTGTCAAGGTATATAGAAGATAGATATGACATTTGGTTTAGAAAGCTTCTTTAGCTACAGACTGCTAGAAGTTTTGAGGCTGTAAAAGAATACACATCACTGTCTTTCCTCTCAGATGTCTCTTCAGCCAGCTCTGTGGCTGCTGGCTATTGTCAGAGGGGTAATATGCTGACTTGGTATGGATCTTTATACTTTATTTTGCCAGTCATCATTAACTGCATTTGTACTAGACACCATTTTACTATAAACCTAGAAAATTAGGGCATCTTCCAGTTTGTGTTTCATACCCAAACTTAAAAAAATCAGATGATTTACAACCTGCTTGCCCACTTCCAGTGGTATCCAGGATGTTTTCCTTACTAAAACTGAATCCTTGTTGCCCTTCAGAAAACAGGAGAACTAGGATGGAATCCTGTTACTTTGTAAGCATCAGACTGAGGTCATGACTCAATGAATTCTTTAAGTGTTGTGCAAGAGTGAGAGACGGGAGAAATCTGTTTTGCCTCAGTTTCTCATGGAGAGAAGGTGGTGATCATGAAGGACCTGTGCTTGACACTTTTCTTTATTTCGTTCTCCTTTTTGTTGGCTGCATAAGGAGACACTTTGAGGCTGCTCAAGGTTGCTCAAACTGATGACATTTTCTTCCAGTGACAGCCCAGGGAATCACTAAGAAACACATGGGTTTTCCACCCGCTGGGACTTGAGTATTTTTATTTCTCTTCCGAGCAGGAGTATTTAATGGAATGTAGAATGGGGTGAAAAAAGCAAGAGTGCCTTTGGCATGGTAGGTGGGACATTGTTTTAAGCAGGGGAGACATGATTTCCCAGCTGCTCCTGTTATCCAGTGCTTGATTTACTGGTTTTATTTATAGCTGCTCTAAAGTAAATTTTTTTGCATTTCTGGGAGCTTGGGTCTGAAACCCTAGCTAGTTCTGTCTGCTTCTTGCTAGTTGTTCTTGCCACTGAGTTGTTACTTTGAATCTCATTCTTCTGATTTTGAGTGACTTGACTTCAAAAGGGGGTCAAGAGTACCTTCGCTCAGGGCTGTGTGTTGGCCCTGAGCCAAGAGCTTTGAACCCTTTTGCAGAGTGTAGACCTTTGTGTTTTGGGATGGAGCTGGGTGTAAATACAGGTCAGCTCTCAGACTTCTTTGTGGAATGTAGACAGAGTCAAGAGTGGCTGGCTGTCCACCCTAAATTGCAGTGGAGCTAGAAAGGTGACAACATCCCAGAGAAATATTTCCTAGCATGTGGTAATAACCTTTACGATAAATAGACATGTCTAATGAATTTAGATATTAAAAAAATTGAGATAAGCTGAATAGCTGCCTGGATCTTAAGCAGACAGGTAGCATCCCCTCACCAGAAATGTTGATAAATTCATCAGTGTTGTTCAAAGAGCTGAGATACTTTGCTGATGTCATATTTACTGTAATGAAAGCATAAAAAAATTAATGGGAATTATTATTACATTTGATTGTATATTTAATTTCAGGTAATCAAAACTGGGATCTAGTGAAAGCATAAGTAAAGGTGGGGAGGAGATACACATGTATCACACATTGTAGATTGAAAAGGAAGAACATCAAGCAAGCTATGATCACTGAACAGTTTTTTTCAAGGCAGCTTCTTTATAAACTGTAGTAAAATTTACTCAATTTGGTAAAATTGAGTAAATCTAGAAAATAACCAAGTTAATAAGAAATGCATCTTAATTTTTAGAATTCTAGAGTACAAATCAAAAATTGTTTTTCTGCTGATATCTCTTGATTGTATTAATTTTAAAGCCAGACCTGAGATGGGTTTTAGGTTATGGGAAATGTTCCTTTAGGGAGCGAGTTACACCTATTGAATTCCATTTGCACAGTGAAGTTGGTGGCTTAGCAACCAGAACACTTATGGATTAGCTTAATTAAGATAGTTGTTCCTGATTGTACTTGAGCGTAATGTACTTCGCTCTGATGAAAAACAAATTTTCCAATCTAATTTTTGTAGGTTACTTTTCAAGGAAAAAAAAAAAGGGAGAGAATAAAGTTTAACCAAAAACCCCTGAAAGGGATCAAAAAGCTCCCTGAAGCATCTGTGTAAAAGAATGGCAAAGTGCTGAGAACTCAGAGAAAGAGTAATGCATGGGGAATGAAAAAGAGACTGAGGTTGCTTCAAAGCAGCATACTGATCTTTTAAATAGGATTAAAAATCAATTTTTAGTATATGCTATTTCCCCATTTAATTATCTTATCGGTATTATTTGTTTTTAATTGTACAAAAATTTTAAATTCACATCCTGGCTTATCTTTCTCCTGCAGTGTACATCCTTTCTGTAGTTCTAGGAGTATAGATCTGCTGTAGTTCAAGAAAGGGATTTAATCAGGGGAAAAGGTGCTGAAGCAGAATGTCAAAACCAGTCTGAGGATGGTGTTGCACGTGGGGAGCAGGATGGTGTTGCATATCCCTTTGGGATTGCAGTTAGTTTTGTACGTTGGATTAGGAACCATTCCTATATGTGTCAGAAGCACTCACCCCGACTGTGCTTGGTTTGTGTCCTGCAGCAGTGTTGGAGCCCATGAACGAGATATTTCTCAAGTAACCCTTAAGCAGATGATGTGCTCTGGGAGCACCTCAGTGTGCTCTAGCTGTTAGTGGGTAGCAAGCCCATGGGATAGGCTGCCCCATAATGCAAATAGATTTTTCATAGCAACCTAGTACCCATCTCTGGACCACCACACTGGGTAGGTGCCATCCTACTGCTAACTGATCTCAGCACGGAGATGACAAAACAAGGTATTTTCAAAGCAGATACAATTATCTTTTCCTAACACAGAGCACAGTTCATCCTAGCATGACTTAGTAGGTAATTTTAGCATTTCCTCTTTGACTAGAGGAGCTGTGGGGCTCGTAAATCATTCCCAGTGAACATCTTTGCCTTTCTGTTGTAGGGAGGTATAGGAGAGGGTTTTGGCATAAAGATGAAAAATGCAGAATAACAGTGTACTTTTAATTGAGTTGTACATTGACTTCCTGTTTTCTTAGTATATTCAGTGTGTTAGTCTATTTTCTTTTAGTGTTTGGATAGCAGTGTGTTCGGGTCAGATGCAGTGTGAACGTGTAAAATGTGTAGGATTACAGTTGTTTTCTTTGAATTTCTCTGCTTTTCTTAACTTATATAAATGGAGGTGGACTAAAATACTGTAATGAAGATGCATGAAGATGGAAACTGTTTTCTGGCTCTTCCTAAGTTTTTCAAAGCTATCTGTAAGCTTAGGAAATGGGGGAAAAGTAATTAACTTGTCCATGGTGTAGTGATAACCAGTAGATGCATTATCTCTGTTTATTGAAAATTGTATGTTTTGATTTGCTTGAATTTACAGGCTTAGGAAAGTGGATTTAAGAAGGTGTTCATAGGTGAACCATGATAGCATTCTTTCACATTACAATAGAAAGCATTTTAATGCTTATTATTTACCTGTGCATATTTGCAAATGGTAGACCCTACTGTGATAATTACATTACTAAAATATGTGAATCTTTGTGTGTTCTAGGCTGACCTGTCTCTGTACAATGACTTCAGATCTTGGAAGGATGAGCCTACTATGGACAGAACATGTCCTTTCTTGGACAAAATTTATCGGGAAGATATTTTTCCATGTTTAACCTTCTCCAAAAGTGAGGTAATGGAAATGGTCTAAATGTGGTCACTGACGTCTTCCCCTTAAATATGTTACATGGAGCCAAAAGACTACTATATTGTTTTCAATATGAAGTTTAACCGTTTTTGTTTCATTAGTGTGTGACAATTTACAGTGAAGTCCTAAAGTTTGGTCTGGAATATTGAAATGACCATTTTTTTCTTCACTATTCTATTCCATTTGTGCTCTTCCAGATATGGCCTTTTTAGGTTTACTTCTTCAAATGTTACTCCTGTCTGTCAGAATCTGATGTTTGTAGGAATGGATGGAAGTTTTCTTCCTGATACTTCAAATACAGTATAAAAGTCATACTCTATCTCTTGTTCATATAGGGGGCAGTAGAGACCAATATATTTAATTTATTGGACTGATTTTCATATCAGTCAAAGCAGACTGCAAGCAGAGTCTGAGCCTTTTCTTGAAGAGAGGTTTGAGTTACAAGAATTAGACTTTGGGATTTAAGATTCAACAGGGGCAGTTTGTAAATATGGTTTTAGAGGAATCAAACTATGAGATTTTTTTCCTTGTGTTGTTACCACACATTCTCCCATACAGAGGGAAGACTGGAGTTTTACCTGTCCTGGGAATAACATGGAACTGATTACAGATCCAACTGCTTTACTTAATTTTTTTTTTTTAAGCAGCATTTACAGGCTGTAGTTGGAGTATCAGTCAGTAGGGAAAAGGGAGCATATTCTTAGATCTTTATTAAAAAAGAATAAGAAATTTTAAAGTCCTAAGTATTGATACTCTTTCCCAATAAAACTAAACACCTCACACAGAAAATTCTACATTTTCTTTATAATGTTGATCTTTCGTTTTCAAGAGGTTTTATGTTCTTTTCCCATGCTTTTCATCTACTGTTACTTGCTGGCCATAAGCACCTGCAGTCTTTTAGTTAATTGTACACCAGTTTGTTATGGTTGGTGTACAGCACCATAGGAACCTCTCCCACTAAAAAGTTTACTTGATTACTATGGGAATTAAATTGCTTCTGCAGTATATGTAAGCAGGCCATCCTGTTGTCTTTTGCAGCAACCTAATTTTGGATTTTGTTCTTCAGTGGTAATATAATTACTGTAGATTTGTATTGCCTCTTAAGGGAACAATGAGGCTTCTAGCACTTGTCAGTTACACCATTTATTGTTTCCAGATGCTGTGTGTAGTGACCAACTTCTGTTCTCACTTGGCTATTGATAGGCTTGTGTGCAGTTAAACCAAACAATAAATTACACGTGTTGTGTTTTTGAATAATTGAAAATGCAGTTACGTGAATGGTTGAACTATTACATTAACTCTCAGTAGCCTCTTGTGTGTATGTGTAGTGTTTTGCTTTTGGGAGATGGCAGAGAGAGTATTTCATATGAACTACTTTAATAGTAACATTCTGGTCTTAAAATAATTAAAGTACAATAGAAAAAATACTTTATTACTTAGTAGGAAAGAACCTTGGCACAAAATTATTCCATTAGTAACATAAGTTGCGCCTTTTTTAAAAGCAAGTAATGGCTATTACTTGAAACAGTGGTCTTGGGCAAGTGTTCAGTCCAATCAAGCAAAAAGTCACATTTCCAGTGTCTTACGTTTATAAAGAGTGAGCTTAAAAAACCTGAGCAAAGCTGCACTTTAGGTAGACTAGTGTTTGAAAGCTGCAAGTGGCTTTTCTATGTATTGTTCAGTCTTACTTGTTTGAACACCTTGCTAGAGCTGTCTTTAGCTGAAAAACAGTGACATAACATTTACTTGTTTTATTCAAGATAAAGATGGATGCAGCATAATTTTGCATTTTTCATAGAACACAGTAAAATTAGACCAATTTTTTAAAATAAAGTTTGTGCCATATTCAGTCTCTGACAAGAACACAGCATGTGTAAATACATGTGCTATTTGGGTGTATGAGGAAAGGCTGAAAATACAGTTAGCATTTTAAACATGCTTGACTACATTCCTGGCTGTAAAGGAAGTTAGCTTGCCTCAGGGAAGGCAGGGTTATTTGGAGGGCAGAATTTAAACAGGAGCCTGGAAATGGGATCTCTTGCTCATGATGAAAGTGAAATCTTATTTGTAATAGAATTATTGTTTGGTGGGTTGATTTTTCTTTTTTCCCTGTGTTCTTAACTTTTCAGAAGAAGAAATATGTCAGTGCTTTGAGGCAGTGGATGAAGCAGAGCTGTTTTTAACTGCTTTCTAAATTTCTCTTGCAGTTGGCCTCAGCTGTTCTGGAAGCTGTTGAAAACAACACTCTGAGCATTGAACCTGTTGGCTTGCAACCTGTTCGATTTGTGAAAGCTTCTGCAGTTGAATGTGGGGGACCAAAGTATGTTGAGCTAACACGGGGGGATAATCTTGACTCATTTGAGATCTCTTGGCTTGAGAAACCTGCTATCAACTGCTTACCTCAGTCTAATTTGTGTATCTTAAGTTTAAGTTCCTAAAATCTAAGACTTAAGATTGTTGTTACAAATTTTATGGGAAAGTAAGCAACTAGTAAATGAAACTTCAAAAAAACCTAAGAACAAACTTTACCTGTTGGGGAGAGCTGTTTGCTTGACTTTTGATGCATTGACCCCAAAAGTAACCTTCACCTCTTTGGAGAAGACCATTCCGATATTTAAAACAGATGCTTTTGAACTAGGGGCTCTCAGCTGGAAAGCATAATGAAAGAAATAGGTATTGAAATAGTACAGGCTGGGTTTCTGAAATCTGGAGTACTTGTGACATAAAAAATTTAGGACATATGTAGGATGCTGACAAAGGTAGCTGAGGTATTAGAGAAATGTAGAGGGAGTTAATCCTCTGAATTTGAGCAGGAGGAATGTAGTTGGGAATGAAGATGAATGAGAGTTTGAACCTGAAGTAGGAAGTATGTTTGAATGACAGGAAATTTATTTTAGAAATTCTGGAATGGTCCTAGAGGAATGTGAAGCAAGACTTTTTGTTAGGTACTGATACAAACATTGAAGTTAGGTGGGAGGGACTTGCCTGAGGCACTGGGGCTTTGGTGATGTGGGGAAGGAAAGGGATTGTAGGATGCCTTAGTGTATGCCAGAGTAAGAAAGCAAGGTCAGTCTGGAGATTAATCTGGAGCCTTCCAAATCTTGAGAAAGACTTGTCTTTTCTGTTGGAGGTATTTTGGACAAGTTGACAATTTACTCTGTAGTATTGGATTTGAGAGAGCTCAGTTTTACAATAGAAAACTTCCATCAAAATGTTTTCATCTGACTCTAAGATTTTTTTCTTTCTCGTTGCCATTGCTTTTTAATCCTTGTTTTTCCTCTGTTGAGTGGAAGAGAAACTACAATTAACACATCTCAAAATTCTTTATCTTTAAAGAAGCTGTATAAAATGAAAATTGTGTTTTATGACTTAGTCTTTGATACTTTCTAGCCTACGAAGTTCAAGCATTCAAATATTCTTCAACTTCCTCCTGTCACTAGAACACACACTTTTTGAGCTGTAGCAGCCTCTCATCAGAAGGGCCCACACCAGTAATGGAGCTACTCAAGGGGTAGTGAATTCCTATCCAAGGTCTGCCACTGTTAGCTGTGTTCCATGAAAGCAGTAGAGAATCTGGACAGTCAGAAACTACTGAAACAAGTCATGTGTCATTAAAGAACAATTGGCAAATGGATTTGAAGTCGTTGTGGTTCAAGCAACTTCACTACATCTTGATGTGATGAAATACTTAACCAGACATGAGACTCAATTGCATCATTCAGAAATTTCTGGAGATTTTTAACCTGTTTTCTCCGGTGTAGGATAACTTTCAAATCAGAGCTTAGAAAATCTTTAAATATTTTGGCAAGATAGAGATTAATGTTTTGAGATGACAATGCACAAGTTGTAATTTAGTTATTTTAGGTATATCAAAAGGTCAGGCAAATTCTTTTCTCCCTTTTCCAACTCTTCTGTACTGACAAAAACTTGTAGATAAGTACAAAAGCTTGTAGATAACTAATAGGTAAGGAATACGCAGTATTTAAGTGTAATTTGACAGCAGTTGTGCTTTGCCTTATATGTTATTACTGGCACTGAATGGGAAACAGGTGTTCCAGTTTTCACTGAATCAGTGTAGCAGTTTCAGGTTTTTATTTTTATACGGTGGAAAACACTTTTTTAATTGAAACCATCTTCTTAAATGGGTAACATAATATAGACAAACTGAAAATAAACAATAAAAAAAGCTAGAGTAACGTTTTTAAAGAAGTCATTTGGTTGTACATTTGCATTTTGTTGTACATTTGTGTGGGGGAACAGATGCACAAAATAGTGGGTAACTGCCCGAATAGCATAGTGAGGAGTGGAGGACAGAGAGCTGTGATAGTAGTACAGAAAGGTTCTTAATATGCAGAATTTACTGAATGGTGCCTGTGATGGTGTATAGTAAGTGCTGCCTTAACAAAAGACAGCTGGGTTTCCCCAGAAGATTCAAATAATTGTCCCTGTGGGGAACAAAGCGCTGAGCTGCGTGTGCTGTACAGCATGGAACTGAGTCACCAGCAGGAACCCTCAGCATTTAACTGGTGTGATGGAAGACAACATAGAGAAGGCAATTATGTAACCAGAAGGAAAAAAGGGTTTTATTTTCCTAGCACTGAAAGTTTGTCTTCTGACAAAAGCTAGACTGAAATTGTGATCCAGCTTGCTTCAGCTACTATAGGATTTCTTGTATCAATGAACTGCTGTCAGTTGTCATAAATTGCTATGGAAAATTGTATACACACTTCAATTTTCTCCTGTTTTACATGGTTCTGTGGACCAGCTGCAGGCAATTTAAAAGGGCCTATGAGCCACTGTTCAGAACCACAGAAGCTTAGTAATTTTTGTTTCACTTTTGAAAGGCAGCTTGTTCTTAGACTCCCTAATTTCATGAGGTAGAAATGGGAGAAAGAAGAACCAGCAGCTTTTAAAATTAATGAAACAGTGGTTGCTATGACAACCCAGTTCATCTGAGATGCTGTAATACAGACATTCCGAATAAATCAAATTCTTCTCATCTTTAAAAATTCATTGTTTTCCTAAATTGTTTTTTTTGGGGGAACAATTTGTGGTGATTAATGACCTTTCTTGGATACTGCATAGTTGCAATACACCAGAAGTAAACGTTACTATTTTACTCTCACTTTTTGTAATGGTAATGAAAAGAATTATTGCCAGACAGCCCATTTTCCTTTGTCCCAAAAGATTTTATACTCTGAATGTAAAATATGATCTCAATTTGGGCATAAATGCAAAGCTGGATTTAAAGTGCATCTAAGAGAAGCTTCAGAGAACTGACTGCTCTTTTGTGGGGCTGACATTTTTTTATGATGAAATACAGTATCAAGCGGAACTTTAAAAAAATCTGTGTAAATGTTGGCATCAACTAATAATTTAAAAAATGTTTATTTGACATATCAAGAGTTAATTAAGGAAGTCCCACTGTGCCAGAGTTGTCAAGCCAACTTAAATTAGTGAATATGAAAGTTCATTCCCAGAGCTGAAGAAAGTTTTAGAATTCAAAAAAAGCATTATAATGCACCAGTACTGAAATTAAATTAGGCCTTGTGGAACTAAAATAATTGACAACATAATGTAATAATTGCAGCTTGTAAAATGAAGGTAGAGACTCATCTATCTGTGTCAATATGAAGCAGTTACTTTAACACCATAAACACATGCACGTGTTTAGACACTAATGTCAGATTTGTTTATTGAATTGTGTGACCTTTATATTTGTAGGAAATGTGCTCTCAGTGGACAAAGTAAGTCATGCAAGCATAGAATCAAATTAGGAGATTCAAGCAGTTACTACTACATTTCTCCTTTCTGTCGTTACAGGGTAAGTAGATTTACTGTGATTTAATTTTGTCTAGTAGTTATTTACTATTTTTTCCATATCTTTATACAAAATTATATTAACTCCCATTATTTTTGTATGAGTTTAGATCACTTCTGTATGTAACTTCTTTACATATATTCGATATATCCAGCAAGGACTGTTGAAGCAGCAAGATGGTGAGTAAAAAAATTGTGTTTGATGTACATAAAGAGACATTTACATAGTGCCTGTGCCTAAGAGTTGCTATCTGTGCACCATAGCTGTGACCTGACCTTACAGGAAAGCCATCATTGTTGTAATTTTGAGAATATGGTGGTATTTCACCATATTTCTCTCCAATAAAGTTACTTTTAAAAACAACAAATTAAAATGCATTGATTTTTAGTCCATTAAAAAACCCTTATACAGTAAGAAATGTCAAAAAAAAATCTAACTAGGGGAGTTAGACACAGGTTTTTCACATAGTAGTCAAAAATAAATCTGTGTCATAGAATATGGAGGTATTTTGGATGCAAAAAACTTCAGTTTGGTTTGGTCTGGGCCATTTTTTCTTTAGCTTGGTGTTTTGGCATGTCTTCTCATTTTGTGCAGTGACAGTTGAGACAGCTGTTCTTGTCAGACTATTTTTTCAGGGGGAACTGGTAAGAAAGACAGTCTTTTGGGTTAAAATGCAAGAAGTAAACAGGTAACCTTTTATAGATACAGAAAATCTGTAATCATTTATCTGAGTGCAGCTGAGAAATTAGATCATTGCAGTAGCATGACCAAATCTTGATTAGTGCTCTGGTTATAAATGTAAGGCTTGATCACCCTCCACCTCAGAAGAGAAATGTGGTTTTTACTGACATTGCTTCAGGCTGTAACTTGTGGGGGGGTCCCTACCTTTGTTACCCAGTTGCTTTGGTTATGTTAGAATATCATATCCAACAACTGCCTATTTAAACTGTGTCTGCACAGTAATTCAGAAATTTGCTTGACTGTTCTATGTGGTTTCAGTATGTCCATATAAAAGAAGATGTTTGTGTAAACATATTCACTGTACACCTTGTTACTTAATGCTGGAATTTAAAAACGTATTGCATGTTGGAGTTGTAGTTTTGTCTTCATTTTCAAGACCGTTTTACCTTTTTATCACTATAAAAGAAAAGGAAGATGATTTGACTGTGTTTAAACTGCACACAGTTGATTTAATTGTGTTTCCTGCCCAGGTCAAAGAATATTGCCAAAGAGCTTTTAGTCCAAATTGTTTTTGAAACTGGTCATATCACTTAGGCTCCCAGAAATACTGAGCACAGATAGTGGAAAAAGTGTCGTTAGGCCTGTGTCAATAGTAAATTAAAATATTTGCTTTCACTGTGAATATGTAAAGTTTTTTTAGTTCAGTTGCATTTTTGAAAGTAAAGTAAAACAGTTAAACATTATAATGTTTATGGATGTCTGTGCATTTCATTATTCCAGTTTTCAAGTCTCTGTGGATTTGCTTCATCAAGAATTTGGCTAGAATTAGCCCCGCTTTGCTACCTCACCTATAGTCATCTCTTCCTGATGTTTCCAAATTTCAAGAGCTCAGAATTTTAGCTACACCCAAATATTTCTAACCTGAAGTACTCCTGAGGTGATAGATAGACTGTTCCTTACAAAAATTAATGCTGTTAATTTTCAATGTCAAAGGGTCATGGAATTCACCAGAAATCCAGCTATTTCGTATACTTAATTATGTTTAATAAAACCTTCAGATGGTTGTAATTTTTACTGATTTACTAGCATCGCTGAAGACCTTGAAAATGTGTTATTTAGGTTTTAATCGTTTGTAGTTAAAAGACTTTTACTTTGACCAAAAGGACCTGTCAAGTTTCAACTAAAAATTGTTTATTTTGCTACTGAGATTAAAAAAACTTAATTAATGGGTTTTTTACATCATATAATGAAATATTTTCAGCATTATCAGATTTATTTATTCTTCACAAGAAGTTTGTAAAAAAAATTTAGTTTGGTGTTTCAGCTCAGTTGTCATCTTTACCACTGAAACATAGAATTTGCATTTGTAGCTTTATTGTAAGGATTTTAACAATACGTTCACAGGAATGTAGGCACTCATCATAATTGTCTGTATAATGTGCTGCATGCAGTTCCACTCATGCACCATATAATTTTTAGACAGTGGTCACTTTTACAAAAGCTTTTTTTGAAATACGGTAGGGAAGACCTTGTACTTGTTGTTCAGGTTAATGATATTTGTAGACATTCTACATCAGGAACTTGACTGCATGGAAATTTTGTCTTGAATAATTACATACTCCATGATTTTGGTTTGTATTGCTGTGATGTCTAGAAGCTTAAGCTATGCACTAGGCTTACCATGTTTAGGAAGATGCAGATGATATAAGAAAAAAGGGTTTTCTACCTTTTTTTCCTACCCAGTTTATTGTTGCTGGCAGATTACTGTAGAGAAAAAAGGAGCAAGAAAGATTATAAATGGCAAAATTACAACAAAATTACAGATTCTCT
>VXAZ01006198.1:0-15709 GCA_013399875.1 Gymnorhina tibicen
TCGCAGAGAAACCCGCAGCAGCAACAAAGTATTTCCTCTTGCTGTATGCATCCTTGGGGCTGCCAGGGAAACCACTAGAAGGTATGCCAGCTGAGAGGTGCCATCCTGGGATAACACACTTCCCAGGGCTGTGTCTGCACTAGCACAGCTCAACAGTACTGCCGTGAGGAGTGCAGCAGTTAAATGGTTTGAAATCTATCTCCTTCATTTCTTCTTCCACCCCAGGACAGAAGAGGTCAACAGGCACTTGAAGAGGGATTCCCCAGGTTTAATTGTTCAGCAGTTCCTAGCAAGACGCTTTCAGTGGAAGACTCTTGACTCTGGAGTTCTCTTCCAAGGAAGCCCAGAATGGGTTCATTGACCTGTGGGGCACAGCCAGGCTTTCACCTGAAGGAGAAATGGAAAAGTTGGTTTTGTTTTGGAATTACACACAGAGAAGGGAGAAAACCATTGTGAAGTGGTGATTTGGTGAACTTTGTGCATCAATTCTGCGTTAAGCACATATTACACATGAAATGGAAATTGAATGATTGATAACACAAGCTGCATATTAACTCCCCACCTCCATTGTCTAGTTTGTTTTGAGCCCAGAGTTTTTAAAGGTGGGATTAATTTGCTGTTCCCTGTATTCCTTTGCCTATGCTACTGCCTATGCTAAAGACACAGACTCTCAAAAATGGAACACAAAAGAACTGAATGTCTTATCCCCGCTGGCCGTTCCATTAGATTGTGGTTTGGACAATGGCATTAAAAATCACTTTACACCATAAATGTTGGCAGAAAAATAAGTTTCATAACCTGGGGTGACTATGATGTCCCAACTTGAATAGAACATTCTGAAATCCACTAGTATTTCATGGACTCCAAATGCCAAAGAGTGTCAGAAAATCCACTCCTCTTCTCCCTCATATCTTTCATTACCTCAGCTTACCCACAGAAGAGTCACTCAGTGTAATTTACTCCGTGATGGATAGACTACACCAATCTGGTAGCATGCTCTTCTGCTGTGGATCATTACTGAATTAGACTTGCAGGCAGAAGAATCTGAATGTCAAGCAATGCTGGAATTTATGATCTATCGTTTCATCTTGCTTTGCACTTTACAACCCAGGCTTGTAAGTAGGTGTATCTCCAGCGACTTCATTCATTTCTGACTTCACTAAAGATTTGTCAAAGAGAAATCCTGCTCTTTCACACTGGCAGAAGCTTACAAACTGCAGTAGACATCAATCTCATGGTAATAGCAATGATCAAGAATTGGAATCTAATGGAAAACAATCCATGCATGTGCCAAAATTAAAGCAGAAAATTTTATTTTCTGCAAAGGCAGAAATCTATGTGGAATACAGAAGTAGGCTGGTGGGTTTTTATTTATTTACGATTTTATCTGAAATTTTATTTAAATTATTTCGACTGGGTTTGGTAAAGAGTACAGACACTTTGAGAACCCCTAGGCTACAGCTGAATTGGAGGGCTCAAAAGTGTTTCCAGGCTCCTAGGCTGTGATGTAAACTCTACTTGCATTTTAAGTCTGCACTGGAGTGAGGTGTATGGGCCCATTGTAACATTGCTTCTTCTGCAGAAAAGCAACTTCTGTGTATGGGCAAAAGAGGAACTACACCAGGTTCTGCAAGATGCCCTCTGCAGACAAGAGATATCCAGCCACAATGCAGACTTTGCCAAAGCAAATAAGTGCAGAGATACAAGTTGTGGCTGTGTTATTCATGTCACGGTAATGAGAAAATTAAGTTATTTTCAAACCCAGTAACTTGAAGCAGCTTGAGAGGTGGGCTTAAGAAAGAATTGGGAAGGGAGAGAACACTTTGAATTACTTCATTAATTATTTTGGATTAAGAGATACTGCCAAGTATCATGCCAGCAATGTTCCTTCACATTTATAAAACAGTTCTGATTTTACATGTCACAATACAAAGATGTATATGGAGAGGCTCTGATATCTTATGCAGGAAAAGGCATGGTACGTGCAAATCAGAATGCCCCCAAATTACTTGTGTTTTAAATTTCCTTTAGCACTGAAACTCCAGCTTGCCAAGATCTTCCAAAGCCCCATGAAGGGATGAGGCTACTGGATTTCAGTAGCTCCTGGCTTTGTAATCTCTACTGATGCCTGTTCTTGGAGTAATTTGTATTCCTAAATCCTTGCACTTTGTCCTTCAGGTTTTGTAGGTCATTTCATTATTAGAAGCTTGCAATATTTTTGCCAGACTTTCTCTCTCTTTCTTTCACTCTTTCTCAAAAACAAAAACCCAACTAAAACCAAACCTGATCTTTTTATCTAGGAATTTATAAGAGTCATTGGTGAGATCAGAAGCTTTAATGGAGCTGTTTATTGTAGTTCAAATAATCTCTAGCAGCATCTTCCTGGAGTTATAGCAATGGAAGGGTATTTTATAGCTTTGAGCATAATAGTGTCATATGGAAAAAAAGAAAACCTTATTATCACAAACTCTTTATCAGACTTAAAGAGCACACTAGAGAGACATTTTTATATATATTTAACTCAATACTTAATAAGAACAGAAATAGACCAAAGAACAATCTTTACCTAAATTACTGAGCCTACTGGACTTCTTACCTCTTTGTGTTCGAATCCATGCAGACAGTTTGAAAACAAGCCACCACTCCTGACAAGAGTAATTATTTTAATCTTTGTCCTGGAAACATACTGCATTTACTCTTTGGTTGCGGAGGAGCCAATCGGGAAACATTGGCAGCTCAAGTTTTCTTTTCAAGAAAAAGTGCCCATGTCCTGTATGCTGGTCCTTGGCAGGAGCCCATCGGACACCTGTGCTCCCAAACCTGGCCTGCTTGAAGTGCCCACTACAGATGTCAGAGCTCTTTTGTTGACTTCCTATTAGGCACCACTTAATGGATGCGAGCCGAACACAGCTTTGCCTAAGCACTTATCAATTGACAGCAAACATTCTTCTTTCCATGGGCAAAGGGTCAAACTGTTTTGCCTGGCTATAAAGCTGTGCCAGATAATTGCTGGTGATTAGCAATTTTAATTACCAGGTGCTAGGGGTCGTTTCTTGTGGAGCTTTTTTTTGCTGTTGTTGTAATTGGGCAGGCTGTCAATAGGTATGGCTTATTGTACACATGGTGTGTATTTTGCAGATACATCGAGCATCCTTTTAAAGCAGGTAAAATAAAGTCAGTAGCATAACTTGCTTCTGTTTGCATCTGATCAGCTGCATAGCGCTTCAACAGGTTTTTTGATAAAACTTGTCTGATACAGGAATCTTTAATACAACTTGCTAAAGCAGCTTTTAATCCTCTTGTAAACACTTGTATGTACTATTGTTACTGAAGAGAGGCAATGATTTTAAAGTCTTTTCCTGCTACATTGGTCAAATTGGAACTAAGCTTGTCAAACGTTCTACCTCACTGGTTTTGCATGCAGACTTTTAGGGGGTTTTCATAGAATCACAAAACCAATGGCACAATTAGCAGTGAACTAATCTTTTCCCATATTTGGCAACAAAATAGATTCAAAATGAAACTGACACAAAAGACTCTTCTCCGATCTTCCTCACAGCAGAAAGTAAGCAACTACAATACTTCAGTATCTGTTTTTACTAAAATTTCCATGTGTTTCCTTTTACCTACATTATTCTACATCACAAGCCTTGCAGACATACTGAAGGTTTCTGAAAGCTGAATGTACTATTTACTAGTCTATTTGGGTAAGAAGAATAGGCTTGTTCTTTGAGGCAATAAAAAGGATGAATGCTTCTGCAGTACAGAGTTCTAACTCTGTTTTCATTTGTTCTGCAACAATATCTTGTCGTCTCCCAGCTCCCATCACAGCTTTGTTTTTTTCAGCGATAGCTAGGCTGCTTGAAGGAGGAGGAGAAGCTCATGAGGAGCTGTGAAACTGTAGTCAGGTCTCTTGTGTCAAAAATTGCAGGTGTCTAGTGCTTGAGATTGCTATATTAGTGGTTATGGAGTTCTTCAATATGGCACATTCTGCAGCTACAGCTTGTCCATACTGGTTCACCTTCTGCCACTAGTTAACCAGAGCTTTGATACCACTGAAACCTGCACTAAAAAAAAAGTGTAATTAGTGCATGTCAAAAGATGCCTCTGGGGAAAGATGCCTCAGGGGAGGAGGATGTAGTTCCCAGCATGCTGCCATCCCATGTTTCCATGGCACAGCTACACCCCATGAAAAACACAGAGCGTTCTCCTTTCTGCTAACTCCAAAATCTGTGGACAAGCTGCAAAACCCTAGTCCTGACAATACTACAAAGAAAGACGCAAACAATTAAGATTTCTGAGAAGTGGGGCAGCCTGGAACAGAATATGATTTCCTGAAATCAAACTTTGAGCAGTGGGAGATGTGAAGCCCTCGCAGCAGATGCATCCATCGAGGGCAAAAAATTTTGGTCATAGGACTAACACATAGTCATGATGGATTGATCAGTTTTCACAAACAACTTTAGTTTCCAGGCCTGAAATCTGATCTTCATCGTAGAAACAAATGTCTTAGCTCAGGTATGATGACATTAGTTGTACTTCCCTCTGTATCTTCAGCTGGAAACAGACTATTTTTCTTCCTACACTGTATTCTTGTTTGCCTAAAATCACAGGCTGAATGGAAAGGTTCCTGATGTTGAAAATCACTGCTGCCATTTTATTTTGGTTTCAACATGGACTTATATTCCCTCTTTTTCATGTCTCCTGATAATGGCAGTTCAAAAAGATGCAGAAATCAGCACAAGACTGTCTGCTCTTGTTGCCACAAGAAGTTCATGAAATAGTTGTTTTCTACTATTGATGACCTCTGTGTATTGGGTCGTCCCTGGCTGGATGGGCACCCACTAAAGCTGCTCTAGCCTCCCCTCTACAACTGGATGGGGGAGAGAAAATAAAGTGAAAGATAAGGGCCAGGAGAGATCACTCACCCAATACTGACATGGGCAAAACAGACTCAGACTGGGGATATGTATTGAATTTATTACTAACAAAATCAGAGCAGGATAAGAAGACCTTTTCCTACCCTTCCCTCCTTTCAGTTCTAGCTCCTCCCCCCCCACCCCCCAGCAGCGTAGGGAGATAGGGAAGAGGGGGTTACTCTCAGTTCATCACAAGTTGGTCCTGCCACTGCTCAAGGAGAGGAGTCCTTGCACTGCTCTAGCATGGGGTCCCTCCCATGGGGGACATGAACTTCTCCAACATGAATCCATCCCACAGGCAGTGGTTCTTCACAAACTGATGCAGTGTGGTCACCCTTCCTCAGGGTGCAGTCCTTCAGGCACAGCCTGCTCCAGGCTACAGTGTCACAAGTCCTACCAGGAAACCTGCTCCAATGTGGGCTCCTCTCTCCATGGGTCTGCGGGTCCCTGCCAGGAGCCTGCTCCAGCCTGGGCCTCCCATGGGGTCACAGCCTCCTCTCAGGCATCCAGCTCTGGCATGGGGCTTCTCCATGGGCTGCAGGTGGATCTCTGTGGTGTTCCATGGGCTGCAGGGGCAGAGCTATCTCACCATGGGCTGCACCACAGGCTGCAGGGGAACCTCCGCTCCAGCACCTGAAGCACCTCCTGCTTCTCCTTCCCCACAGAACCTTGGTGTCTGCAGGGCTGTTCTTCTCACATGTTCTCACTCTGCTCTTCTCCGAGCACAATTGCAACTGCGCAACAATTTTTTCTTCTTCTTAAATATGTTATCACAGATATGGCTCTGATGGGCTCAGCCTTGACCAGCAGCACATCCTTCGTAGAGCTGGCTGGCATTGGCTCTGCTGGACATGAGGGAAGCTTCTGGCAGCTTCTCACAGCAGCCATCCCTATAGCCTCCCTGCTACGAAAACCTGGTCATGTAAAGCCAAAACTCCAATATGCCCCAAAAAGCAAAGAGAAATACTTAGTTATCTAAACTCATTCATCCCAAACACCTCATTCAATGATCACAGCCTGTCTCCAAAGCCTCAGGTTTTGGCCTCAAGTAAATACAAATGCCAGTAGATGGTATCCTTACCAGATATAAAGCAATTGATAGGAATCTGCATATAAGTGTAACAGTGGATTTGCTTTCTCCCACTGTTTGTGTGGCAACATGGAGCTGCAAAGACCTGAGACGAGAATTCAGCTGCACTCATAATGCAATTCCTGAAGAGAGTGGATTATGGATAGAGTTTAAGCCTTAACTTTGAATTGCCTTGCTTTTGTGGGTTGAAGTTAGACCCATACAACAGTATTTGAACATAGACTCTGGTACTTTGTTGATATTAGCTACCTGCTGTGACACACAGCACATGGCAGTTTCAGTTCTGTGCGCTGTAAAATGCAGGTATTGTACACCTGAATTATAATCTTGCTGTGATAATATGCCTCTATTGATTCAACAAAACAAGTTGTCTATTTTGTCTTCACTCAGACATCTCTATGAAGGAAAGACTGACAATCAGAAAGGTAAATATTTTGGACTTCACAACTTGTGGCATGACAAAAAGGATAAAAGTGCAATAATTTTGAAATGAGACCTCGCAGACAATGCCACTCCATTTGAACCAGTGAGATGAACTTCCTACAAAAAATGTTTATTATACAGCCATGTTAAAATGTTGTGAACAATCATTTTTAAAGGTATAAAGTGAAAAATGGTCTATTTAGTGATGTACTACTATTTGAAGTATAAATATGAAGGCACAGAAATGTAAAATAAAGCTGAATTTTGAACTTTCACAAAATGGATGGTGTCTTAACCAATGCACAACAATGCTTCACTTCTAAGAAGTTTTTGTATTTATCACTAAACTCAGATAACATACAGGTTTTGAAGACAGAATTGTATTCATAGAACATTAAATTTAGTGTCTTCCATGAAAATTAAAGTTAAAAAAAAAAGTAGCTTTCTTATAAAATATTTCAGTCTCATTTTACACTGGCTTAATTTAAAAATTTTATTTCTGTACCTTCGCAGCAAATGTGTTGCAGTCCTGATGGAGCTGTACCCAATAGGGTGCCCTTGGCAATGCTGATTTGAAAATACCCCTGTATCCAGAGCACGTGAGATATATTGTTAGAAGGTTGAATTCAGCCTGGACCAGTGTTATCTGACAAGAAATATTGGAGGACTTTAAGAAGAGACCTGTGGACCCACAAAAGGTGGTGTTTTTAACCATCTCTTCTACCCAGAATTTTTACTACAAGGGTGATCGGTGGCTGGAGGCTACACAGCAGCACGGGTGGAGGCTGCACAGCACATCTGGCCATCTCCACTAATGTGCACTTGTGCAAGCCACTTAGATTCCTGCTTGGGGTTGCCAGATGCTGGGTCCAAAGGTCAAGCAGAGGTGAGCTGGGCTAGCATTTGATTTGTAACCCCTGCCACCTCATGGGCCATCACTGAGTCAGTGGAGCCTTAAGAAACACCTGTGCACAGGCTGGCTCAGTTACTGACCTTTCACTTGTGCTGCACCCAGTCTCTAGGGAAAACTAATTAAGTACATCTTTCAGTGGGTATTCTTGCAGTGTTTTACTGACTTTTTCAAGAACTGGTGTTATTTAAATTGCATTAATTCAAGAATAGGTGTTCCTGTAGAACACTTGAGTGGGCAGCCCAGGAGAAGTATCCAATAAAGACATTTATAACAAGGCAAAGAATCAGTAGCAGTCTTTGAACACCTCATAAAATTGATGTTCACGTCCTGTGAAGATCTCTTCAGAGACAGAAAGAAGCCCAAGGCATGCTTAGGAAACTAGAGTAGATGGAGTGCTGAGGCATACTTTCACTTAGTAAATGTCTGCTGAAGTTCACTTATGGTCCTCAAGCTTTTCACTTCCTCATAGGTGCTGTGTACTGATGTTTGCAGAGCAGAGGAGGAGGCTGAATCATGAACTCTCCTTCATGTCCTTCAGCGTAAATGCTGGCAGCCTACTGGCAAGGACAGGTTTTTGTGAGAGGCTTAAGGAAGAGGGCCTACCTCTGTTGTGCCATGAGAACTAGGGAAATGGTAACCTATGGCAGGACATGGGAGGCATTTTATTTTTCATTGCTCTGTGCATCTCTCACACCATCTCAAACAGAAAGGTAGTTCCAGTGAAACATGAATATTACTGATTTCCACCACCTTATACCCCCCCCATATGTGAGTTATTAACTGAAGTGCTCATAAAGTAAAATTGGGAAAAAGACCATGCACCAGAAACTTAGGTGCTTGTACAGGGGATTGAACTGCAGTTCCTGGCCTTAAGGAATTACTCAGCAGGATGGCAAGACTGTATTTCTGTGAATGATTAACATGCTCTGGGTCCTGCAAGTGTGCTGAAGGAGAAAATGCTGTCACCTATCAGGCCAAAGGAATGTAAAAGCACTCAAACACAGTGATGAAGGGAGGTGTTCAGGAGAAGACCATGTTGTGGGGAGTTCAATTGAATAAACTGAGTTAGAGGAAAGGGAGATGACTTGTCTCTCATTCCTTATGGTGAAGGAAATGGTATTTCATGGCTGATGAGGATACCAGCCACTGAAGTAATTTGAGAATTATGCCTGGGTCCACAGCAATAGAAAACCAACAGAAATTTTTTCATATATTTATAAGCTTTCAGGGATCGGAGAAGGAAGGAGAGTTTGTGGCATATAAGCATAAAAGTAATGTGATGAAAGAAGGTTAATGTGGTAGATGTCTGTGAGAAATAATAAATGAAGCAAGTCTAAAATGAAATAACTAGAAGATGATGTTGTTATCAATGTACTACAAATGACATCTACTTTTCTAGTCAAGGTTTTTTCCTGAAATAAGAAGCACAGTATTTTATATACGAAAATATCAGTGACTTTTTAGAACCTTATGCTATTTGTGAGCCATAGTAACTACAGGACAAATAAGTGGTCTAGAAAGAATTGCTTTAAGATGTATACACCATCTATGTTGAAGAGAGTGGCAATCTGTTGCCCTCCTTATTGCCTGGTCTTTACATTTTGAAAACTGTTGATCAGTTCCCTCAGTCTTCTTTTCTGGCCATTGCATTTCCTCCAACTGCTCTTTTATGTCCTGATTAGGGCACATGCTTCATATAGACTCTTTCCAACTTCAGTGCGAATCAGGCCCTGTAACCAGACTCAATGCTTTAGCTGAGTGCTTATCAGCCTCAAGTAAAGCAGAAGGATTACTTTGTATGTCTTACAGATGACCTTCCTATTCACACATTCCAGCATGTTGGGATTTTTTTTTTTTGCTGCCATATGATGTCTTTGGCTGACATTCAGCTTGTGAAAACTCCAGATCCTGCAAAGCTCTTAAACAGTCAGTCGTTTCCCACTCTGTATTTAAGCAGCTGAAATGCAGAAACGAACGTGGAACTTTGAATCTTTTTTTTCAGACAATTCCAGTTTCTCAAAGCTTATTCAGATTCTGATTCTTGTCCTCTAAATCGCTCCCACCGGGTTAGAGTCAGACGTAAATATACAAAATACCATCTCTATTCCACCATGCAAGTTAATAATAAAAATATTGAGTGGAGCCAGACATGGGACAAACTCCTGGAAAATCCCTCCCAATACATCCTTTTAATCTGATGGTTGACCATTGATAACTCATTTCCTAGCACATCTTCTGGCCAGTTTTGCCTCCACCTTATGGCTGCTCTTTTGTTACTGCCCTACAACTGGAAGTTGTTCTCGTGAGCACCTGGTCTTTTGTCAAAAAATGCTTTTATTTCCCTCTGCCATACTCGCATGCTGGTTACCCCAGGAAAGAGTAGCGAGCACACAGTGTCTGAGGAGCTTCTCTGGGCCCTCAGACAGCCAATTAGTACACTTGGGGTGCTTGTGGGAAATTTGTCTTTTCATTTTGCCAATTAACTTTTATTTGGTGTTCCAAAGAAGTACCCTCAGAGTTTATGCAGTTTTTTTCATATACTGCTGTTGTCCTCCTCAAAGGAAAGAATTTGTCTGTCTGAAAGTGAGCTAGTGATAAACTGAAGGATTTTTTTCTCTTCTTAGTCCTTGATGGTTTTTTTCCTTAATATCGATATTCTATTAACTGCTTTTATTATTAAAAAACGGATGTAAAGAAAGGCTATGTGAACCCAGATAACTCAAATACTTTTTGGTTTCAAAGCCTCAAATACATATTTTTAACTCTGATTGCTTAAGTAAAAAATTGATTCTGTGGAAAATTAGTAGAAAGTTTTTTGCTTGGAAAAATAATTAGCCATCTGTAATACTAGATTTTTGTGCTGTCCAGCTCCTTTTTTAACAAACTTGCTAATAATTTCTCTGGATGTTTTAAAGTCCTGAATTGAGTCCTACACTTAATGAAATTAATGTACCTCATAAGTTAAGGACGGCGCTTCTCAGAGAGGACTGATAAAAAAGCATCAAAAGTTTGGATATGGTTCAGGGGTAATGAGCATTACCAAAGGTTAGAATGTTTCTATAACCATTCAGAGCAAGTGGAAACAAAACCTTTTAGATATTCAAAGATATACTCCCTTGAAGGGTGGATCAAGGCATTTTAACTCCTCATCTTTTACGAGAGAAGACACGAGGTGAAGAGACATGTTCTGAGATATAGTTTTGGAGTCATTCACAATTTGTAGAGCAGCCTGTATGAACACAGCCTGCTCCGTGTCCCACCTTCAGAAAATAAGTGTTTGTGAAATGATTTTTTATTTAGAAGCAACTCAGATCTTGCAATTACAACATTTTAGATGTCAAAAGCCTGGATGGATAAGTGTGAAGAATCTTTTTTAAAAGGAATCTTTTAGACACTGAAGTTTAAATCCCATATTGAATGAATAATCCACTCTAGAAATGCGAAAAATATTTAGTGAACAGCTGGAGTTACTGCAGTCAATTCATCACTCTTTTAACATGGGATAGAGGTCAGCAAATGCTAACTATGTTTAAGTGGGGATATGAAAATGTGTATAATCAAGAATTTTTAAAAATATAAACCATCTGATTAAAGGAAGAGAATTAGAGGATAATTTTCCAATATCAGAAGCTAAGCTAAGGGATAATTAGGAGAGCAAAAATATGAATTTTGAACCACTGAGAACATTTCAGCTATCAGCAGAACACACAATGAGGCTAACACAAGCCTTAGCTCCAGTTTTAGCAGAGTAGGGGACTGACATATCCATTTTCCCCCCAGGCAGTACAGTGCTTCTCTTCAGCCTGTGGAGCAGCTGCTGTATTCCCACTGCTGGACAAGTGACATCCTGCAAACATCCTTCTGGCATGCTGCTGCAGAAAGGAACAGTCAGCACTGGGACTTTAAGGCGTGAACCTTCAGCTGGGCTGTGAACACCAGTAGGATACACCTGCCTGGCTGAAACTGATTCCTCTCTGACATTTTTACTGTATTTTATTATGGGCTTTCCTGTTCTGTCTCCACAGTAATTTGGCCCTAAGTGAGTAATAGAGAGGCTTGCACAAAATAGCAGAGTTGTAGATCGTCACCAACCAAAATAATAAAAGCACTTCTATCATCTTTAATTTCCAGTCAATGAACAAATGAGGTTATTGGCTGAGTAAGGGGTAGAGGATTGTCAGGCTTTTTAATTCAACCATTCTTCTGGTCTGACTCAGCTGTCAGAGCTGACTTGAAGGAAATGGTTGAGACAACACTCAATCTGAGCTGTTAGAGGGCAAGGAAATCTATAGAATGAAAGCAATGATTATGACTTCCCAGGAACATAGATATGCTAAATCTGTGAGTGAGAAAGATATCTTGGATAAGACCTTTAAATAAATTCAAGATTTCTGTAGAAAAATTAGCTTTTCAGGCCCACAAGAAAAGCTTGCATTTGAAATGTTGGCTGCTTGGATACACCTCACCTACATGAATTGTCTTTTGTGATTTTTTTGGTTGCTAAGGATGCTATTGCAAACAGACAGAATTTCAATTGGAGCCTGGAGCAGGCAGCCTGCTATTTATAGTGGAGTGTGGAGTAGCCTGTTCTTGTTTATTTATTATTAATTTCATAATAATTATTTTAAGGTATCAGTTCCTGGAACTGGCAAAGTAATCTTTCTTGGATGAAATGTCTTCCATTTCAGGTGGGGGGATTTGGGATAGCACCACACAAATTGATTTATTTACCAGACTTATCTAAAAAATAAGAGCAGACAGTTTCCCAGGCTCAGGGCTTTTTAGGTTTAGTGCACAGCAGTTAAAAAAGGCATATTCAGACATAGCAGGTTATTACTGACAATGAAATTGGGGCAGCACAAAGCTCAGCAACAGGGTGCCCAGCAGGATGAAGGCAGCAGTCATCTGCCTGTACCTGCCACTGCTGAGGCCACACTTTGAATTCTGCATTCAGTTTTGGGCCCCCACTGCAAGAAGGTCATTGAGGTGCTGGAGCGTGTCCAGAGAAGGGCAATGGAGCAGGTGGAGGGTCTGCAGCACAAATGCTATGAGGAGTGGCTGAGGGAGCTGGGAGTGTTTAGCCTGGAGAAAAGGAGGTTCAGGGAGGGCCTTATTGCTCTTTACAACTACCTGAAAGGAAGCAGCAGTGAGCTGGGTGTTGGTCTCTTCTCCCAAGAAACAAGCAATAGGAAAAGAAGAAATGGCCTCAAGTTGAGGTTTAGATTGGATATTAGGAAAATCATCTTCACTGAAAAGTTGATCAGGCACTGGAACAGGTTGTCCAGGGAAGTGGTGGAGTCACCACCCCTGGAGGTATTGAAAAGATGTGTAGATGTGCCACCTGGGGACATGGTTTAGTGGTGGACTTGGCAGTTCTGGTTTAACAGTTGGACTTGACCTTAGATGTCTTTCCTAACCTAAACAATTCTATGATTCTGAGGTCACAGGTGGGAGAAAACTCCCAGTAAACACATTGAAATCAGTTACATTAAGTGGTATGATGTCAGAGTTACACAGCCATCAAAACCCAGTCAGTTTTAAGCTAACTGCAACATAAGCATAGCCTTAGTGGGGATTTGCTGTGCAGGAATGGTCTCAATCCTTTTTTCCAGAAGATGTAAGACCAGATGATGCCTAAACTACTGTTGTTCACAGAGACATAAAGATGTCTGTGAGCTCCAGGCTCCCATGGAGGCTTTGAACTTTTTCCCTTAACATCACTGTCACTAAAGAAGAGCAGGCTTGTTCTGTCAGCAGCTGTTAAAAAGTCCCATTAAAGCAGTTCCCAGTATCTGTTCTACTTCTGTAGCCCTAATGTCCTAAAGTCAGAGTGTTTTATATATATATATATATATATACATACATATATATATACACATATATATGTATGTATATTTTTATACCTAACAGAAGTACTTTCCTTGCCTAAGGTTTGACAACAGGGCTTAAAAAAGCTCTTTAAATAAGGCTATTTAGGAGAATATCTTGCAGGTTATGTCCCCATTCAGCTACTCACACAGTGACAATTCTCTCTATTTCCAAAAGCCTCTCTGGATGGAAGGAAGAAGGAAAGAGGGCACCTGGCCAGCTGTCAGAAGCTGTGAGCTCCTGGCTGCTCGTGTGTTTTTTTGCACTGCTTTGCCTACCACCTGCCCCAGATTATGCTCTGTGAGTGCCTGACAGCAAGGCACACATAGGCGATCACTGCTTTTAAACACGAGATTCACAGTGTGAACTTTAAAAGTCTTAGCCTGTGGTCAGTCACTGTGTCTTTTTCTGCTCCTGCCTCTTTTTCCCCATCCTCTTCTAGATAATGCTTTTGAAAGTCATTCTTAAAGGATGTTTGTTACAGGTGACAGCCCAATCAGTGGCTCACCACTGCGACTCCAGAGACATGGAATTACTTTTATTTTTTAAAAAATCCAGATAAGCTTTTCTTTTCCTATATGGGAACAGATAACCCTTGTTATTCATTTGAAATGTATGCAATTCAGCTTAAGTGGGGGGAAGGGAAATCAGAAGGAAAAGGATGCATCCTGTTAGAAAATGGAAAATACTGTATTTATCATCTTAAAAAGAACAAAAAGATCTGCAAGTTATGTGGGTTTCTGTGACAGTAATTATCCTTCTATTCAAGAATGAGTAATTACATTATTCTGCATGCTAACTTCCCCCCTCCCCAGTTATGTGGCATGTGCAGGCAGGTGCACACACGCATGCAATGTGCTTGTACCCTGAGGAATAAAACCAGGGTGCACTAGAAAAGGTGGTTCTGTTGTTTTCTTAAATAATGGTGATTATGGTACTTCTTTGTTTATGCTAAACACCACCATGGGTGAGAGGAAGGCACTCTGAATTTCCTTATTTCTTCTAAGGAAGCTGGGTACTGCTCTGCCTTGGCACTAGCCAGTGCAAGGGTTCACTCCCTTCTGTCTGCAGTGAGAAAATATTAAGTATTGATGAAGACAGTTTGTGAAAAGTGTGTTTAAAGACAGAGCTTTAGGAGTTAATTGCAGCATGAATATCTGCTACAAATATTATTTCTGTGTTTGTTCTAATCAGAATGTGAAAAGATGACATTTGAATGCATAGATATATTCCAAGTATTTTCCTGGGAACTGTTTTTTCAAATTATTCTTCCTGACTTACTGAATCACAGAATTGTTTAGGTTGGAAGAGATATTCAAAATCATCAAGTCCAACCGTTAACCCAGAACTGCCAAGTCCACAATTAAACCATGTCCCCAAGTGGCACATTTACATGTCTTTTCAACACCTCCAGTGATGGTGACTCTACCACTACAGGACAACCTGTTCCAATGCCTGATCAACCTTTCAGTGAAGATGATTTTCCTGCTATCCAGTCTAAACCTCCACTGTTGTAGTGCAAAGACATCCCTCTGATGTCTTTGGTTTGCTCCAACAACCCCCCTACTCCCCCAGTGAGTTGGCCTTGGGTTTCTCCTCCCTATTCCACGTGTCTGGCAATCCTATCCCCTCCCCATTTTATGAAAATACATTGTTTGCCCTCCCTTTGTTCTAGTAGAATCCCTATTAATCCTCTGGAAACCCTTCCCCTTCATCCAGAAAGTTCCCTCACCCACAACACCCCACTGGGGTTTTCCCTTGTATCCCCACCCTGTTGCCCCCCGTTGGTTGGTAAACCTGTCCCTCTACTGCATAGTCCCCCCTAGATATCCCCTGATTGGTTCCAGTTTGATACCTGCCCCTGGTTGACACCCCCCTTTATAAGTTGATGTAACCCTTTTGAAAATTGAGTTTTGTCCTTGCCTCCTATCCGGAATAAAGAGATTCGTGGGTAATGCACATGGGAGTCCCTCTCTCTTTCTTCACCCTGCCTTCGTCGGCGCTTGGACATTGTGGGCTGTGCACGCCGGAGTGGATCCTGCTTGGATTCGCTTCGCACTGCTACTGAGGCCGCTCGAGGCTGGGAGCAGCCACTCACGGCACAGCCGTGTGGGATCTAGCCGGGAAAAGGACACAGCCACATCACTCCACTGGAGCAACTTGGGGCCTTCCCACTTTTCCTTATTGCTTGTTTCTTGGGAGAAGAGACCAACACCCAGCTCACTGCTGCTTCCTTTCAGGTAGTTGTAAAGAGCAATAAGGCCCTCCCTGAACCTCCTTTTCTCCAGGCTAAACACTCCCAGCTCCCTCAGCCACTCCTCATAGCATTTGTGCTGCAGACCCTCCACCTGCTCCATTGCCCTTCTCTGGACACGCTCCAGCACCTCAATGACCTTCTTGCAGTGGGGGCCCAAAACTGAATGCAGAATTCAAAGTGTGGCCTCAGCAGTGGCAGGTACAGGCAGATGACTGCTGCCTTCATCCTGCTGGGCACCC
>VXAZ01006198.1:15837-126355 GCA_013399875.1 Gymnorhina tibicen
GGGAGCACACCTGGGTTAGCGTGAGTTTTGTGAATGCAGGTTTAACTGCACACACAGCCCCAGGAAGCCTGTGTTCCCGGGGAGACTGGGGACAGAAGCTTCGCTCTTACACAGGTTTTATCAGTTTTGCTAAGAAAATCTAGTGAGGGTTTTTGAACAGGAAAATTGCAGGATTTAGCTGGAATGTGAGGAATCTTTGGGTCCCTAGTTAATTATGATCTGCTTTGTTACACAGAAATAGTGCTAGAGAAAAGGAGACACTTCCTGTAATAACAAGAGTAGGCACTCTTACTATTTTTTCTTTGTATTCTTCCTTCTTAAAAGTAGCTGCTGCAAACAACCCCTGTTCTCTCAGCCACTCCTCATAAGACTTGTTCTCTAGAACCTTCACCGTCTTCATTGGTCTTCTTTGAACACGCTCCAGCACCTAAACGTGAAGTTTACCTTTAACTTGTCTTGCTTTTTTCACAGGCTGGCTTTGTAAAGCATCTGAATCTTTGCCAGACTTGGTAGCTACTCACAGATTAGAGCTCCCCAAGGAACTTTTGCCTGCTTTTACAGAGCTATCCTTGCTTTATGCAATGCTGTGCTTCTGAGCAGCCTCTTGTTTAATCAGTAATGCTCATTTCTCTATCCTACTTACTATGCACCCACAGCAACACTCATAAAACCTTTGGTAGAGCCACGGATGTGACCACAGGGGCTGAGCTAGGTCTTCCCAAGGCAGAATCATCTACCCAACTTGTTCTTAAGCAACCCTGAAGTTAGAGGTCCCATCTTCCCCTCTGACATTCTGTCCAACTGCTACTCCATTTCTCCTGCTACAGTGTCGTTTGTCATTCCTAACCTGAAGTTTTCCTGCTGCCATTTAATCTGTGTTTTCCAGCCCTCACAGAACACGTATCTTCTCTAAAACAAGCCACATCCATGTGGCAGGCCACTGGGGCCCATATGGTGCCCCTTTAGACCTAATTATTATTTTTCATGTGTTCCTTCAGTTCCAGACTTCAGAAGTGATGAGAGGGCTGTGCCGCAGTCCCCCAGAGCAGTGTTTTTACAGCACAAACCCCAGCCTCTGGCACTGTGTGGTGTGAGGGTTTGCAGGGGCAGGTGAAAGAGGCTGGGGCTGTGTTTGGGACCTGGGCAAGTTGCGGCAGTGTCACCCAGCCTGTCTGCTGTTACCTCTATCCAGAGAGAACTGTCCCCTCATGCCGTACCCGGACGCTTTGTTTCACACCAAAAAACCAGAGTTTAGGAGCATGATAACACAAGTACAGGACCTAGGATTTGTCAGGGGAGTGAGGTCAGTCAACAGCGTGGGTGTGCATTGTGTTAGGAGAAGGAGGTTCTGTTTGTAGCATTTTTAGATACATACTTGAAAGGACTGCAGGAACAATCTTGTGTCATGGTCATGATAAAAAAAATCTGTCTTAATGTTTATGCATCTATCTCAACAGCTTAAAGACCACTTCAGAGAAGAACTCATCACAGCCTCCTCTACTCTTTTTTGTGGGAGTTTGATTTAACTGTGCCAGAGAAGACAATGGAATAATGAATTGAGATGATCAATGAAATTTCTTAAGCAAATGTTTGTTAATGCTCTGCATTTAAGCCCCAACTGCATTTAGACCCCAACCCTGCATTTAAACCTAACACAAATTTATTCAAACATTTATTTGCCCTACAAATAATTTTGTTATGGCAGCTTTCTTCACAAGCAACTATTTGAATTATTAGAGAATTAATCTTCTCTCACATTTTGCGGAACAATTTTGGGGTGTTTTTCATTTTTTATAGTATTTTCTCTCCTGCCCAGCTATTGCAGGGACAGAGTATCCTGCTAGAATAGGTTGCTTATTCCTAGCCTTGAACATATTTACCAAGAAAACATTAGTTTAACAGGCAGTTTTCAAGTGTCTTGTAACAACTCCCTCCATTCTTTGACCTTGGTGACTATTTCCCTTGATCATATTCATTCTGTGCTGAGAAAAAACAAAGTGAAACAAAGAGGGGGAAAAAACCCCAAACCACTCCATAAAAAAAAAGTCAGGTTTCAAATGTATATGCACTGAAATTTGATAAAGTTCTTGGAATATAAAAAAGAGCAGGCTTTCTGTAGGTTGTCCCATTACAAACAACAGTACCACAACATGCATACTCAGAGATTAAAAAAGAAAATAATATTTTTTGTGTTTTCCCACCGTGAAACGACATGTTTCACTACACTGAAAAAGAACAGCTGAGTGTCAGTGATCTGGGTCAGTTTTCATTAACAGCCTAAATGATAGCATAGCAACTGCATTCAGTGCATTTGTAAATAAGCAAAAAATTGAGAGGGGATGCTGGCATGCTGGTCCAGGAATAGAATTCAAATGTTCCTGGCAAATAGGAGATAAACTGAAAAGGCTGGGTATATAAATAGCAATACAGCACACGTCGTGTCCAGTTCTTCTCTTCTGCGCTGCATTAGCAAGGCCTTGTATGAAATGCTGCGTCCAGTTTGGGGTGTCACATTTTAGGAAGAGTAATTGGAGAGGGAACAGTGAAAATGGTCAGAGCTCCAGAAAACATAGCATCTCAAGCCAGCTTGCACTAGCAGAGTGAATACTGAGGTGTGACATGGCAGGTTTTTAAGTGCATGAAAGGCTGCAGCAGGGATGGACTAAACTGTTCATGTCTAAGCTGAATGGGAGAGGAACCACAGACTTACACTGCATCAAATACAAATTCAGGTCAGACACAGAAAAAAAAACCTGCCAGCTCTGGAAGCAGAAATACTGGAATAGCACAGGGAGACTTCATTATTACTGGAGGTATTAAAAACATGTTAGACTGACATCCGTTGAAAAGGAATTGGGGTGCTTGAGCTTCCTTGTGCATAGAGGACAAGGGTATAACCGGGATTTCAGCAGTCCTGTGGTTTTACAACCGTATAAATAGTTCATGAAGGTAAGGGAATCAACACCAGAGCAGAAGGTAGATCCAATCATTTTGTCATCTGCGTGCAAGGGAAAAGGTGCTTGCTTTCTTCATTCTGCCCCCCAAAAGGCATTGGTGACTGGAGTATTTGAAAGATCTCTCTGAACTTGCAAATGCAGAATTTGCTTTCCTGCTGCTTTCATAGACACTATGTGATGGTGCAAATGTATTTCTGAGTTTCCATGTAAAACCATACAGGATAAAAATAAAATTACATTATATCTGGATCCATGAAAGCGGTGGGTGGGTGGGAGGGCTGCTGCCAAAGCCGTGATTTTAAGCTTCATGAATTGGGGAGAAATTGCGGCTCCTCAGTGAGATTGATTCCATGACTGCTCAGCTTGATAAGCACAGCAGAAGATCGGCAGGAAAAAAAAATCCTAAAACCTGTGGGGATTTTTTGTTTGAATAAAAGCCCCTGTTATGAAACTGTAGTACTGCTTTTTAGTAGCTTTTGCTGTTTGACACAAATGCTACCCATCAGCTGATAGCATTAGTGATTATTTATTATTTCAGCCTCTAGTTAACAAATATAATGATAAATTTCTGCTGCAAATACCATTGTACTTGGCAATGGATACTTTTTTAAACTTGTTTTGTCTTCTACTGAGACACATAAATAGAATTCAGCAATAGAAAGTGTTTTCTGCATGGTTGGGGTAGAAAAAAAGGGTTGTGTACATTTACTTCACAGTTTGAGAATTCAAGGACACAGAGGAGCTTTTGGCATTTACATCTTGGCTTTAAAGGGAACTGGGAAAGCTACACCAGGCTTCGCTGTGTTTTTCCTGTAGATCTCCATTCCCTTTGCCATCTCTCCTCCCTCTTTTTAGACAGGCTTTGAAACTCCTTAAGGACCTGATAGAGCATTGCTCTAGGAGTTTCCTCATAACCAAATCCTGTCACATGAGGTTACTGCTAAGAGAACAAAAAGCACTAACAAGTTCTAGCAATGCCAAATTACATTCAGTTCTTGTATTTTCACTTGGCATGGTAACACTTCCAAAGAGCAATTGTTTCACAATCAGAACTTCTGCAGCCTGTTCATTTCCTTTCTCTTACTTAGCTGTTCAGAGACCATCAGACACCAGGCAAGCCAATAAATGTCCATCTGAGCAATTATGTAGCTTAAACATCAAGTGAGACAAACTATTTTTTTCTTGCAAGTACAATTTGTAGGGAAAAACCTAATAGTATCACTAGAAAAATTCATTTACATAGCAACTCTTTTCTCTTTAATGAGCTTCAGGTATTAATTAAATTAAAAGTCCTGATTTTTAAGAAAGCTCTTCTCCTAAAATAGTCCCTCTGTCATGACAGACATGGGACACAATTCTCTTAAACAAAACTCAGTACTTGCACCATGATTTATGTGACATTTTCAGCAAACTACTCAAGAATTTGTTAGCTGTTCCCAAGTTGCTTGGACTTAAATTTACACTAAAAGTTGTATTTATAAATAAGGAGCTTGTGCCTGCATCATTGGAAATAGAAAAAAATCTGGTTTTAGACTCATCACTGGAAGAAACAGCTATGCGTAGGGATTTCAATGGCTGTTCCATTAAGGATGACTGGCAACATCATTTAAAATGCTTTTAATGAAGATATTGAGAGGTTTATAGCCCTTCCCTCTCATAAGCATTTAAAGAAAAGAAATTCCTTCACACAGCACAGCAGATGTGCAAAAAGATGACTGATGCTTAATATCCATGCTGATAGCCGTGTTGCCCACAGGGAAGTCCTGAGTAAGAGGGATTTCTGAATCAGAGCACTCCGAAGGAGGAGGAAACCTGGTTTGCTAAGAAATTGGTTTTGGTGGGATACTTGTTAAAGAGGTCAAAACCGGCTGGATCTGGTTAATATTCCTGCAGTGAATTGCAGAAATCTTCAGGCTCCCTCCTTTGTTTCAGGGTCTGTGTGCAATGTGGAAGTAAATAATTGACATTAAGTTTATATTATTTGGTGTTTCAGATTAATTGCTGTCCTTAACAGGACAATGACTTTCAATCACTTTCATCCCAGTAAACTCCAGGTGTTCAGCAAAGGGGGCCATGCTGCTGAGTCGCAAAGACTAAAACTCATATCTGCTGTCTTTAGATACCCACAGAATAAATGTCTGTGTGCACTCACCTCCCTGGCTGCCTTTATATCAACTGGAAGAGAATTTGACCATATTTTTAGCATCTGCTTTAAGATGGCATGAATCACACCTTCAGAATGCCTCTTTCTCCTTTCTGATTACACAAGCAGCCGGTCGTGGCTAGCTTAGGGACAGATATTTAACTATCAAATCTATGAGCTTAGGACAGATGAATCCCAAATAAAAGTGCAAATATACACGGTATGCCTGGACACACACCCCTTATGGTGTGGTCCTCTGCTGGTGCCAAATGACATCTGTCTGGGCAGTGCCATGGGGCACTCCTGGGTGCATGTCTGCCTTTCCCCAGGAAACTGGACAAGAGGGAGGGAGGGAGGAGAGGGGCTGGCTGCTGCCAAGCTTTCATCCCAGTATGGTGTGGCAAAGTGGCTGCAGAGGCTGTCAAGACCAAGAACTGACACATATCCAGCTCCAGCTGATGATGGTTGGTGGGAGCAGCAGTAGTGAGGCGGGTCACCCTCCCTCATTGTTCTTTGACTTTGCTTTCAGGTCATTTCAAAGAGAGGTTAATAAAGACTGTTTTTCTTTGAGCAAGGCTTGCTTTCTGTGATCATTTTCTGATAATATCATGGTATGGTGTGGCAAAGTGGCTGCAGAGGCTGTCAAGACCAAGAACTGACACATATTCTGGGGTCCCACAGCGTAGAAATAGCCCGAGGGCCTGCTGTGAAGCAGCTGTAGTTCAACTCACAAGACATCCCTTGGGCGCTAGATTAGGACCTGTCAGCTGGTGGCCTCAGTCCCTCCTTACGTGATGCTTGTCATAGAAAAAAGAAGTCAAAGGCACCAAGGCTGAAAATAAGAGCATCAGCTTTCTTCTGTTTTAATTTTCAGATATATATTGCTCAGCAAGGGAGGCAGTGTTAAAGCAAAACCTCTGCCTAAAGGCCCAAGTGTCTTCTCTGGCTGCAGAGCTATCACTGCTTTGACACCAGCAGTCTGGCACTGCATGAAGCATTGCTCCAGCTGAGGATGGTTGGTGGGAGCAGCAGTAGTGAGGCGGGTCACCCTCCCTCATTGTTCTTTGACTTTGCTTTCAGGTCATTTCAAAGAGAGGTTAATAAAGACTGTTTTTCTTTGAGCAAGGCTTGCTTTCTGTGATCATTTTCTGATAATATCATTTGTTTTCAACTTGGCAGTAGGTTTGTGGAATGAGATCCCCCTGGACCTCCATGACTTTGTATTTTACCTGGCAGCAAACATCTCAGTTCTTTCTCTTGTCACTTGATCTGGGATAAAAGAAACCTATGCCTTTCTTAAGGAGGAAAAAAAAATTTAAAAATCCCTGAGGGAAAGAATGATTATAGGGAACACGGGATGTACACTGTACCAGGTGGCCATTTTCTGGCAAAGCCCTGAACTCAAACCCTGTTTATCAAGGAAATGAAACGTTTCACCATGTGCAGTGTGCCTGATTCTGCAGCAAGCGGCAGAAACAACCCCATGTGCCAGGCAAGGGGTGAGATCTCACTACACTTCTTCAAGCTCTAAAAAGAAACCTTTGTGCCAGCTTTGGTGCAATATTTGGTTTACTTGTAGAAAATCCAGTCTTCTATAATTTATAGTAGGTGTAATGAAAGATGTGTAATTTGATGGAAAGTCCTTGATAAGATACCAGCGGTGGCAGCATGGGGTTATTTCCTAACTCGCATTTGAGAGAGCCAACATGATTAAATCAGGGCTCATTTTAAGTTGACTTGTAATTGCCTGCACAGGAAAGGTAAAAAGTGAGTTCCTCTGTAACTATGAGATTTTGTTCTCCACATCCAGATGGAATATAATATTGCTGCACTGGCTTGTAGGCTTGCGGGGTTTAAATAGTGCCTGCAATCTGGTGCCATGCTGATTTACTAATCCTTGATCTTAGTTGAACATGATCACAGTCCCTGCTTCTGTTCATAAGGGATAGGCTTACTGTTAATTGACAGGCTTTGGCGTCCTACCAAAAGAGCTGCTATGTGGAGAAGGAACTAAAACTGAGCAGAGGATGTATTGGACAAACCAGTTTGGTGGGAGAGAAATCTATTTAGTAGATCTTTATGCCAAAAATTGTTTTCTATTTTATTGTGTCATTAAAACTACAGTATGTGATTTGCATTTTAACATGAAATTAATAAAAACAGAATAGTCTGAAATGTGTTTGCAGGATGATTAAATAACTAAGACATGGTGTTTGGAATCTTCCCAGACACTCTGCTTTCTGTTTATTTAATTATTGTGTGAACTTCCATGTTTGTGTCTGCTCACAAAACTTGTGTGCAATGTTACATGCCAAGCATACCCAATCTCATATTTGTGATATTGCCCACAGATTTCAAAGAGATTGTATCCCAGGGTTGGGGACTGCATGACATTTTATCCAGCATTTTTGAAATTTGATGGAAAAATGTTAGCAAGCTGTAATTTCTTTTCCAATAACTCCCCAGGAGTTTCAGACTGTCTTCTTTTTATCAAGAACTATGTTTGCCCCAAGTTTTGATCCCTTTCTCTAGCTTTTTAAACCTGGAAAAACCTGAGAGAAAAATAATTCTGGGGGGAGGGCTAAAATTCTTTAAGGTCCATCTTCTACACTTCTGCACTGCTGGCCTCGCAGGCTTCAGGCATGTTAAGCTGAAGGACAATATTTAGATGTCAGTGGTACTCTAGGAGTGTACAACCTTCCACCAAATAATTTCATAGCCTGCAGCCTTTACAGCCTTCATTGGCCGAACTTGCCAATGTAGATGTGTTTATTTGTGGATAACTTTAAACCTATCTTGTGTTCTGGATCTGTCACTCAGGCTAACTTTGAGCTCACTTACAAAGCAAAGTGCTTTGAAACCCCTGGAATATAGTTTTTACCCTGTGCATTAAACTTTGGGTGGTTTCCTGCCTAGTTTCATTATTTCATTTAAACAATGGGAAAAAACACTCTGTGTTTTGGGGATCAGTTGTAACAGTTCTTTCACCGCTGTGCAAGTGAGGAGCAAAGTAGGAGCCTTCCTTCCTATTAGGTAGTTCTTTAGGTTTAATGAAGGGCAGTGTAACTCTGAAAACTGAACGAAGTATTATGTGCTGAGCCAGGGCTGAACCGTGGAGCAGGGCAGTGCAATGGCAGCTCTCAAGGTCTCACACCAGTGACTTGGAGTCAACTCTGAGCCTTCCCAGCTCTCGATTGTTTGGGATGTTCAGATGGTGCATTTTCCATGCTGGTGTAGAGAATATGCCTTCAAAGTGGCCAAATCATTGTTCCGTGACTATGTTCTCACAGAGGGTATTTGGAGGTGAACACTGTGATGTCAACAGTCACCTCCTGAGTGGATAACCCACCCGTGAAGTCTGTCAATAGCAGGCAGACATGTCCATATCAACACAAGCTTTTTTTTTTGTTCTCAAGATACATCAGTTCAATAGAAAAACAAACCTTCCTCCAAGCCATTCCATGGCCTCTGGGATGGTCCTAGGCCTCCAAAACCACATCAGGGCTATTGCCATATATCTGCAGGTCTGTGTAAACCTTCGTCTTGGTGGCAAGGTCAGCTTATACTTCTAAGTGTATATGGAAAAAGTGTTCATGTTCACTCTCTTTTAGTTCTTCTAAACTCTAAGGTCAAAAACGCTCTACCTCAAGCTTAGTTAGCAGTGTCACAGCAATCATTCCCTCATCGTCTGACCAGTTGGGAGATATCAATATTTTGGTTCCTGTGGGGTCACTCTGTGCAACTTTTCTATTGGCCTGGCTGGTTTTAGAAAAATCTCTTTCTCATCCCTGCGTATTTCTCATCTCTGCCAGCCATATCTTTATGGAAAGAATAGCTCTCTTCATCCATCTCCTGTGAGAAGGGTTTTTATAAACCTGCTCTCTCATGCCTGGGCCCTTGTTCTTCTATGGAACATGAACTGGGCATGAATCCAGATTTAGAGAAATTCTTCTTCAGCCTACCTGTGATGGTGTCTGTGACTTTGCCTCAATAATTCTGCAGAATATCCTCTTCACTGGCATCCCAGTTGTCTGGATCATGCTGAGATATGACTCAGCTCTTTCCAGTCTGTGAGTCCTTGGTTTTGTCCATGAAGACGAGAGAACTGGAGTGAGGAACTGAGCTGAGGGGATGCTGTAAGCCAGATCCTCCCCTGTCCTGGCTTTGGACACAGCTGGAGTGCACAGCTGAATGTGGGAGCTGGGAGACAGTCTTGGGTTCAACATGAGAAAAATGAGCTGGAGCATTTTCTTACTCTCTAATTTTTCTTAAGCAGGTTAAAACCAGCAAAGGCATTGCCAGTCTTGACAGATCAATTCACACAACACTTCATTAAGTCATATTGAGGTATTGCTGCAACTTCAAGGCGGTTGTCAGTGAATCATTGAGTATCCTGATTTGGAACTGATCTACAAGGATCACTGAGTCCAGCTTCTGGCCCTGCACAGAATAACCCCAAGGATCACATCATATGCCTGAGAGCATTGTCCAAACATCTCTTGAAACTCAAGCAGACTTGGTGGTTTTCATCACTGGCTCCTTTGCATCCTGTGGTTGTGACAATCCAAATATTGAAAGACCTTTCGCTTCTAACCGGAGAGGCATAGAGGCATGTGCTATATAGAAATACCAAATGGGCTGTTCCTGGAGCTGTAAGAGAAGCTGAAGCCTCTCACCTTGTCTTAAGGCCACTGAACTGTCTTTTTAACTCTGAACTGATAATAACAGTTGAGCCTTTTTTAACATTCTAAGAATAATCTTGTTGTGATCACTCAGAAGATATCTTGTGAATTAATAGAGGTATGAAATTTAAGGGGATTAGCTAAATCACATTAAAAAACTTACGTGTACATTCTCATTCAAAATTCAAAAGGTTTTAGTTCTTAGTTCCATGTATTTCCTGCTGTGATGGTTTAAAATTGTTTTAAATCAGGGCAACTTTAATTCTGAAAAGGAAAGCACACAGGGAAGCTGAATAGGATTTACCTAAAATGCATTAAAAATTCAACTTGAATTAACATCAAGAAATTCTCTTATTCTTACCTTGAATGAGAGAAAAACATATTTTCTTGACACTAAAAGTTGAAAAAATGGTCTGTCATGAGAGGAACATAAAAATGGGAGGTGGAAAACAAGGTCTATTCTCAAAAAGTTATTTTTTACAGATGTCTATAAAATATAGGACAGTTTCTAATAAAACCAATTGCCTGGAAAATTCAGCTATCCCCTAAAGAGACATTGTGTTCAATTTGGAGACACCACTCAGCCATTACAGTGTGAAACAGCTTTGCTTTAATTGAAAATCTCAGAGCAGTCTCCTCCAGGAAGTTGTTTCCCACCTTTCATTAATAAGACTTGACTGTGAGGGGCACCTGCAAACAGCTGAAAACTGCCTTATTACAAATATTTTATTAAAAGTACTTATTTTACAAATAGCTTTCTGTATTGGCAAGGATTTTGACTAATGTTGGAAAATGTTAGCAACAATTAAGTAGCTCACTAATAATTCAAAGCTGGAGAAAGTTATCGGAAGGATGCTAAAAAAATATCTCAGGATAGAAATGAGGGCATGTATGTTTAAAGGCAGTCCTAGGGGGAAGAAAAAGTATTGTGGTGAGAATTTAATGTATTTATAGAGCTCCAAAGGGTGTGCTCTGTGAAGGTATTGATAGGCAGTCTGTCCTTTTTTCAAGTCTTATCTTCACGGTAGCAGAGCTCAAATGTGCCAAACACTTCTCGTGTTCAACTCTGATTGCATCTGTGCAATTTTCTCTGAGATTTATGTCTGGTGCCAATGAAAGCATTGGGCATTGTCTCGCTATATTTAACATATTTGTTAGATTAACCGATTGCTTAAATGTTTTTATTCTTATCACATCTGCAGTGCCAAAACTTCACTGATCAACAAAAGGATGCTGGCTGGACAGATAGCAAAGCAACTGCTGTTCCAGGCAAGAAATGCAGGCTCAGAAGTGTGACTACTGCAGCCAGGGGAGAGCAGAGCTCATGTGCCTGCTGAAGTTGTATTCCTGGTATTGTATTATGATTTTCCTAAGGATTCTTGGGTATGCACCCCCTCACACACATGCTTTGCTTCTTGATTTAGGAGAGACTGTAGAAAAGCCAAAGGTATCTGGAGCAGGAAAGTCAAAGGATGCAGTAATGGGGCAAAAATTTTCACAGTGTGACTTTTACTGGTGCCCTCTCAGTTATAATATTCTTGCAGAATATTTAATACCCCGTTATTTGTATGTGCTCTTCTACCCCAGCACACATCTGGGATAGAATTGAGTTAACTGAATGTAGCCGCTGATCATGGATATAGGAAATAAATTGTTGCTGTCTTTGTGTCACAGTTCTTAATTCTATAGATAAGTAGCTGGTTTGCTTGAAGATGGGCTTCTTTAGCTTTCTGATGTGTTTTGTGGGGTCTGGAGTTCTCAAGGCACACATCTGGGTCCAAAGAAATTATGCCCACTGTTCACTGGTGCTCCTCTCTCTGATGCAAGTGGGTGCTCCAGAACATTGTTCTAATGCCCTTGCAGAAGAGGTAATTTACTCCTGGACTATGTTTTGTCATAAAAAACTTTCAGCATTGCATCGCATGGCTATATATATGCCCATCAGTAACCTCTGTGTGGGTGACTGAAATGACCTTTGTTGGTGTATTTGCTGTATTGCACTTGCCAGCATACTCTGGGACTGGATGAAGTACTATGTTTAATCTTTAATTTCTGCTTGGAGAAGTGGGTTGTAAATGGTAGATGTGGGAGATAGAAACCAGCAATGTACCTTCTGACACACTTTAGTTCATCTAGTTTCAGTTTATCAAGTGCCCGTTATCCCTACCATTTATCACTGGTTCATTTCTTGTAACTGCTGTGGCAGAGAGGGACTTGGGAGGTGATTTAAAGGAGAAATAAATATAAACCTTACAAATCAGCTCACTTGGAGACTGCCTAGAGGAAAAAGCACTTACTGTGGTAGGAGGTCAAACCAAGGCTGATATCCCAGCCAGCAAGGGGACAAGATCACTGGGATGAGAGGGGCAAGAGAAACAGAGAAAGACATAAGGTTGATCAGGAAGGATAAAATAAAAGCATTGAGCTTGAGAGAGTGAAAGAAACTGTTAAACAGGTCATGGAACAGAACGTCAGACAAGGGAAAGAACATTTGCCATTTTACCTGCAAAACTGCAGTGTATGCCAATTATTCTAACTTCTGGTTTAGCCATTTGAGAAGAATTTTTTGCTTGGGTTGCTCCAGAGTTTGCACTACGGTTTTCATGTTCAGGGGGACCAGGGATTTCCATTCTCTCTATATTTTTAAATGTGTCTTTCTATTCATGTGAGCAAAAGGAGTTTATGGACACTTAGTAGGTATCATTTTCACAGTGGCACAGAAGTAGAGGTTATCTGTGCCAACATCAGGCTTTGTGTGGCTGATATTGAGCTTCATGGCTGCATCCTTCAGTGTCCTGGCAGTGCTTCTCTCAAAACACATAAGCAGGGTGGAGTATGAGTACTTAAAAGGCATGGTAATTTCAAATTTACTTCTCATTCAAGTTGAATGTCATTGTTTAGATTGTGTGGGTGTCCTTTATGTTCCCACACAAGATGTATATTCCTAGCCAGAACACAACTCATAAGCTTTGAAACCATATATGTTTCACAATGCTCACAAAATCCACGCAAAATAGACATCTTATAATGCCCAAATATGCTCATTTAAAAGCTGGTGGAGGAATTGTCCAGAATGTAGAATATCACAACAAGGTTTTGTACAGAGCAAATTTTTTAAATGAGGCTTTTGGTTTTTTGTTGTTGTTTTTGTTTTAAGTCTTTGAAAATAGGATTTGATGCTGATCTGCTGAAAGGCCTTATCCAGCAGTACTGCTGGCACTAAGTCACAGGGTAAACACAGCCTGGCGGTGCAAGTCACAATGGACCACAGCTTGAAAATTACTGGCCTAGCAGCCCGGGAGTAGAAGCTCTCTGAGCTCTGACTTTGAATCTCTTTTCTATTTCTTTTCTGAATTTCATCATGAACAGTATAAAAACCATAATTTCTGCTTCATTTCTGCCTGTGTAAAGGGACAAGTGCAAGCACAGAAATACATTGCCGTTTTCCCCCCCATAAAGTCTTCATTCAGATGCTCATCAACCTAATTTTTCCTTCCTTCTCTCTCCTCTTTGCTCACAGGCTTTCAGCTCTCTTTTGCCATATCCCCCTGCTTCTGTTAGCATTCTCCTTTGTGCCTCATGTTGTTTCTCCTCTCAGAGTGGCCTGCTGATGTGCCATCGTGCTGAGCAGAGGGGCTGGAGCAGGGAAGAGTCCTGCCAGCACTGGAAGAGGCAATGCTGTGCCTCCATTCAACGCCACACTTACGTTCACTGATTATTGAGAGGTGCTGGATCCAGCTGAGCCACTTCAGCTTGGTGTGACAGCATATCAGCAGGGTAAGGAGGGAGCCCCAGGCCCTGGCACACACTGATTCATGAGAGCATCCCGCAGTAGACATGGGCTTTCTTTCCTTCTGGCCAGCAGGGACTCGATCCCTCTCCTGTCTGTCTGGTGAAACTCTTTTTTAACAATGTGTTTGTATTGCATTACTTGTCCACCTGGTAGCACACAAGAGACATGGCTAAGGATTTGATCTCCTGTATTAGTTCCTTGGACGCCCTCCAAAACACATCTGCTCAGGCTCTTGGTTGAGAATGTCAGCCTGCAGCAAGCATGCCCTGTCCCGTTGAGGGCTGGAGCATTTCAGTGTCCTTCGGGGTGCTGCATCAGCTGCTGTGTCTCAGCTGGGAGACTGTCTTGTTAAGCTGCTGTAACCTTGCTACCTTTGGCTGTGGCTCTCTAGCCTCGAGTGAGATGGTGGCTTGCATTGCCTGTTTCCATCAGCAGTTTGTGGCCACAAAGAGGGCATTTGCCATGGGGTTGGTTTTACTGTGCCACCACAGTCACCTGCAAGGGTGACAGTTCTGCGTTGGGCTCTCAGTCACTCGTGTCATTTGTACCCCATTTGTATGACAGTTTAGCATCTTGATTGTTCCTTGGGTTTGTGTAACATTTATATTCCCTCCCAAAATTCCAAAGCAGGTGGTTTTTAGCCTATTGAGATAGAATTTTCATTTGAATTTTTTGGGATGATGTTAATATTTTCTCATAATGGAAGTAATTTGTTGTAACTTACTGCTGAGGTTGTTTGATCTTTGAATGTTTACTGCCAGGCAGATGTACACAGTTTTTCCTACAGCTGATGATATCCCAAACCTTGTCTCAACTTTTCTGCAGACTACCTCAACACTTCAAATTCCATTCTGGTCAGAATTACGACTTGGATTATAATCTACCAAATAGTTTCCTACGTTTGTGTCCTTTGCATTGTATGTTGTACACTTCCTTAGATAGCCTCAAGCCTTTACTGAGAGGTGTGTCTTCAGCCTCTGCATCCTGTCCACTATGATTACTTTTGCTGTGATTGCTTCAAAGTCTTTTCTCAAAGTCCATCTTTTGAGATGTGGGTATCTTTGACAGTAACTTCAAAGAAACAGTAGAAAAGTCAGATGACTGATACTAAATGGACATCTTTTCTTTGAATTAGTCAATGTAAATTTTAAGCCTCCGTGTTCCAAAGGGTTAGGAGAACTATGACAGAAATGTAAAAAATAGTACAAAGGAAAAACTGCAGTCTCTTTTCTTGCATGGCAACTTCCTATTTCATCACAGAATCTGTTATGTTTGCCTTTCCAAGTCCTGTCTTAGTTTCCAATCCAAATCTAATCCAGTAGATTTTTCTGAGCCAGGTATATAGATTAAGAACCTGGCTTACAAGGGGTTTGTCTCTTATTCTCACCTCAAGTAATAATACTGTTTGTTTTAATGCACTCTTCTTGTGGCTGGTGAGATGCCATTTATATTTACAGGTGGTTCTGTGAAACATTTTGTTGGTGCAACAGAGAGGTCCCAGCTTGTGCCCAGGTAATCTCCTGACTCCCAGCCACGCTGGAGGAAGCAGGAGGTCACATCCAATGCTGCAAGGGCTGCAGAGTCAAGTGTGCCCAGCCCTGCCAAAGACTGAGGGGGGAAGGAGCTGTTAGAGATGAGAAGAGTAAATGGACTTGGGTGGCAGTAAAGCTTAAATGTGTCTGAATCAATTGGACTCTCAAAGGGGCCAGCTTGGATGGGAGTGATGAATTGCATCTGCAATTCTTCCAGGCACAATGATACAATTTCCTTCTGGGGATAACTGCCAGTGCCTAGAGAGCAAGGAAGAGCTCTTCTTTGCTCTTGATGATCCTGCTCAGAGTGGGATTTCCAGGTCGGAGGCTCTTTGCAACCTCCCTTGTATTCCCAAGAGAAGCCATTTACCCTTCCCATGACTCCTGTTTTACCAGGGGTCATTTTTAAAGAACTCTATAACAAAATACATATGCTTGTCCATTTATGTTCCTGTATTTTATGTTCTGTATGAATTTATGATCATCTTGATCTGTGCTTATGTCTGTTTGGGAATTTAGGCATTAGCTTGGGTGCTTGCTACCCTTGACCTGAAAGATCCCAAGTGTGTAGATATGCTTTGAACTTATTCCCCAAATCAGCTTCATTTTTGCACTCACTCTGAGTGTACTGGTGGCTGTTCTTCACATGCAAAAGCCTACACATAATAACATTGAGCCAAAAGCAAGTACCATTGTAATGTGGGCTTCAGGTATATCCACTTCCATGTAATTACTTTGTAAGTTCTTATCTCAGTAACTTTATTCATAAGTTACCTTGGCATCTTTTTTGCTACAGGTTTTGGGCTGCAAAAAACTCTGCTGGAGGCTCTTCCATGAGATTCAGCATTATCATATGAATTTTTGAGGACTTTAATAATTTTTCAGCTGTAAGATTTTCCTTCTGATGATATGGTATTCTGATGTCGAATTTCTGTGGTGCATACCTTTATACATGTCCTTGAAGAGCCTTTTTCTCTTTCAGTATTACTGAATTTTTTTCTATTTGTTTGGCTTAACTTTTACTTTTTTTTTTCCTAGCACTGCAAGTAGAAAATGGTGTCTGTCTTATCTTCAGCTTGCGCTAATTTTTTTCTTCACATGCTGTGACTCTCTTTCTGCTAGAGCACTGATTTGTCATGGTAAATTATACATAGCTCAGTGTCATGTGGATTTCTGTGCATTAAGTTGCATCCTTCACTATTTTCCTTAGTCTAGCACCTTTCATCAAACACATTTCTTTCTTTTGCAGCTCAAAAAAAAAAAAAAAAGAGAAGAGTAAATAACCTTCTGCTATTCCCTTGTTGCAAACCCTACAGAAGTTTTTGCAATCTATGCAAACTACTGTTTATCCAGAGTAAGATATGCTGAGGGATACCACAAATCAGTTCTCAGTGAGAAGTGGGAATTTGAGGAGCACTGTTACAGTCTCTTTTTGACTCTTCACCCTGGCCATATTTCTCAATTGTTCTCTGAGCTTTTTGTGGTGTGATTGCTGTTATTTGGTATGATTTATTTTTTCTCTGCGGGCTGCTGGGGTGGCCTGATGCTACTAAAGCCTGGTGTGGTGGGACAGAGCTGCTCACAGTTCTGCTCTCTGCTGCCTCACAAGAGCTCTGCCTGTACCATGCTGTGTAAAGGAGCCCACATTTTGTTGAGCAAATGGGGAAATAATCTTCTCATTCCCATTGAGATGAAATTGCTTGAAGGGAAATTTGCTGTTGGAAAAGGATGGATGAGGTAGGAAATCACCTTGGTCTGGTTTTTCCGTTAGGGTGTGGGAAATGCCCTTCTTTGGTAGGTAAGCCAACCTTTTGCCAGGCCAAGGGAGGAACCAAGCCCATGTTTGCTGGTGTAGGAACATGGTAAAGGCAGCTCATAAAGAGCGTTGCTGTAGCCCTTGTGATACCGGAGTGGTGCTGGTATCATCCCAGAAGTTGTTGCAGATACCACTTCCTGAGCTCTTGCTGCTACAAGGGGGAGACAGGCTCCTGGTCCTTTCCCCCCTAACTTCAAACTAGGGGAGGCAAAGGGGATGGGGAATAGGAGGCTGTGCCCGTATCAAGAGAGATGGAGCTCCACCCCCAGGAAAGCTGAATTGCTGAAGAGAGAAATTACATTCCTGCTGAGTTACACCAGCCCTTCACACCTTCCTCCACCTGTCCCCTGACTGCAAAACAGCCACTTCAAGGGCTGTTTTATACATGGAATAATTGAACAGGTGAGCTGAAGAAAATAATTTTTTGTGGACTTCCTAGCTCCAAATTATAATTGCTGCCTTGTAACCAAGGAATTCTTACAGTGACAGAGTGAGGAGCAGATAAATGCCTGGTGAATAGTATGTACATGTCTCTAGTTTAGCACAGTAGGACAAAACCTGAAGTAGGAGCTGCATACCGAAAAGCTGTAGCACCATGACAAAAAGTCTCCTGATTTGCCTTAAAGTGAGGGCATAAGCTTTGGTCCTAACTCTCAGAAGGGGGTGCTATTACCTCATCTGATTTCTTTGTATTTTATAAGTATATCTATATGGTTTGCATGCAAATGTATGTATATGTAACCTCAGTGTAGTTTTAAAAGCAGGCTAAAACATTTATTTCCCTTTGCCCACTGCTTTAGTGCACGGTTTTTATGAACAATGTTAGCAAAATTGCTGCTTTTTTTTGTTTTAATTACTCACTAGTGCAGTATGCAAAAAAATTACTTTGATTTCCAGCAATATGGGGTTCTTTTGAAAAGTATGAGAAGCTTTGAAAATGGAAAACCAGTGGAACAGAAGGAAGTCTTTATTTTATATTGCACAGTGCATAGAAAAATTTAGTCTTGTACAAGAAGGGAGAACAACATACTCATACTAAGTGTGTATGAAAAATACTGAGTTGAAATCAATGTATACTATGCTAAAATATGATGGTTTAGATTATGAAATCAGATCATTTTAAAAGTCTGGATATTGTTGCAGTATTTCCACTATTTTTTTAATCTCTTGAAATTCGTTGTTTGGACATTAAAATAGTCTTGCTAATTTCTTATCTTCTTTGGACGTTTATTTATTTAATTTGCACCTCTAAATTAAAAAACAGTAGTTGCATATATCTGTCTTGGATACAGTGCTGGTGAATGTGACTGACTTTCTTTCTTTTCTTCACCTCTGCCTGCCCCTGCTAACTTTTAGAGACACATCACACTTCTTCCCTAGCAAAGCCCTGCTTTGGAAAATGCTACCTGGATCTGTAGCGTTTCTCTCTTTGAGCAAGAAAGAGCTCATGTACTCAATATCACAGCTGGACTGGGCACAGCAAGCAGTGAAAGCTGTGCAAGCAAAGGATCCTGCTGAATCTGCAAGCTTTCCCCAGCACTGCTGGCAGACACTGGGACAGGAGGGCCGTGCTCCCTGGTATTCATGACCGTCGATGAGGGAAGCTGGCACAAGTGGTTTATGGTCTCCAGCTGTACCTTTGAAGAGCAGCCTTGCCCTCAAGCTGTTGGTTTGCAGGGCTCTGAACTCTTACATAACCAGGTCACCATCCTGACTCAAAGGCCAAAATACGGCCTTACCTTTAACTGGTAATGATTAAATGCCATAACCTGTGACCCTGCAATTAGCAGCAGGATTTCTGTTTATTTGGGATTATGGCCATAGCTATGTTCTGGGTTTAATGGGTGAACATAGGTCCTCCCAACCATTCCACAGTGTGGAGCATCACTTCCCACAGATGCCTGCAATCCAGACTTCCTGCAAAACCCAACCATTAGTTTCAGTGGGCGCTTAGAAAAGAATAATTTTCAGGATGGTTCCTATTTTGCATAGGGACCTCCTTTGACAGATACTTGGCTAGTGTCCCTGAAATATTGTAAAAAAAAAATTCTCGTTGTCCTGCGGATTGCACCTTCTAGGATTCTTCTGCCCTATCATCTCCATTGTGGTAATGTCATGGAAATGATTACATAGAAAGAGGTTTAAGGTAGTGTTAAAATGACATCAAGACAATAATCTTGCCTATTATTCTTCACTTATCTGGAGTTCACAATAGGAATTTGGATGCAGAAGAAATTCAGTGTGGAGCTTCAGAAGAACAATAGCAGCTTCTTGTAAATATTTCCCAAATCTTAGTTTTGTAGGTCTATGAATTGTTTATCCGCAATCATCATTAAGATCCCAATTGTAGATATCTACTTTAGGGTGAGATGAAGTGCCTCTGGATATGCACATTTCCTTTCAATATGATAAAAAGCATTAATTTTAAATGTTAAAACAGATTAATTCTATTGCATTCAAGACCCCCGTGAAGAGAGTCTGGCAAGTTTCAGGTGATTTTAAAAAGTGTCTTAGTCTGGTGCCAAAGAACTGACTAGCCTGACATTGACCATTCCATACCTTCATGTCTGCAATGTGCCTGGGACTCTGGCCATTCCTAAAAGTTCACAGGATGAGCATGAAATTACCTTCTCCAAGGACAAAGGGTCTAGAGAGAGTCAAAGGTGGGTTTCTTCACAACTTCCTTGAATTTCTCCCTGTGGAAGAGGTGGGTTTTTAAGGAGCTGAGTAAGAGAAGGCTGTTGTGCATTCAGAACGGTTGCAGGAAGACTGACAGGGAATGAGAAGTAACTGTTCAGTTTGAGAGATTTATTTTACTTTGTGTATACATATATATCTTTTGAAACACAGTGACCCTATTTTTTAGGGTCAAACTTAAAAGATCATCCTGTGGCACCTGTAAAAATCTCATCTGGAATTGTCCAGCATTAAATTTTTTATGGTTAGTTCTAGACAAAAATGATCCCATTTTTCACTTTGTCAGCAGCTTCTAAATATAGAATTTAAAATCCTTGAGTATAGTTTTTGAAATTTGCTGGTTTGTTGTCTGAAAGAATCAGTCTGTCTTTCATAGCTGTAAACAGTCATCCATGGGAGGAGTTTCAGGGCTGTATGTGCTGGATGTTGCAAGCCTCTTTAGGCACTGCTGGCTGGATAGTCATCATCTTTGGAGCACAGCATGTCTGCTCCCCTGCCTTGTGCTTTGTGCTGTGATGTGAAAACTCACTTTCTGTTCTCATGTCCGAGACCTAAACACTTGCTCCTGCACCCAGGACCTGGGTGAAGATAAGTCCTGCTCTTACCCTGCACAGACAGGGATGAAGGGCCCCCAGGGATGCTGGGCCAGGCCATGCCTCTTGAAGAACAGACTTCTGGAGTGTTTCTTGCTGGGGAACAAGCAGTTTATACTTGCGTGGTCCAAAAAACATGAGGTGCAGTCATCTATGTGTGTATGAACGGCAACCTTCTCCTGTTTGGTTATCAAGGTACTGATAAGCAGGCTAAGATGAGACTTTATGCTGATGAGATACAGTCAATTAATAAAGAAGATGTGATAAAATCAATGTGAAGCAGAATGTGCAGTCTGTCTTTTGGTAATGCCAGCACAGCACACAGTAATTGCTCAACCTGCACACCTCACAGCTGACAGCATTGAAGGATACAGGAAGAAAACCTTTCTGAAAGCTCAGACTGCTTAGGTGGGTGTCAGGAAAAATGGATGAGTCCATGTTGGAAAGGACTGATACAATCCTCATAGGTACCTGAGTGCAACATGACAATGCTTTCTTACTGCTTTTGTCACTTCTTGTGGCTATGCCGTAAGAAATCCTGGATGTAATCACCTGGGTGTTCTGCTACAGGTCATAAAACTCAATGTATAAACCTGGCACAGCATCTGTTTTCCACTCCACCACCTATTTGTACTTCTCTTCTCAGCTCCGGCTGCAGCTCACATTGTTGTGTGCATGTATCACATATCAGATGGGAAAATCAGGCCCTTCATGTCTGATGCTTCTTTACAGCAAGGCTCAGCTCTCCAGTATCGTCTGATAAGATTGTGCTATAGAACAGTCCATGAAACACAGTGTAAAGTGATTTCAGATACCTTCCAGCATTTTACCAGCACATAAATAGTTAGCTGCCATTGGAAATCTTAAGCTACAGACAATGGGAGATGGTAACCTCTTGTGCATAGGATTTAAAACTATAGGATCATTGACCTTGAATTGTGCATGTAGCCTGGGAAATCTAGAGTTAAGCAGCTTGCAAAGCCGTAAAAGCCAGCCACCGGTCTGAAGAATAGAAGCCTTCTTCTAGTTTTCCTGCTGATATTCAATGTTGTTTCAATCAAAGTACAGGTAGTACTTGAAGAATGACAGATCTTGTGAGCTTTATATACCAGTAAAATGAGATTATGCTTCATGACCCCCCTGCATTTGACTTTTACATTACAGAATGTGATTCAGGAATTCATTTGAAAATCCACAAAAATATAAATTGAAAAATATTTTTTAATTGCTGGTTCCTCATTAATTGCACATCATAACTGATTCACAGGAAAGTAAGAATCATAATGAAGAAAATCAGAAATAAAAAGGGACTCACAATCTTAATGTGTATCAGTACTGAAAAAATTATGAAAAACATAATGAAAAGCATAAAAAACTATATTTTTCTTACTAGCTTTATTCTTATAATATTATCATCACATTTTAAAAATACAATTTTAGAAAAAAAATGAACTATAGCTTTTTGCAGTGATAGGCGACAGGTCAGAAAAGCGTTTCAGAATAATTTTACACCTTTTAACCTTAAAAAATACTTTGCTGACAATTGAGAAAGGGCCTTAAAAGAAGCGCTGATAGGCATTCTCACAGCAGGGTTGCCATGTCCCATCACATAGCAGAGGGTTTCTGCATAATGTATCCTGTAATAAGAAGTGTACTGCAAATCACCGGGCTTGAGTAGCAGTTTTAAGAAAGTAATCCTTGGCATGAACTGCTATTAGTGATGACACTGAAAGTTTGTTACGTAAAACTCTTCAGAAGACACAAAGAAGGTAAACTGTTTAAAATTTTGATTCAAGCCTTGAAAGAACTACTTTCTCATAGAAATTTGTCTGCATTTAAATATATATTTAATGTGCTCTGGGTTTTTTTCATTTTTGCTTATGCTTGGACAGGCTCGTTAAACAGAAACCGCAGAGTTTTGTTAAATGAATGTCACTTTTCTCTCATTCCATGCCACAAATGGTAATTGTTCCAAAAGCGTCTTAATAATTACTGGTGTTAATTATGAATGTTAATACAGTTAATGATCACTCAGAGCCCCCATGCTGCAAACACTTTATAAATGAAGTAAAAACTAAAAAAAAAATTTTAAAAATCCAGTGTAACAAAGACTAAATCAGTCCATCAAAGCACAGCAAGCTATATTCATGCTTTAATGGCTAGACTAATCAAAATGGGATATGAATCTACAAGAAACCTTCTTGTTGAAATTAATTTTGTATTTGTCTGGAAATGTAAATAAAAGAAAACGTGAAGGGGCCATTTCCAGGCAAGTTCTTTTCAGTGTTAATGATGCAAATCAGTGAAGTTTCTCAGTCCCTGGGGAATCTTTTTGTCTTTCTCATTTCCATAAGAATGATTTTTAGGTGATTAAAATAAAAATCTAATGGAAAAAAAAAATTCTTTCTACTTTTCTCACAATACAGTTTAGTAGATATCTGAAAAAAAAAAAAAAAACCAACAAAAAACCAGAGCTGGAAATGACTTTAGAAGTATAATAAACCTTCCTAGGAGAGTATTGGTCACAAAATGTTTTTGTATTTCTAATGGAGACATTTTTGGTTGTCTTTAGAAGTATTTGATAGAAGTTGCAGTCATCTGAAAGCTTGATGTTTCAATGTTACTCCAGAATTTTCTCAGCAGCTAGTAAGGGGTTGTTTTCTAAGTGAGCAGTATGAGAAACTGGCAGAAACATAATAATTAAAATTTTGGCTTTCTATGTTTTTGGCAAATATTTTTTTCAGAGCTAGATTATTCCTGAAGATCAGGGACTGGACTGATATTGAAATATTGGAGAAGCATTGATCATTTTAATCTACTTTTAATCCCATCCTTCCTCCAGAAAGAAACTACCTGAGTGACTCCATAAAGGGCTGCTATTAAACCATGCCTGTGCTGTTAAGGCAAGATACAGCCCACAGTGGTTCAGGATTGGCTTTACTTTCCCTCTTTTTCCAGGGAACAGGAAACGGCAAAAATGGAGATTGGCATAGTCCGTGTTAGCCCCACGTCCAGCACAGAAAACACCTCTCTCCCTCCCATGGCAGTGTGTAGGGGAAGGACTAAATAATGCCCCCCTATCCTGACCCACTCTGCACAGAGAGTAGCAATGTCCCAGACTCCGCTGACACACACACACAGGAACACGTGTGTGCACAAACGTGTGCATGTGCACACCTCCTTGTGCAACAGGAGGGGTGACAGCCCGCAGGGGACACGGGAGAGCTTTGGTCCTGCTGATGCCTCCCAGCAGGCAGCACAGCTCACCCTCACACTGGCAGGAGAGGGCAGGTAGCAGGAATAACCCTGGAGGGAGCTCAGAGCAGGAACTGCTGCCGGGCTGCATGTCCGGGAGCAGAGAAAATTACACGAGAGGGAGTATGTTCTTATTTCCAGGCAGTGCTCAGCCAAAGCGTGTGTCCTCAGCCTTCACTAGTTGTTATAAATTGCCCCGGCCCAAGCAAAGAAGCAAGGCAGTGTCTTTGGTGTGCTCACAGCCAGGGTCTCCAGTGAGAGAACAGCAGGGACACAGGAAGCTGCTTTGGCACAGGCGGGGATCCCCATTGTGGATTCAAGGCTTCACGAGGAGGCTGCAGGCAGGAGGCACAAAAAGGAACCAAATCTCTGTGCTAGCCCCAACCAATGCACTCTTGCGGAACAGGGAGAGTGAATAGGGAGCTGCAGCCCTCCAGGAAATTCACACAGAAATGGTGTTGGAGATTACTGTCACTTGGGACTAGATTGATTCCCACTGGGTCTCCTCTTCAGCTGCTAATGAGCCACCAAGGAGAATCCAGTTGTTCCCAGGACTGCTTGGGTCCTGGAGGAATGAACAGAACTCTTGGGCTGGATATGGGATCAGAGGGTACAGGGGACAGCTGTTCAGGGAAAATACACTGGTGTCTGATGCCTCTGTGACTCTGGGAGGTGATTTCCTTCTTAATCCCTCTCCATAGCTCCTGGCTGAAGACTTCCTCTCCTGCTCCAGGCTTCCCCAGCCCTGAAGGAGGTCTTCCCCAGCTCCAAAGGGGGAGACTCGTGAAATATTCCTGGTTGTGGCGAAGTCACAGGATGCTCAAACTCCATTATTCAACAGATACTAGTCAAGAGCCACAAAACCTGAAATCGGATCTAAAATCTCAAAATGAACAAAACCAGAATTAATTCTTTATAATGTTTTTTAAACAACAGTGCTTGTAAGTACATTTCGATATTGACTTATGAATTTTTTGCTATCTGATGTTAATATTAGAGAGGTGATGGTTTTCAAGCTGTTCTCTAGATCCTGAAGACACGTATTTTCTTGTTTCTTTACCATGGAGAGAATACAAAAGCCCAAACTTTAAGAAGAAATACAGTATACCTGATGAAATAATGATTTATGAAAACACAACCATTCCATAAGTTTAATGCTCTTCTTCCTCCTTCTGTTCGGGTGAGGCAAGGAACAAATTCTAGGAAAGTTCTTTGAAGTCTTTAAGGGAAGAAACTCCTTTCCACCTGCCACTCCTCCTCACAATGGGGTCCTGAGCCTTATGCCTTGCCTCCATATCCCCACACAATGAATGTGAGACCCTTGAGCAGCTCACAATATCTGCCATAACCAGCAAGGAAAGAGGAAAGATCAGGGTGAAGTGCTCCTCAAGGCGCCGTCCCCTGAATACCCTGGAGTCAGCCCTGCCTGCCTGTGCACAATCCTTTGCTCACCTGCCTCATCATAGGATTCTAAAACACTTTTTCTAAAAAAAATAAATACACACAATTTTAATTGTAGGACTTTATATAATCTTTTACAGACGCCTACTGTCCACTGCGTTTGCCTGGGGTTTATGAGGCTCTGGTCCCACCCCTTTGTGGAAAGACATTTTCTCCCATTCCCAGGGAGTGCTTGCTGCCTGGCTAGGAGCTTGCTTGCTGGAGCATTGCCACAGAACATCCAGTCATTTGCTTTCAGTGGCATGCCAAAGAGAAGGAACATGACCCTGTAGCCTAAGGACTCCGTTTGATTTCTCTCAGACAGAGAAAAGATTGCACCTAAATCCGCAATTTCCTAAGGAAATAGAAGAGCTTTGTGGATACTGGACAGACACTGATGCTACATTTTGCAGGGATCCTGATCTGGCACATCAGGTAGGCAACTTGCTCAGCTTGCTAAGACCTTTGTTGGATGCAATCTGAACCCTTTTTCTCCAGGCTTGGAGGGTGTTATCTGGAAAAGGATGTAACTAGTAACTTGCGAGTATCCCATTTGGCCCAGGCCTCACTGTGCTGTGTTGCCAAGCGACACTTCGCAATGTGCATCCTGCAGCCTTCCCTCGCCAGTTAGGTACAACTCCAATGTGCTCTCCTCTTTGTCCTCAAAACGTAGCGTTATGGATTGCAGCCTTGTAGATGCCAGGCAGGGATGAGCCTGTTCTGCAAAAGAGGTCCAGCACACCCGCAGAAAGCGTAACTGGATACTACACAGCTGACATGAATTGATGTGGAAATGCTGTCAGCTCGTCTAGTCAGAAACCTGTTTGAGACTGTGCCATCTGCACACTCCACTGACTGCTCCCAGCCGGTGCCCACTGCTGCTCAGCACTGGAGACGGGACTGCTGCTCCTGAAGTCCTCGGAGCTGTTCCTTTCCCTTGGCAATGACTTCCTGCATAGTACTGTGGTGTGGGCCGGGGCTGGCTGGGGCTAAACAGGGTGATGTCAAGCTGGGGTGAGCTTTCCAGTCAGATGCAGGTTGTGTGAGTACGCATTGCTCAGGAGATGAAGAGGCTCATGGTGTCTGCCCTGTCCATTCCCTGGGCCATTCATTCATTTATTTGTGCTAGTTTTACAGGAAATATCCCTGCATCTTTAACAGGTTCTTTGTCTAGTGAGCCATAGAAAAGGCAAAATGACGTCCAATAAGAAAAGAGATCTGACTGGAATGCATACTTTTCTTCCCTTACCCTCTTCTCCAAGACTGGATCAAGAATTTCCACATGTGAATTCCAGGAGTATCTGCAAAGTTAAAGGAGGGGTTGTTTTCCAGACCACTCCACTTGGAACAGAAAAACAAGTGGTCCAGCGTCTTTTAGAGGAAAATGGGAGAATCCTGCAAACATTAATGTTTCCTTGGGGCTAGACAGCATCCAACCAGGAATTATAATTATGAATTTAGACATCTTAAAATGCCTTTATGCTGCTTCAGGGGCTTAAATCCCACCTGACTCTGTTGGGGTATGTCTAGGACCCACTTGAGGAGAACTTCAAGGCACAGAGATAGTGAATTCTCACTTTATAATATCACAAGTACGAAACTGAAATTGCTCACCCAGTGAAATGGTTTTTAGTGATCCTCCTATGGTGTTGGGAAGATCCTCTGTAAGTTTTCTGGAACCATCCTTTCTGGATGGGTCCTGCACATGTTATATCCCTCAGAGAAGTGATATGAGATGGGATAGCTCTGGTGCATGTGCAATAGGAGAACTTTAAAAGCCTTAGAAAAGTATGTTCAGAAGTGTGAACTTTCTTCACTAAGAGGGTCAATCAGTCAGGATAATGAATCCTGTTATAATTAATTAATTAATTAGTGCATTAATTGGGAAGGACTATGAAAAGTCTAGCTACTTATCCTAGAAGATCTGCTGAAGCCAACACCAAATTTGCATTTCAGTAAGGACAAAATATATCCCAGAGGACACGAACAGGAAGACCAGTGTGTCTCACATTTGCAGAAAGCTGTAGCTCTGTTGCTGTCTCTCTGCTCTCAGGTATTCCCCAAATGAGGAATTCTCAAGAGGAAGCTCCTGTTATTTGTGTTTGTCTCCAGTATTGCCCTATCACAGTTTTTCATGGAGGAGCCTGAAAATGCCTCATACTTTTGCAGAGGTTCTAATGAGCAGTTTTGATGTACTTCCCAAGGCAAAATGTAGCCACTGAATAAGCTGTGTTTGTGGTAGGGATGGTTTTGTTCTAGAAATTCAGGTTTAAAACCCCAAAGAAATCTTTCTGCATTACTGACACATTTCACTTCGGTTTTTTTGTCATGGAGAGTGGCAGCTCGAACCCCACAGCCCAACTCCTAGAAAATTCGCCCAACTCCTAGAAAATTCGCCCACCTCCCAGTCTTAAAACTCACGGTTGCCTTAGGTCCACAGCTCATGAAAAAGTTGCCCTGGGAAAGATGTCTCCCTCCCCTCCTCCTCCTCCACCCTGCAGCAGGACCCATTGTCTGCCGGCGGCAAGGCATAAAGGAGTTAACGAAGGAGCCGGCAAGGAGGTATGACGGGGTGATGTCAGAATATTTCCAGGGAAAGAATGTGTTGGGGGGCGCTGGCCGGGCTGGGGCTGGGGCTGGCGGCCCCCGGCCCCACCCCGACATTCTTCTTGTCCGGTTCCCACAGGCGGAGAGTGGCACGGGGGGTCAGAGTGGACGAGCACAAAGAGAGACCCCCTGCTGCCGGGGCCATCGTGCTGGGCTGTCACTGCTACTAATTCATGACTTCACCTTTAATCTCACTGATCCATTATAGGTTAAAAAGAGACCCATTTTACAGCTGACAAGATTGAAGGGAGCGCAACCCGGGGACGGGGGGGGGCGGGGGGGTGGGCATGGGGGAGAAAAGAAAATAAGAGAGGGGGAGAGAGAAATAACCCCCGCTAAAGTTTGTACAATTGGGACCATCTGCTAAAAATAGATTTTGTGGGGTTTGTTTGTCCTTTCCCTTCACTATGACAATATCTGTTTTAAGAGGGAAGCTGGTAACTGCAGCTAAATCAGAATTTTAGTGCACAGGGTCAGAGCAAAAAGGAATGGGGAGGAGAGGGGAGACCGGGAAAAAAAAGTGTAAGGTTTTAGGACCAGAGCTGCACAGTGGAAAGGATGGGGAGCATTCAAATAGCTTAGTGTTGCTTTAGCACATGTTTGGTGAGGTCATCATGAGGAAATGACTAAGAAATTTATGAAATGCTGATGTCAAAGGTAAGCTGATCAAATCAAGATTGATTCAGCAGAGTAGTAACTGTATTTGTGGCACTTACAGCATGCTTATAATGACACAAATACTTGATGAATTTTCAGAAGTCATTAGACCTACTGTGCTGTGAGCTGTAGATGAAGTCTCCAGAAGTAATTCCGCTATTTTCATTAGCAGCGTAATCACGTTCATTTTGTCCTTTAATGAAGATTTTTATGCTGTTATTTCAAGCCAACTAAAGTGCATATTCTCAGTGAACTTCAGAAAGTAAGCAAATTAGAAAGAAAAAAGTGGAGTCTCAGAAAAAAAACCCAGAGGGATGATAATTGGTGAAAATTATTATTTTCTAGCATATAGGAAAGAATTCAACATTCTTGCATTTCCTGGTTTTGTCCTACATCAGTGAGGTACATGTACGTACCTGCATGTAGTGCTAGTTCAGGGCGTTAGGGTATTGGTCCTTTTTGCTTCCTTTAACTCATGCTCTTTGACAAAACCTTTTAATTTTCAAAGGAGTTTTACTAAGTCTGCCAAATTAGTCTATCACTCCTACTGTCCTGATTGTATCAGAGAGCATTGAAGCTCAAGAAGGAGATTGTTTGCTGGATTCTCCCTGTCTTTTGCCCTTGAACTGCTGGAGCTGCATCTCATAAGATTTTGCAACGTAAGTATGTAGATTTATACTGCCAGAAGTGCAGAGCTGCTACAACACCCTGTTCTTTCCTTTTCCCCCTCCCATCAGAGGAACTCTGCGAGTTACTGGCATCATGGTCGCCTGACTGCCATGAGGTGAGGGTGGAGAGTGGGGAAGTTTATCATGAGGATGCAAAGAAATTTGTGAAGATTTTTGGGTTTCTGGGATTCATGGACAAAGTCTGTGAAGGAGATCAGCTGCCGGTGTCTGTTGTGGGAAGATATAAGACAGAATAGGGACCTTTCGCTTGAGCCACTGGCAGTTAAAGTCAGTGATGAAAGTCCTATTGAAAAAGCCTCTGATCAAATCAAAACCTGTTTTCCTAAGAGTGGCATTCCCTGCAAATGGAGGCAGATTGAGGTCCGTAACTGGCCAGCGCTTTGGACACATTCTGCTTACTTTAGTCACACAAAATGACGTATTGATGCAAGTTTCCAGGATCCAAACAGGCAGCCCTTTCATGGGCAAAAGCCCTAATGAAGTCACTGGCACGCAGCCTTGCTGGCCTAAGGCCTGCAGGCTATTTCCCTAGTCAATACACTGGACCTAATCTTATACCCCTTGAGCATCAAACTCCATGTGTATTTTCTGCAAGTATTTGTTCTCTTTCTGCAAAAGTGCAAGATTTGTGTGCTGTAGAGTGCGGTGTCAGTGAGCAGCTGCTTCTCCTTCAGCATGAGTTGTTCAGCACACAGACTTCATTGGCTACTGGTCGAACAAAACCACACTGCAGAGCTGAGGCGAGGAACAGCGAGGACCTATGCTGCCAAATACAAACCTCCTGTTTTAGTTTCTAAGTGTCTGAAAACAAAACAAAACAAAATTATTAAAGCAAAAGAAAATTCTAAAAGGTTTCAGGAAATATTAAGAAAATATGTATTTTTACATGGTAATCCGACTACTTCTAATTTAGTGGAACACGTTAACTGCTCTGGTTAGGTTGAATGCAGTCAGTGGGGCCCTCTTAACAAGAAGTTTGAGTTCTTTTGCAAAATGGATTTCATTAGCTCTTTGTAAGCTTAGTCCTTCTGGTTTCTGATCAGTCAACTGAAATTTTTTTTCCCATTTCTAAGAGTGTAAGAAATATAGATTGGAATGGCAGCTTCATATATTACCTTGGTTACAAAGTGTCATCAAGCACTAAGTTAAAATGATAAAAATCATAAGGATGTTTCCATAAGGATGCTTTGTTTTAAGCAAGGAACTTGTATTTGTTCTTTCTTTCTGGAATTTTTGATTGAAGTGTTTCCCATGAGCAAATGTTACAATGCAATGCCTGGGTATAAGGGTAAAAAGCATCTTTTAGAACTGAAAAATTACTGTCTCCTCCACACTTCTCAGAAAATTATAGAATGAATAAAATCCTTCTCTGATTTTTTTTTTCTTAAAAATCTTGTACATCTTCTGCAATGCACCTGTAGGCAGGTGTCCAGAAGGAACCAAGAAAGCAGCTTCTGTGTGTATTGGCTGGATTAGGGCTGCACTGCTGAACTGGATGGCAAAAACTTGGCCTGGAAGTAAAAGAAGAGGTAATGAAGGTGATCCAGATTACCAATTAATGATGAGTCCTCCCTGTTACCACATCCCTGCGCTTGGTAGGATAAGTGCTTGCAGTTCATGCAAAACAGCTCTGAAAGGCTCTGCCTCTGGCTGTGCTAGATCTGATCTAAGCCCACAGGCAGGCTCTCAGCTCAAATTTAGCTTTCTCTGGGAACTGACTTCCTTTGGCAACGTGCATCCGTGTTGTCATCATGCTTGGTGTGCTATAAATACACCCATGATCTTCGATGCCAATCTATTAATACCAGGTCCTTATCACAACAAGCTCACACACCTCACAGTGTGCTCAAGGAGTTATCTTTCTATCTCCTTTTTTAAGATGAAACTAATCCATTGTAAGCCCCATAACAAGGAGCCACTCACAGGGTGAAAGTATAAGTGCAGTTTTTAAATGTATTGTATTTGTCTCACGACACTTGCCCTTAAAGACACAGGTATGAAAAGATGATCTCTGTTTTTATGCAGCACTGCTGTGGAGATAGAGTACTATTTTCCTTGTGCTTGCCAAGGGACTTGTGCATGGTTTAATTAAAATGTATTATTATCCTAAAGCTTTTTCTTTTTTAAAGTAAAGTCAAGCACCCTTCTGAAGACACAGGACATTCATACACCCAAATCTGTGTCAGCATCCTGCTGGCAGTAAGAGCTTTTGCACAAACATCTGTTTGCAGAGTCAGAATTCAACAAAGCAAGAAGAAACAGGCTGAAGAGCAACTACCTAAATACATGCAATAACACAGAGAGTGGGAAGTGGAACTGAGAGAACAATAAATGAAGAAACAATGGAAAGGTCAAGCACTTATTCAGGATTCTAAGTACAAATGTTGCAGTTCGAGCAGTGCAGGTGAAAAATGAAATTCCTTCTCTTCACAATTTTTTTTTTGTCTCTGTATTTCTTTTTTCCAGCTCATGAACACCACTGAAGGGAATCTTGCCTATAGTGGAAAATCCCAAATATGAGATGCAAATAATACTTGGGGCCATCAATATAGGAAAAAGTCCCATTTTTGTGACTGCCTTTGGGAGAATGCACTGCATTAAAAGAGAGATACATTTTGTGCAAATGATGCTGAAACATTTGATGCAGAAACCTGATCTCCAGTCCTTCCTTTCAGTCAGAAAGGGGTGGACGGGAGAATCCTCACTTGCTGTGCAAGTGAGCTGGGGCAATGCACGCATGGTGATCATGATTCTCCAAGCTCCAGAGTTTTCAGAGCATCGGGAGCGGTGTTCTCTGCCTGTGGGTGGCTCACAGGTGGCTCGTGTGTCAGCACACGTACTGAGGCTGTGTGGGGGCAGAGGGCAGGTGTGCCCATGTTGAGGAAAATGGAAGAAATTGTCATCTCAGAGGTTGTTTAGTCAAATACTACTCGAACTACTTTTACAACCATCAGACCAAGCTCTCTCGGAAAGGATAAAAGAAAGCCAACAGGGCACATTGAAACTCCCATATGTGGTACCTTCAGGGGTTCCCTTCAGCAGTGGTGCACCCCATCACTGCTCCTTACTCAGGAAAATTTATATCCTTTTCTCAAACATTCTGCAGTGCTGTTTACATTCCTGATCTTCTCTATCCCCTTCCTGCAGTGCATATGCTCCTCTGCTTTCTGGTGCTTTTCCTTTGGTACATGTTTCCTTGACATGTGGTCCTTTCCTCCTCTGGACCTCCTGCCTCATCACCTTCTCCCACCGGCAATTCCAGCCCCGCTGCGTTTTTGTGTAGTGCTTGTACAGTTCTTTCTTCATGCTCTAGAAAAAGCGATGCAAAGGTGCAATGCCAGACAACCCTTGATGAAGAAGTCATGACGACTCCATGAACCTGCAAGTCACTCACGCTTGGAATCCTCTTAGCTCTTGCTGGGACTGGTTGCAGTAGGTGACTGGGCTGTAAAAACTGGTTTACCCAGAATTGACAAGACAGCAAATGAAGTACCACAGCTTTGAGAAACAAGTGTGATTACACAGTAGTCTAATTTCTGTTTAAATATAATCCTGAATTGCTCCTGCATTTCTCTGACAATGTGCAGGGGTAAAAAAATACTTTAGTTTGTTCATTTTTAAAGAAAAACAAACGAAAGCAAACAAAATGACAAATTAATCCCCCCACACTAAGTGCATTGCAACTGATACAGTTACATCGGGGCTTCCTTTGGGTCAATATTTTCCTTTGCCTGAAGGCCAAAGAGGTATTTAAGCATCACCTAATAACCAAAGACCAAATACAAGCACCAGGCTGACATGTCATCCATTTCCCACCCCCTCCAGATTGTTTCTGTCTGTGTCATGCTCTTCAAATGGCAATGCAAAGCCCATATGCTATGGTGTCAGGGAAAAATTCCCAACACGGCATCTGGCTGCATGGCAGATCCCGAGGCAGTTGGTGTGTCAGCTTTGGAGCTGCCTCTGCTTTTGTCATGTACCAGGGATTGGTAATGGAACTGCCTTGTCACCCCACAAACCACTTTGGATTCCAAGGAATGACTAGGTTTGTGTTTGTCAATAAGCTTCTGCTTAAATCCCTCATGAGATCTCTATATAGGCCTCCTTTATGGCAAAATAATGAGAATTTCTTAATGCCTATGTGTGTGTGTTCAGCAGAAATATGTGGGTTTAGTTTAAAGTGGACCATGGCCTGGTACATACAGGTCACTGTGTACTAGGATTTCTTTCTCAGAAAACTCTTGAATGCTCTTTTTTCTTTTTTTTTTTTTTCCTCTGCTCACGAGTGTAGAAGCCACTTCTTGATGAATAGGATCCATAATGCCCGGAGATATTTGGGATCAAGCATATGGTCCGTTGAATATGCATGGAAGCGGGGCAGGAGGGAGTTGGTGTGCAGGACTGGGGAAAGTGTGTCTGAAAGTTAAGCAGTGCAGAGTTTGGGGCAGCCTTTCTGCCCATTTGGGGAAATACCACTTTCTGTTTCCTCTGATAAACCAGTTACTAGGTAGCAATGTGTGGTCAAAAGCATAGCTGGGGGGGGGTTGAGCACTCAAAGATTTGATCGTGGCTTTTGTTAGACAGAAAAATACCATTTCACTTGTGGTTTCCTGTAAAATGCTTACTTTTACAACCAAAACATTAGACAATAAAATCTCAAGTTATTCAAAAGTACATAAAGATAAGAAACTTCTTTAACTGACAAATGACCAATTCTTTGCTAGGAGAGAGGCTCAAATGACTCTTCTTCACATTTAAATGAAAAGAGTGCTTGGAGAATACACATTCTGGTAAGTTTTCCTTACCAGTGGAGAGAGAGAAAAGGAGAAAGGACTGAATAGGAGCGATTGGGCATGAAGTAGTGACTATGAGGTCCTGGAGGCAGGAGAACAAGAGAGGGAAGGAAAAAAAAAGACAAGAGAACCCAGAAGAAAGGCAAGGGGGAGGAGGGGTGAAGGAAAAGATATGTAGCAGTTATTTAAGAGATGCCAGGGAAAACTGGAATGTTTGTGTGTTTGAGAAGAGAGACAATCTTGAAATACAGAAATTGAGACAGGAACTATGAAGATTTACCAGAAATAACCCTGGGTAAATCCTTGCATATCTAAGATTTGAATGAGGTTTTTTGGGGAGATGGATTTTTTTGTATCATTGCCACAGCATATTTTTTCACATGACAAAATGTGAATTAATCTCTAAATCACCAATATGTTATGGTTAATTTACGTCATGGGCCAAAGTAATGTATCACACTGCATTTACTTCTCATGGTGCTGAAAGTCCTAGAGAAATGAAGAATTAGAAGACCTTTTAAAGTAACCTTCTCCCTCACATACAGGATGTGACAGTGTGGCAACCACAGTGAAGTGCACCATCATCAATATTCCTTCCATAGGAAATGCTCACTTTCTAATCTTACTAGTAAGAGTGGGTGTGGGAGAGAAGAAAGATGCTTCATTACCACATGTAATAGCCCTGAATAAATTGCACAAAATTGACCTCTTGCACATCTGAATTGAGTCCTGCAGATGTACCATTTTGTGGAGGGCACTGTGTTTGTATGTCTCTGTGTGTCTGTGAAAAATGCCTGCGGGGGGACATGTTTTAAAACAACCCCTATGTCAAAACCAACACTATTCTGAAACAAAACTCTAGACCTTTCTGCTGTCTGTCTTGTGCAGGACTGACCTTTTAGCATTCACCCATCTCTTAAATCTGATTTAAAATCACAAATATGAGGGGAGGAAAAACACTAGGTACATTTACTGTCATTTTTGCCTAGTCAAGTAGGCATTTTCAATAGTGTCTTTGCAAGAACAGTTCTTCCTAGCTATGGGTCCTGTGTGAATACTGAGGATGACAGCTTAAAGTCAGACCAGTCAAACTATTACAGCCTGTGCTGTGCAAATGTGTCTTTGGGAATGGTCATGCATGTATACTAACATAAAATAGGATCATTTGTTTCTATATGAGTTTGCTTTATATATTTTTCTGAGCAAAGCCATTTATCTGTTTAAACAGTTTCTACAGTAACACAAACACACTCAGGTAGATATTTTGTAAGGTGCTTAAGCTAGGCTGTTTCAAAAATAAGAAAAAAAGAGTAAAATGCTGAGGTCTTTTAGGGCATCTTAGTAGAAGGCTGGAGGAAAAGCCTTCTGGCTGAGCTGCTCATGAGCAGTGATTTCCTCCCAGGAAATTCCATAGTGCAACAAAGCCAAATGCATTCAACCCTTGGTCTATCTGAATGTGCTGGAAGGGAACCCAGCCTTTAGCTGGATTTCTTCTTTACAGATCTCTTAAATCACTTCAAATGCTGTGCCTGTGGTGATGTGGACCCTGGGGCAGGATTCTGCTGTAAAAGCCATATGAGTGATCTGCCATTTTCTGCAGCAGTGCATCTATCCCTCTGGAAACTTTTCAAAGTTAATGAACATCTCTGGGTGCAGTGTTCTCATGCCTTAAGTTTGAAGGTTAGCACCTTTTTAGGACTCATTAGAAAAGTTTATTTCAAGGGAGAAATGCGTAGATGCAGGGTACATGTCCTCAGAAAAGTCAAAACAAAGAAACATTGTGGATATGTTTATGTTCAAATCCACTTGCTACAGTTCTGTGCCCAAGAAAATTTTGTCCAAGTATAATATAATTGTCAGAATCTGGTTATATTCAGGATGTTTTCTGGGTTCATAATCACTGTAGATCCTATTTCACAAAGATCTGAAATATGTACTGGAGTCCAACAGGCTTCCATGTAATTTAAGCACATGCTGTAACGTGGGCTTGGCCTCAAGCCGTTGCTGAATAAGCACAGGAGTGCACACACATGCTTAGATCCAGGAAGGTGCTTGAGTGCTGACTTGCCATCACTAAAGAAGATGCTGATAAAGGTCTGCTTGCCTCCAGGCACGCCAGTCCAGGGATGAAGGGCCAGGCAGCTCTCCGCTTTCAGGGGGCTGGTGCTGAAGAAGGCAGCTCTGTACAAATATTTCTCTGGAGTCATAGGAATGACAGCATGCATGACAACTAAACTCATGCAAAACTCAGCACTTTTTTCTTAGGAGATAGGGGGAAATGTCTACTCCTGCACTCTTTGCAGATAAAAAGATAGCACTTTCTGCACAGTAACTAGAGCCTTAATAATTTGGCTTAATTATACTAAGGAAGACTAAGAATAGTAGATGTATCTATATAAAACCTGTCCCAGATTCTAATTACATCCTTGTATTGTACACATACGACTGACTCCTGTATGCTTGCTTTTCTCTTCGTTGACCATCTTTTGTGTCAGAGCTTTTACCTCTATTTCCCCTGTTTTACAAATAGTCACTGTGAGAATGACATACACATTACAGCACCTGGTTTTGCTGTTTTGCTGCAGTCCTGACACATGGCACCAGGAACATGTGGGACTCAGGGAATTATGCAGGCCCGTACACAGACTTTGAAGATGCACTGAGATAAGATGTCAAAACCAAGAGGTCTTATGGTCCTAGGGCACTTTGAGAGAAAATTAAATGCTTGCCCAAGTCCAACTGAAACACGTTTTTTGATTTATGTTCAAAAAAATTTACATGTACAGTGTGTTAGATGTCAAATATATATTAAAAACAGAAGAAGCACTAAGCCAGTTACTAGACTAAAACTGACTTCTGCTGGCAACATGTAATATCATTTGTGGGTTTACTTACGCTGAAAAGTGTGCCTCTGATTTTCTCTGCTTGGGTCTTTGCATTCTTCCTAAAGATTTCATCAAAGCTAGATGATTACAAAAGCTGTACTGCTTAATACACAATGTTTTCTTTTATATTTGGATATCACAGATGTACAAGGGACAAGCTATTATCCTACTCAGGATCCCACGGACTAGTCAGGTGTTGGACACTGGGCAAATAAACTGGGCTGGTCAGAAGCCTGCTCACTGCTGCTGGTGGTCAGCTGCTGCTCTATGGCAATGGCTGTAGCCAAAGGCAGAGGAAGGCACTGCAAGACTCAAACTGTTTCTGAATTTGTCCCCTCTCTACTTTGTCGTCCCCATGACCTCACAGCTCTCCACAGCTGAGAGGAAGCTGATATTCCTGCCATCCAGTGGCCCTAACCACCCAAACTCCTACCCGTGCTGAAACCTGCTGCCCACATTCCCAGTGAATCAGGGCACCTTTTTTTTCCTTTGCAAATGAGGCATTCATAAGAACAGTAACCAGGGCAGGAATTTCCCAGCAAAGAATAATAAGCATTTCCTATGTGCACTTCCTATGTGAACACAGGTATGTAACAGCACAGCCTGGACTTCCGTTGTGTGAGGTAATTTATATCAGTGTTTGTAGAAGTGGGGCCAAAATCTCTCAGCACTGGTGCTGTATTTCCACTCATTTTGTACTAGGGTCATCCTGTGAATCCCCTGCGGGAGCAGTTTGGTGGTACTTAAATGGATGGTATTTCTGTAATTATCTAATTATTGCTCCAAGGTTTTTTCTTGTGCTTGTTAAACCTTCATTCCAGTGAAAGTGTAACCCCACACTACTGAGTTTGGATAAAATGTGATTGAGAATCAACATTAATTCCCCACTAGTCTTTGGGGTAGGTGCTCTTGGCTTACTTTGATGATTTCCAGTTCGAAAACACAGGATTCAGACTGGGTCACTCTGAATAGAGTGACAAGTTTCAAAGGTAGTGGAGTACGCAAATGGGGTTGTAATTCTCCGTTAGATTCTTTATATTGGCTTAAAAATTCGTGGGACATCTATTTCTTTAATGAATTCTGTAACAATTATCTGAATTCCTCTTAGTTGCTATCAATCTCATTTCTAAATTCTGAATTTTGCAGTAAGGAATCAACAGTGAATTGGATCATATTTATACTCAACAACGCTTACTTACTCCTTAATTAATATTGTTTCATGCTCTTTCTTAATTCCTTTATGAGTTCCTTCCCCGTGTGGGACACAGGAATCTAACACAAAAAAAAAAAGGAAAAATTAAGTGTGTCTTGGATTACTTCCTTCTGGTTCCTACTATTTAATTCACTTTTCACAATCAGCTGCTGAATATTACACCTTCATTTGAATTTTCAGCTGCTGAATCATGATCAGTTGAAGATCCAGTAGCCCTGCACTACTGGATATAACTCAAGGGGTTATGCTGTTTTTACTGTTTGGCACATACTCAGGAATGGCAACTTAGCTTAGCAGTTGGAGCATATGGCAGGGGGAGATAGGCCAGCATCTTGGATGAAGATGCATGTATTTTGTACTCTCATGGTATGATGCATTCTTGTGCTTTGCAGATGGCACCTCAGAATTGTGGCTCTGAAAACTAATTTTGCCCATCCACGCAGGTCTGCTGACACAAGCACAAGGATCATCTGTTTCTGCACAGACACTACTGCACACTGCAGATATCCTAGGCAGGAATTTTTCTGAGAAGAACACCTGCATCTCAGTTGCTGTGGTAAGCAGGAAAAAAAAGCTCAAGAACCTATGACTAGCCTTTGTATCTAGAGAGAACAATTCGGCCAGGCACAATCGCTACCTTCATGTAACACTTGGTCGCTGTTTCTCCTAAAAGTTTATTACATCACAGTAGTCAGGGCAAGAGTAATGGGAATATGTTGATCTTATGGCAGCTGGAAAGAGGGGTTTATTCTAATTGACAGAGATCTAACACTGCCTTTGATTTGCCAGCAGCTTCCCTGCATACAAACCGGCCATCAGTCCTCAGAGAAACTGCTTTTGTACCACATAGGGATTGTAGCACTAATAGTGCCTCTCTCAAAACTTGTTTGTGTTCTATGTCTGCCTCTCTGCCTCCACAAAACAAGCATCTTGTTACATGTGCAAGTGGACCAAGGGCTTGCTAGACAGGTTTCAGGCAACAGATTCTGTGCAGCTAACAGAACTGCAGATTAAGGTATGAGCACTTTCTGTTCTCTGGCATAATTTGCATTACTAAAAATCACTCTGGGAACATTTTTTAAAAGCACTAGGCTGGAGTACAGTTTTTCTCAGAACCGTATTGCTTCCTCTCCAATCTCATTATTTGTGGTACTGTGTCGCTGATCCGATCAGGGAGATCATACAGGGAGGTCATTTAAGAGTACATCAGGCAGATGTATTTTTAAAGATCATTTTCCTGCATGTGCAGTGGGCTTCACACAAGCTACTCTCAGGTCTTCTTAGCTTTCTTTTTTTTCCCCCCAAATTTCTGTGCTCTCTGTAGGACAGACAGCCTCAGTACTAGTCTGTGCTTTTTGCTAGATATTCTCCTGAAACAATAAACAGTTTGGCAGCAAATAAAGCCATGGGTGATGGACACAAACAGTTAAATTCTATTGTCTACCTGCAACAGGAGAGCTAAAGGAGAAGGAGAAATTGGAATTAAAAACAGATCTGTCAAGCAATGAATGGGATACTGTCTGGAGTAATGTGAAAATTACAGCTAGCTTATGGTGTACCAAGGGGCTTCTATTTTTTTTTTTTCCAGATGATTCCAAAGAACTATTATTTACAGGACCCCTGAGCAATTGTTTCCACATTGAGCTAAGACAAGGGAACTGTTGCTGGCACTACCAATAATATATGTGTGCCTGCTACCAGCAGGCTGGAAAGCTCAAAGACCTGCAGGGTAAGGGATGGATTGTAGGGAGGAACCTCCTCTCATCACACAACTTCTGTGGACACAAAAGATGCACACATTTTTGACAGCATGAGAGTAGATAAGAGCATTTCCTGCTTGCAAATGAAATGCTAAAGCAGCAGAGAGGTGCCATAATACCATCCTGCATTCAGATGTTGTGTAAATTAGCAAGAGATTTCAGAAGGTACCTCATTACCCACAGCAGAAGGAACCAATGTGCTACAATCACAGCATAGATTTAAGGCAGATTTGAAGACTTAGAATAGAAAAATATCTGCCCTCTAAATTTATGGTGTTCTGTCTCCCTTATTTTTCCCATTTTTAGACTTCAGCTGACTACCTGGGGTGCCTGATTTAGGCTTTCTGACTACTATTGCATCCAAAATCTTCAGTGATTCAGACTGCTACCGACAAACCCTGGTTCTTTGTACAGTCACTGGAGAGAAGCAATTTCCATGCCTAAGTGCAGATCTGACTAGGACCCATCATTGTATTGTCTGTTTTATCTCCACAAGGAAGAACAAATAATTCTGAAGCACTGAGAAAAATCTTTTCTACCTTCCTGGGTCTCATCTGTCATGGTTTCCCTGAGAAGAAGACAAGAAGAGGATCACATATTTTATTTTTTTCTATGGGTTTTGTTTGCTTCAAAGATTGAACTGAGTTTTGTTTTTCTTTCTTGTCATATCTGAGGGGCCCGAGAACATGAATAGCTCTTCTCTTGAGCCCGAGATACTTTCAAAAGTATGTTAAGTGCAGGAGCATTGCTGAATCATTTGTTCACAGTGTTCTTCACAAGTCTATAGAAATTAAAATTCAGTTCTAAAAGAATGCACAGCAGCGGTATGATAAAAATCTTTTTAGTTGAATTATTTAAGAGAAGATGTTTACTTCCTCCTTATCTTGGTGACCAATTTATTTACATCCAGGCACTTTACCAGAATGTATTTTTGGAAAAAAAAAAAAGAAAGGCACACGAGAAGATTTTGAAATCTTCAGAAACAGGAAAAGTCTTGAAAATCATGGGCAATTTTTCTGTGATTATGCATCTGAAAAGAACAGCAAAAAAACTGAAAAAGGCTTTGAACTTTGCCATAGTGATCTCTATTTTCACTGTTACTAAGCATAACTTTGAACATGTTACATTCTGAGGGGGGTGTTTAATGATAAATGGAAAGTTTCTTGTAAACATTAAGGAAAGAAAATAGCATGAATGGAAAGTGAAACCCAACTTGGTATTTCCTTTATCAGTTGGTCTATTTAAAGTGGAAACCTCAGAGGTGAAAATAAAAGAAACAGTGGAAGACATGGAGATATCAAAACAAACAAACAAAAAAGGTATGTTAGCAGATGACTAATGAGAAAGAGGCTGTTACTGTACTGAGAAAGCAGAGGCTGTTTTATAACATTTATCCTTTGTCACGGCACACAAGATCTGTCATATACATGTTGTGTATCTTATTTGAATCGTCCCTTGGAATTCTTTGTGCTATTTCGTGATGTTAAACATAAAAAAGGCAACAAGAAGGGAATGAGATGTCAGCATAGCACTGAGACTAATTTTTCAGCATATTATAGGAGGAGAAGCCATGGCACCTGAAGCTGAAAATCTATGAGGCAGTGCAAATTAGTTTTGAAACAAATATCAACAATGAAATACATATTAGACTATCTGAGCTCTGGAAAGTCAGTCGATCAGTTCCAGCACTGACACAATGAGGTTATTTTATTAAGCTGGTAGACTGTAATGATTATCAAATGTGTTCAAGGAAATAAAATCCTATAGTCAAGTCAATCCCATCCAGAACCTGATTAGCTTTTAGAGCTCAAGCTTGATTACCTTGATTTCATTAGGTAAAAAACACCACAAAACTAACAGACACTTAGAACCATCAAATGATTTTTTTATCCCTGTTGTCTCAGAGTGGATGTCACGTGAGAAAGCAACATAAGACTGACATAGACATTGATTCTTCGTAAGATTTGCACAGGACTTTTTTACCACCTTTTGTCTGTGAAAAAGTTGTCAGGTGCACTTTTTTGCTTGAGCTTCTATCTGTAAGAACATGTGAAAAATGGTGGTATACTGAGGGAAATGGTTTAAACATTCTAGACGAACACAAGAGAAGAGCTGGTGTATCTGGAACTGCTGGTGGTGCATCACATTTAGACATAAACTGCTTACAGATGTACCTGTTAGACACTGTGTGATGCCCTTCTGAAAACAGAAAGACGTGCCATAGTCTAGTGTGAGGAGCCTGTGTTGTAGCCATTTTTCTTATTTCCCTGGGTAAAAAATATGTTTTGTCTGAGAATGTTACCTGGTAAATAGATAATGCCTGCTTACTGGTGCTAGTTGTCTTATTGAATATACAGCTGGAAGACTACGTGGATATATAGATGAGGAAATATTAGAAATTATATACAGCAAGATATTCAAAAACTGTCTGGACATGGTCCTGCTCTAGGTGTCCATGTCTGAACAGGGGGGTTGGATGAGATAATCCCTGGAGGTCCAGTCCAACCTGTGATTCTGTGGTAACATCACAAAAGCTGATCATTGTCTTTGCTCAGAAAACAACAGCTCATGTCACACTCTTATGATGAAAATAGTAACCATGTGAGCCTTAATTTTAGTGTCAATCCTCCCTTTTAATATAGAGATGTCAGCCTTCTTGCAGACAGCTACTTGGTAGTGGTTGTGAGTTCGATTGGTGTCAGCAGGTATAATCCGGGCTGATACTGCATCCCAGTGAAACTTCATGAACTCATTTCTCATTTATGCCCTATACCTCTGACATGGCTTCACAGAACTTAGTGAAAACATTGTGTTTATGTTGTGGGTAAGTGTACTTTGGGATCCAGAGTATCTCTGCACCATGTGTAAACTTCTGAAAGGGTAAGCAGTCATTCCTTCTGCCTACCACCAGATCTGATGATTTGTGTGGCAGCTGTAGAACCACTGCCCTGGAAAGACCAATCTGTCTTTGAAGAACCTTGTGCTACTGTCACTGTGAGACTGGAGCACTGCCAGCACCCACTTTGCCACGACGGCTGGTGGGTACGTGAGGAAGGTAAGATCCCTGAGCCTCTCCTTCCCACAGCTCTCCCACACGGGTCTTTGCAGAGCTGAGCCTCAGCTTTCAAACCAGTGCAATTTAAAAAAATACTCTTTGGATAACCATTTTAGCACCTGATATTGTCAGTTATTAATTATAAAAATCCTCTGATGGAGACATGCTGAAGGAACTGGAACTGAACCCAGTCAGAGATCATATTTTAATTATACTGCCTCAGCAATGCAGTTTTGCCCATGGTGATTTTCCATACAACATTTGCAAGGTGGCAACTGTCACAGCTCAAACAGAGTTCAAGCAATTAACACACCATTTAAAACTCAATTTTTGAAAGCTATATTTCATTGAGGTTTCATGTTGCAAAGAAAAGACGGTCATAGATTTCACAAACATTCATGCAAATAATTCTTCCCATTTTTCTGATACCTATGATGTTGGTAAAAAATAGTAGCATTTCTGGTTGTCACTGGGAAGAAAGAGTAGTATTTTAGGAATTTTTTGGAAAGTGTTCTCTTTTCCCATACTTCTATTTTTGGGGGACAAATTAAATATAGTTGGGGCTTAGAACATGAAGGTGTTTTGATATGTGAATGTTGGTGCTATGCTCAGAAATTATCAGCTTCTTCCAGGTAAGTTCTTCTTGAGGACATTTACCACCCTGGGACTTCAGCAGATTGCATTAACTAATGATTGTTGTATTTGCCTAAACTTTGTCACTTAACCAGAAAGTGGGGAACACAGTTCTGCCTTCTTCCCATGGCTCCTGTATTCTCCTTACCTTTGGAATCCTGTACCTCAGATATACATGGATGTCTGTGCAGTGTGTGATTACTGCTGAGTGGTTGTACTGTGTTTCAATGGGGTATTCTTGATTGTTTGTGTTTTGGGGTGTTTTATATGGAGGAAGAGCTTAGTTTCAGCATGGCCCTAGGAAACCATTGCTTTTAGGAGTGCTACTGCCTACTGCTGTTCTAAAGAATGTAAGAAGAGGATGCAGCAGTGATGGCTTTTATCAATAATGATAACTGCTTTTTATTTATATTTCTGAAATCTAGCTTGCACACTATTTAGTGTAGTGGTTCTGATACATGTTCCAACTCCCACATGGAAGTAGCTACTCCCAGAACCGTTGCAGTGAGCTGCCTACACTTAAAATATGCCAGCTGATCTTGTGTTTTCCTGGAGGATGCTTTTAGTAGGCATGGAAAAACGTGGTAGAAACTTGTAATGGGCTTTCTGAGAAAACCTCTGTATCCTGATTCCTCAGTCTGGCTGGCTAGCAGTCCATATCCAGCCTGATTTCCTGTCTTACATGTAGTTTTACCATAATTCTTTGATCAGTCGACAAGGAGCAGCCTTTCACAGACTCTCAAGACATCATTTCAAGCAATTTCTTGGTAACTAGCAACTTGCTTCCAGAGCTAGAGGTGCTCTAAACTGAGCTCCAAAGTGACCATTAACTTCTTCTCTTTCAAGTAGAGCCAGTGATTATTTTTTCCCTCTGGGTGCACACTTGCATATCTTTACAAACAGGGCACTGTTAGATTTCTACCCTGCCATAAACTCTGACTGTAATACCTCATCTGCTACTGACCTGAAGTGAACTCTGAGGAGAGGGAACAGTAATAAAGCAAAACCCAGCAAACAGTGTGAAGCTTTTGTAAGATCTTATATAACTGGATTGGCTATATTGGGAACTTGCCTTTGGTTTTAATTATAGATTTAAGGGTGCACTTATCAGGCTCTGTGCCATCTCTTTGCTCCCTCCCTTCACTCTCAATTTGCTTTATATAATGAGCAGCCACTACAAAAAGGATGGTTTTCTCCCTTCCTTTCAGGAAGAGGACAGGCCGACAAAAGTTCACTGGGGGATGGGGAGGTCTAATGTGTTAATTGTCTCATGTGTCACTCTGGTCTCAGGCTTCAGCCTGGTCCCTCCAGAAGGTTTCAAAGATCAACTGTCAGAGCCCAGCAGAAACATGCATGTCCCAAAACTGGCCAATGTTTCTTCCCAAAAGCTGGCTTTGAGTGACATGTACCTCTTTGAACTTGCAGAAGAATGTCAAGAGAATGACAATCCCCAAATCCACCCAGATCCATCTCTTACTCACATCTGTTCACCAGCATACACAAAAATTACTTTCACAGAAGCAAAGCCAGAGCAGATGCAAAGCAACAAGGTCTTCTGAGGGCATCATGAAACGTTAATGAAACCTGAGTTGTTGACATTTAAGGAAGCACAACTTGGATGTGCAAAAGAATTTAAAATATAAGTCAATTTATGCTGCCTGAGCATCACTTCTCAACTTAATCTTTAACTCAATTTGTATTCATTTTCCTGGTGACTTTTACCTCTCAGAGCATCTGCTGAATCAATTGTTATATGTGCATAGGGAGAGAGGCTTGTAAAGCAATAGAGAAACTGTCCTGCAGAATTACTCTGGCTGTGCCTTAAAGGGTAGACACCTGCTGCCTCCTTTGAGGGGTCCCAAGCTCAGAAATCAGGTTTCTGAATATGTTATTCATATCAAAAGCTAGTCCCCTGAAGAGCTAACTGGAGTTAACTGCCCTGCCACATCTAAGAAGGCGATGATAGAGCTGGGGGCTATTCCCCTGCTCTAGCTTAGATGTCTTCAGCTTTTTGTTTCAATCTTGTGAATGGCAGGCGTTAGTAAAATCAACAAAAAGGTGTCACAATGTGAGTGGAATTCCTCTAAGTCAGCAAAATTAACAGTATTAACGTCCACTATCCATAGGAAGTAGAGGGGCTCTGTGATGTAAGGGTAATAAAAGTACTTGGGAGGAGAGCAGGATACCTGAGCATCTCAACACAAAATCAAGCGAGATCCACTATGGCCGGCCCACAGCCTACAGCTAAAAAACTCTGCTTGCCTTCCTGTTGCTCTAAAATCTGGGTAAAACATAGCAGGGGAATTAAGAGTCCACTGTGTTAACAGCTCTTTAGCTAGAATGTTCATAGCAGTCCATCTCTTAAATTACAAATGCAATGACATAGCTCCTGGTTATCCTTTCACTGATACCAAGTTAGAAATATTGCTGAGAATGACAGTAAAACTTTAGAAAAATGGTGAACCTGACTCTCCTTAGCAGCAGCCTACTTCTTACCAGCCCTGTGACTACTGAGGAATTTGTCATTCCAGAAAATTATACATCATGTTGACATGTGAAATTACAAAAAAGACTGCTCCTAATGGAGCTGTGGCTGAACAGACAGAAAGTTTCAATCCAAAGGCCTTACAGAAGACACTGCAAACCATAGTCTCTGCTTCTAGGTTGATATAGGTGTGCATGCTCTATAGCAGAAGTAGGTGTGTTCATCCTTGTTCCCAACTCTCAACTGATACTGCTGCATCCAGTTTTGCTTTCTTTTTTTATTCTTTTTCCTAGGATGTGACTCAGTGCTTTTCAAAAAGCAGAGCTTTTGTCTGCATCATTCTCCCTGCCAATCCTTTACATCACCTGCTTGATCCAGAGTTGGGAGTGACTCATTTTTCTCATTCAAGCACATGTGCACACAATGAGCTGTCTCCCATCTAATGGCCCTTCTCAGAAACTTATATGTAGGGTCATGATTGTGTTTTGTTGCAGATGCCCAGTGCCCATCTGTAGAGGACAGTCTCTGTCTGTCTCAGGATTTATATTGTCCTGAATGCTTTAAAGGCTTTGCAAGTGAAAGCAAATGATTTATTTTTTTCCCCTTCCTCCCTCACTAGCTAATTTTGTATCTATTATTTACTGTGGGAAAGCTATGCCAAACAAGCAATCTCTACATTTTGTTCTGAGGCTGATTTCCATCCTAAACTATTTACTGAAGTGAGATTGAACCTGTTTCTGGAAAATTTTCACACCACTCACTCACCACCTTGCCTTTGTTGTTTGCCCCATATGTGAAGACACAGTTTTAATGGAATCCCTTAAACTGCATAGAGACACTTGTGGTGGGCTAAGTAACTAAAATTTATATATGAATGACTGAAAGCAAAACATGTACAACGCAGACATGATCTAGTCTACCTCTTCTTTTGCCCTGTTAGAGTCAATGGAAAGACGTAAGCACTTCCTAGCAGTAATTTGGCTCAACCTGAATTAGAGAGCTACCATAGGTCACATGGTTTACAATAAAGAAAAGGCAAAGCAAAACAGCTTTGGTGCAGATGTCTGCATTTTGTTGGTGTCTATTGTTATGGTGCCTTACATAAATTAATGTTAGTAAACTCGCTGGTGAATAGAGCAGAGATTCAGGAATTTCCAAAGAGGCAGATTACAACATTATCACAAAATGATACCATTTTAATTTTAGATTTTAATTCTTCTGCTGAGAGTTCATTTAATCTTAGCATTAGGTACAGGCATTTCTCTGTATCTACTTTGACAGTAGCACAGCCAAGAAAAGTTGCAAACTGTTAGAATAGAATAATGGAATTGCTTAGGTTGAAAAGGACTTTCAAGATCATCAGATCTAACCGTTAATCTAGTGCTGCCAAGTCCCCCACTAAATCATGCCCCTAAGCACCCTGTCTACAGGTCTTAAATACCTCCAGAGTTGGTGGCTCCACCAGTTCCCTGGGTAGCCTCTTCCTGTACTTTACAATCCTGAAGAATTTTTTCCTAATATCCAATCTAAACCACCCCTGGTATAACTTGAGGCCATTTCCTCTTGTCCTATTGCTTGTTACTTGGGAACAGAGACCAGCCTTCATCTCAACACAACCTCCTTTCGGGTAGTTGTAGAGAGTGGTAGGGTCCCTACTCAGCTTCCTTTTCTCCAGGCTAAACACCCTCATCTTCCTCAGCGACTCCTCATCAGACTCGTGCTCCAGACATTTCACCAGCTCTGTTGCCCTTCTCAGGATACAATCCAGCCCCTCAGGGTCTTTCTTGTGGTGGGGGCCCAGAACTGAACACAGGATTTGAGGTGTGGCCTCACCAGTGCCGAGTACAGGGGGACTATCACTGCCCTGGTCCTGCTGGACACATATTCCCCTTGTCCTGCCCATGCTGTGTGACGACACTCAGGATGATCTGCTCCATGACACCCCCAGGCACCGAGGTTGGGCTGACAGTTGTATTTCCCAGAATCCTCCGTCTGGCTCTTCTTGTAGATGGGCATCATACTGGTCAATCTCCAGTCAACCAGGACCTCCCCAGTTAGCCAGGACTGCTGGTAAACATTGAAAAGTGGCCCGGTGAGCTCTTTCACCATCCCCCTCCATACCTTTGGGTAGATCTCGTCCAATCCTCAGAGCTGCGGGCAGGATAAAGGTAGATAACTACACTTAACAGTTGCATGATTGCCCTGGAAGAACTGCATTAGTAGGAATCAGATCCATCAAAGAAACTGACTATATCTCCAGGCACCTATTCTCATATCCTGGCTGGATGTGAGATAGCAATGGAAGAATGGGTAAGATAAGGGCAACAGCCTCATTCATGGACTCACCAGGAAATTGGATGGACCAGTGAGATGACTTTGACCCTTCCTATGAGGAAACTTTTCCACATTGTCCTATCTCACACATCTTCTCTGCTCAACCTTCGCATCAGTGTGAACTAGCAATGTCTGTGATTGTGTATTGTGCCCAGGCCCAGTAGAGGGGACCCAGCGTCTGGACCCTTAAATGTCAGCAGCAAAGAAAGGAAGATCCAATATGTTCAGGATCCCAGAAAAACTGATGGAAGGGGGCAACATTTTATAGAACTATTTTAGTGATGTCTCAGAGAGCCAAGGGTATCTGCTTCACTCTTCTCTCTCCCAACAACCTGAGGACAATGAGCTGAGAGCCTGTACATAGAAGACAAACCTTGACAGTTTATCAGACTTAGGCTGAATTTTGATGATGCTCTCAACAAGGCTGAGGCAAACTTCTCACTACTTTTTATGTAAAAGAACCCCCTTTGCTTGTCTTTGTGCTCTAGGAACCTTGGAAATAGATGGCCTTGGAAGAGTCCATTTCCCAAGCGACGCAAAGAATTCTGATGCCTGTTGAGGCTCCCTTGTCTGAGACATTGGCAATGTGTTTTTGTACTGTTTTAGGAACAGGCCAGAAAGCAGATGGCATTTTTTAGCATGACAGTCCTGCTGAATTATTCCATAAGTGGCTTGTCCTGTGCTGGCCTGATGACAACACGTCCTCCTGCTGGCTCTCTGGGGTACAGATGATGGGAAGAGCTGCTGGTGAAAGGCCTGACAAGAAGGCAGTGCTTTCAAGGCCTCTCTCTCCCTGTGCAAGGACAGCCAGAGGTAGAGAGTACTTTCCATTTCCCTGCTGCCCTTTGTGCAAGGCAGGTCACAGACTACTGCTTGTTTTACTTAACATTTCAATACATTCTCCAGGCAATATTTTTTCCTTCTGCTTAGAAACTGTCTTTCCTTTAATCCATTTATTCCTGATCTGCTTTTCCCATAGTCCTTATGCTCACTGAACACTGTAGCAAATCTGTTCTTATTTATTGTTAAAACAATGGAATTTTTCCACAAGACAAACCAAAAATGGGTGGCAAAAATTTACCCAGTTCTTTTTTTATGCCTTTTTTTTCAGGAAGCATGGAATATTTTAGAAATTCCTCTATCTGATTAAGAGCAAGCCTTAAAGACAGTGCATAAGAAAGCCCCACCTTTTCTGTTCTTCCAGCAAAAACTTGTTTTCATGGGGATAGCAAGGAAGAGGTACCAGGACTCTCTCAGGAGAGCTTTGGAGGAAAGAAGATAGACATGACTGAAATGAGCCAACATGGCCTTTGTTCATCTAACGTCATGTTTCTCTGTTTTGGGTTTTATTCCTTTTGTGATATGCAAAATGTTACTTAAATTTTGATTGCATCATGATACCATGCAGATATTTTCAATTAAAATAGGCTAATGTAAACTACCATGAACAAATCTGGTGAGTATTAGTATAAGATTGTTTTCCCTTGCCTTTTCAAGCAGCAGTTTGAAATTCTATGAGAAGATAACAACTGACACGGAATGGAGTAATACAAGGTGAATGTTACGAATTTTTGTTTTGTTTCAAGAAATCTTTTACATTTGCAGTATAGCACATTGGTACTGAGCTCACAGGGATATTAAGGGATGGGAAACCATTTCTGTAAAAGGTCTTGGAACCATAAAGCTCAGCAGGAAAGGTTGCATTAGTTGCTGCAGCCCTTTTTGGAATTTGCTTCTTTCTAGTAACTTGTTCCGTGCCATGTTTGTGATAGACTTGTGCCTCAGATTCTGCCATAGCAGTACAGTTGGACATATTAATTTTAACAAGCTGTATTTGCACCTCAGGACAAGAGAAATCATAAAATAATTTGGGTTGGAAGGAGCCTTTAAAAGTCATCTAGTTCCCACCTCCTGGCAATATGCAGGGACATCTTCAACTCAATCAGGTTAGTCAGAGCCCCGTCCAATCTGGCCTTGAATATTTCCAGGGCTGAGTCTTCTACTACCTCTCTGAGCAACCTGTTCCTATGTTCACCACCCCAACTGTTAAAAAATCTTAAATGGCTTGGCTGTCTCTTTCAATGTTGGTTTGGGAGTCTGACACTTTACAACCTCGCACAAACATACATGATCCTGTTCTGAGAACACAGCAAGGCCTGAACTCACTGCATGGTTTGAAAATTAAGTCCCCAAATGACCAAGCCATCGAATGCTCACTTCCACTCCTTGTGACTTTGCTATCAGTGAAAATTTAGCCACTAACCACAATTTGTAAGAGTGTGAGTCCGCTTTTACAAAGTGGCAACGAAGAGAGGGGGAAGAGAGTACAACTTTTCTAAAGGACCTGTCAGGGCACCCGGCCCCAGTGAACCCTCTCTGTGGGGGTTCATTCCTGGGATGTGCCCATGGGGTCTGCTGACCCCAGCATTGCCACCTGTGGTAGCATGTGGGTGAGAACATCTGTCCTTCAGAAATGGAGGGGGACCACCAACTGTTCCCACAGGTCAGTGAACACAAACCTCGCCATAGCTATAGGTATTCCTCTCCACTGACCTACATGATTTGGTCTGGTGACCTACTGCTTTTGTTTATTTTTTTAGGTTATAAAATATGCTTATCCAGCCTCTATAAGTAAGTGTGCAAATCTGAGAGTTGCAGTTCTAGAAATCCACTCAAAAATCCCAAGGACTGCTAACCAATCCTCTCTTGCCTTTAAGCACCTGAAACCTTCCAAACATGCTTAGAGTGCAAGATTGCACATCCTATTAGGAACCTGCTAAGCTAGCCTGGCATACTAGCTGGATTTTTAAGGTACTCTGTGAAGATCATAATCCTCTTCTTTCTGGGAGCAACTTTATTACCCCAGGGAAGCAGCTGAGTCAAGATTGTGCCAATATTTCCATCACATTGTTAGCTCTCTTTTTTTTAAGTCTTCATGAAAAAGAAGTAATTTTGTCCCATAATTAAGAACCAAAAAACTTCTCATGGCAGCAGATTTTGTTTATGATTTTCACACAAATATTTTTGACAGCGTTGACATTTTTACAAGCATGACTAACTACACATTTACCCAGTTTCATTTTTTATTTTTTTTGGCACTTAAATGTGCTAAAGATAATGTAAGCTAGAGAATTCCAAAGTCTGGCAAGAAGTTTACTGCATGCCAGGGACTGTTTTCACTTATTTTAAAAGACAAGTAGATGGCCAAGATACTGAATTTGAAATGACAACTGCTGAGTTTGCATCGTGGTGATTGTGACAAAGGATATTCTTGTCATAGAAGACTTTCTCAGTAACCGTTTTCATTCAGGACTTTGTCCCGTGCTTTCTTTGCCGTGTTGGGTACAGCACAAATTTTACAGCTTCAGTTTCTTTCTCTGAGAAATGAATTTCATTACCTACTTCACAGGAGTATCTGCTGCATAAATTATCAGTACTTTGGCAATGCTGAGGGAGGAAGCCTGGAAAGGACAGGAGGGAACTTGCACATGGCAGGGGTATGTACAGTGCTCACAAGTCTGCATGTACAAGACTTTACCTGGCAGCCAGCTAAGGACACAGGTACCTTCACTCATCTGTAAATTTACTCATGTACCTCCCTGTGATATTCGTGCTGCTCCTTGTGAAAGCCACTGCCTCTCCAGAATCCATCTCAGACAGCTGAGGAAATGCCCTGTGCTATGCAAATCGCAGAGCAGCACGCTTACTAAAGGAACTGTTTCCCAAAACTGTCCTGTCCATGCTAACAGTGATATCACACTTGCCATATGTGTGCTCCAGAGTTAGTACCTGCCAGCACCTCCCACACGGTGGCCTCTAAGATATTCTTTTATTGTCTGTTTATAGTGTTAAGGAGATGAGTGGTGTCTTGGAAACTGTTGTGCACAAACTGCAGACAAACGCTGCCATTTATGAAGGTGTCATCTGACAGTTTTAGTGAGTGTGATAACTGTGTACTACTGACCCCACAAACCTTCTGTCACTATACACTGGTGCCACCTTTAGCTCTCTCTGCCCCCTTCAATATCTTCTGCTTTTTAGTATGCCAGTACTACACTCCTGCCGAGCAGCTGCCTGTTTGGCATGACTCATGCCAGACATTTGGCTATTTTGGACAAATGGGGATAGGCTATTTATCCCAAATAGCTGCCTGCCTTGGATAGCACATTGTCCTGAATAATGGAAGCACTATCAACCTAAAAATCCTTTAGAATTCTTCTGCCTGCACCCACATATCACAGCAAAGAACCCAGGAAACATGCAAATAACTATTAATAGAGCAGATGATGAGAGACACACTTTTGAAATGATAACTTGGTTTGACTTGGTTGCACCCCCACCAAAGCAAGGAGACCACCTTCCCCGGGTACAGGATCTGGGAGCTACTACAGAGCTCTGTGCCCCAACCCTTGAGGAGCCCTCAGAAAAGGTGCAGGTACCCTGTTGACTTCCCTAGAACTATCACTGGTTCCCGGCTCCCTGGTGGCAGGCTTGCCATGGAAACAGTTCTGAATAATTTTTTTAAGCTGTTGATTAACACACCAGAAAGAGCAACTTCGGGTTTGAAAATCTACTGGGCATGTTCTGCCCAGGCAAACAAAAAGCCATACAGATTGGGTAGAAATTAGGACCTTCATTGGCCTATTTACCTGGAGATGGCTTGTATAGGATGTGAAATTCAAGGGGTGTCCTAGGATTTTATAGTGTCTCAGGCACAGATCAAGGGGACTGGAAAGAATTTTCTGTCTTGACACAGACCCTCCTGGGAGAGCTTTTTTTTTCATTTGCTTTTGCGCTTTTTTTTTTTTTTTTTGGTTAGGTTTCCCAATCTTTTAATGGACCCATTGTAATTTATAGTAGGTTCTTGCCTAATGATGAATGATGTAGTTTGCTAATGATGGATTTGGTTACAGTGTGTGTGTGTTGTAGAGTGAGAGATGATTTTATCTTGTTCTGATGGAGGACTCAGGTTACCAAGAAGTCTTTATAGCTCTTTATCAATCCACCAGTGGAGCCACCAGTTTAAAATGGGGGATTTTTCTACTTTCTCCTCCAAATCTTAATGAATTTTAAAACAGCTTTTAAAACTGATTATTTCAGAACACTGCTGTCCTATAGGCATGTTTGTCATCATTTGCACTGGTCGAATTTCCACTGGCTTCAATGTGTGATGGGAAGAGGGCTGGGTATGAAAAGAATGTGGGGTCAGACCCAGGGAGAGAGAGAGATATAGATGGACCAGCAGCAGGGCCAGTGCCCCTGGTGAGCATTAGGGTGAGCTGGTAATAGCAGTGGTAGCTAGCAGAGGGAATTGGTGGTAAATGGAAGACTCTCACACGGATTAACCTGCCAGGCTTGTTTTCAGAATCTGTTCTGCATTCACTTCAATGGCTCATGGGCATCCCTTCCCCCTCCCTATCTCGCTTGAACTGTTTTAATTTATTTTGCTTGTGTTTGGGAAAATATGTTTTACATCAGTAACGTCCTTTATAATTTCCTGGTATTTAGTGTGTTATTTTATGTTTGAACCAGTAGGGTATATTTTTTTTTGTTATGTTTGTAATCTAATTGGAAATGATGGCAATTTTTTATCAGATTAGATCTATATAATTTGGATATGTGTGTACGTAGTTAATTTACTACTGTTCACTAGCATTATGCAGTCCACTGTTTTTCTCTTATAAACACTTCTTAAAAGGCAATTTAAATAAAAATGGCTGATTTTTGTTCCTTGAAGAGGGATGGGGAAAAATCTTTGCCTGCAAAATCCTTTGAAATTTTAACCTTAAAATATGAAATTAGTAAATGAAAAGGTGGCATTCAATGACACTAGTTTGCAAAGGTGTATGAGATCTGCCACAATCATCTGTTTGCCTGTGACAATAACCAGAAGAGTTCTATATCTCTCCTCACTATTTTTTTCTCCAGAGAGGTTACCAGTATGCTACACACAATATAGAATTTTCAAATTTTGAAGCATTTTGTGATTATAGTAGTGGCTATTGCTGTTCCTAACCCATACCCTGTGAGAAGGCTTAAAAAATTTATGCCTTGGTTCATGCAAAAAAAAAAAAATGGGGGGGAGGGAAAAAAAACCAAACTGAAGGTCAAAACTTTTAAAATGTCACTTCTTCTACAGTTTTGCATAGAAAATACATTGAAGCAGTGGGAGGGCTCCTTGCCCATAGAAACAGGCTGTAAGGAAAGAATGTTATCCTGCTGCTGTAGTTTCCACTTTCACTGGCAGCTGCGGGCTGAGCAGAAAAGCACTGTGGGAGCCTATTGTTACCCCAGCTGGGTAATAGTTTTCTTATTTTACAGTCAGCAACTGAGGGGGGTTGGGGTGTCTCAGCAAAGTGCCTGAAAATATAACTCCTGCAAACAGATCACTTTCTCCTTCGCTATGAGAAAGAGGGATCCATAAATCTTTTATTTCATTTGTTTCCTCTACCAAGGTAATTAACTATTTCAAAAAAAAGATGGATTTATTTTCCAAATAAATTTATGCTGTGTGGAAATGTTGCTCTGAAAGCTGTAAAATCCCAGATCTCTACTGGAAAGCTCAATAATACTCTTTTTTTGTTGGTGATAGTGGTTTTTTGGTTTTCGAGTTGGAGGTTTTTTGTATGAAATTTGATTTCTGAAAAGTAAATTTTGCAAGAGTAAGCCTGTAGGGATGACAACCCACATTTTTACCAGAACAAAATTTTGATAGGAAATGGAGGAGGTGGTGAGTAAACTTTGCACAGCCTTACTTTTCCTGACAGGGAAAGAGTGAACACCCCTACAAAAGTGGTATGCATGATTTTATGTTGAATGGTTATAGTTCATAAGTCTAACTTTCACAAGACTGTAGGTTTCTTTTAGTGCTGCCTATCCAAGCAAGGGCAACTATTTATGTCACCACAGCAACTTAAGTGTAAGGAAGGGGAGCAATGACAAAACCATTTAGCTCAGAAGACCTACCTCATGTCTTTCATTTCCTAACAACTAGAGTTTGCAAGACCAGCTGCAAAGGAAGACAAATCTTGCCTATAGTGGGAAAGTTGACTAGCTGAATGATTTATCTCCTCAACTTTTTGATTGCATCAGGTGTCACGGCAGTTGCCGTATGAAGTCCTGCAGAGCACTCCATCAGTGACACGTAAAGGCAAAACACCCTCTGGTCAGCTGGATGAGGTGCCCAGTTGATGGGCAGGCCACAGCTGATCAGAAGACTATTTTGATCAGACGAGACCTGTTCCCTGGGCTTTTTCCTGTTGCAAATCCTTTGCAGCCCCTTGGAAAGAAAGGAGGATCTGCTCCAAAATGGGGTGGATCTTGTAGCCCTGTTTACTACCTAGCAGTATTGAGTTGTTCCTGGAACGATACTGCCTCTGTAGAATTGATGCAGGGGAGTAGGCAAGAGGAGTACTTCCCTTACCACCCAACCTAATCTCTGCAAAGTGTTTTTTCTGTATGGGGCTCATGCCAGAGGAATGTCTGGATCATGCCCAGGTTTCTTACATTGATGGACTTTGCTTTAATCTTCTAGTTTGAGGTGATGGTGATGTCACAATATTACTGGGTTTATGCTGCTGAGCCTCTGCTGCCTTTTGAAGCTGGATTACAGCTTGCTTGTCTGTGTTCTCCCACTCCTCCAGACCTCAGGGCAGACAGAGTTGCAATTTCTCTCCCTTACTTGCCTTGTAGTGTCTCTTCTCCATCTGTGCCATATAGTCAACATTTGCCTGACTGATCTGGCTGGCTGAGATCATGGGATGAAATGCAGAGACATGTGTGATACATGAAAGCAGGTCTGATGCTCTGCTGTTCCTTATTTTTCTTCAGTTCATGCATCTGTGGTTTTCAGGTTGGTGGAGACACTGCTTCCCTGTTCTGCAGAGAAACCTGGGATGCACATACACTGGCTGCATATGCAGCTAGGATAGACTCAGCTGTTTGTGTTGTGGGAAGATGATGGCATGTGTGGTGGGAATTCCCTGAAAACAGCCTAGCACTGTCAAGGTCACAGCTCAAAGCCTCGGGAAGTCTGTGGCTGTGCTAAATTCACATTTATACTCTTTGATGTTCTCCACCATGCTGGAGGAAAACATCTCACTCTCCAAAGTGAGAACCTTATATCAAGGTGTCCCGACTTCCGATACTGAAGTTTTGTCCAGCACATATTCCCGGACCCCAGAGCCGAGGTATAGATATAGCCTGTCAATTGTGCGGGGAGAAAGAGAGCACTGAGATGTTGAAAGGAAAAGAAGCCAAACTCCACACATTTTCTGGATTATCTTGGACAAATGCAATAGGAATGGTATTGTGGGAAAGAGTGATTCATTCCTTGCTTTCAATACTTCCTCTGCAGATACTTTCAAGGGAAAGAATGAGCAATGTTAGAGTTTGGCATTTCGACGAATGACAGCAACATAAATTACATGCACTTGTTACATCTGTCAGCACGGAGCCTCAGATCAAGCTGTGGCACAGGCTGTAGATTCAAGCCCAGTTATTAAACAAGCATGGTTTTGGAGATTATGAATATTCATAACAGCAGGGTTGAGCCAGAACTGAACAGGTCTTGTTGCATACCCAAGGGATGGATTTTTAAAACCTCACCCTCTATTTCAAGCTGAAGAAATTCTTGTCCTTTTCTCCACAAACATTCCTCTCAGTACTAGGCCTGCCACACCAACAACCACTCTGGCGTACCATACACAAGAAGAACCCACATTGGCTTTTATATCAGCCATACTCCAACTGTGTAAACCACCAGAAGCACTAACTTTGGGCAGGATGATAAAGGAGACCAATGAGATTTTCTCTGCTCAGAGAGCTGGACCGGCTTTCCTACCTAAAATCTCCCTCATGCCCCAAAGAGAAACCAGTGCTGGGAGGTCACACCTGAGGGCATCTGCTTGGTGGTACAGGGTAATGCATCATGCTCTGATGGAAAGAGATATGGAGCATCTACCCCATAGGAAGTTTTGTTAAGTTTTAAGGATCAGTTTATGCAATGAATCTTCCCCAGCAGAATTCTTTTCACACTCTTCTAAATGTTTGAAAACATGTTGAAAGACTGCAAGCCTGGAGTGTGGCGTGAGAGTGCAGTCATTGCAGTAAAATGGTTGGCTGCTCTTCTATAATTAGTGGATTTTAGGTTAAGCTGGTTCTTTATTTCTAAGAACATTTCCAGCTAGTTGAAAAAATAGCTGAGAAGCACAGCATTCCTGTATATTAAGTATCTATTTGTAGCATTGCTTCAGACTCCAGTACCTCTGTGACATTTTCGTTCTGGGTAATAAGTAAGTAACACACTAATTTCAAAGACAAAAGGGTGGTATTCCTTGACTGAACCAAAATCTGTAAGTGAAAGCAGTGGTGAAGGGAAAGACATGGGCAAGGAAATTTCCTGTTTTATCACTTCAGGAAACGGGGTTAAATATGTTGTGTAAATGCACACAGATACATACACAGGTAGACACACACAACTTTTCCATTCATATCATTAATTTAAATTTGATCTCTATAGTTATTTGAAACCTTCATTTGCTCTCTGTGGAAGTGAAGCATTAATTAGAAATACCGCCATCCCAGCTCTTTACCCCATGGATGCACGAACTGGGTGGCTGGCCAGACAGACATACACACATGCAGTCAGTGCTATAACTCTAGGGCAGAGTTTACAGCTCCCTTTGTGCTGCCTGTTCTACACTCACAGAAGACAAGACACAAGCGAGCAGGTGCTTTCAGTCTATGGATGTGTCTACCTGGACTTGTGCTCTGCCTGTGCCACGAGCAGAAGCAGTTTCACTGTGTCTAACAAAGCACAAAGTTGGAGCTGGAGAGTGTTTCTGACGTCCTAGGTATGTTACCTCAGACTTGGCACCACATCATCTTGGTCATGCCATTTTGGGTCAGGGCACAGAGACAGCTGGTCCCATCTGACTGCAAAATGGCCTGTAGCCATCCCCTGCACAGACAAAGGAAGGTGGAGAAACAGATGGTGGAGCAGTTTGCCCAAGGCCACACAGGAGGTCAGCAGGAGAAGCAAGAGTGGAGCAGACATCCCTGTGTCCCACAACAATGATTCATCTCCTTGGGTTCACTGCCTGGTAGGGTTTTACTAAGGAACAGCATATTTAAAGTCAAGGCAAATCTCCATCTATTTTCTCCACTGCCACCTCTCTGTGACCAGAGTCATTGAGTATTTGTGTCTGGCAGAATATGGGAAGATTGTGTAGAGTTTTCTTTGATTCATTAAAGTTTTTAATAAAATATAAAATACCTAGAAAGAATCCAGCATCATTCAAAGAAGGACCAACTTCCACTGCAAGCTTTTGAAATTGTTGTCTCGCATTACCTTAATAGCAAATGGTACCCTCATGGGCTGCAGGCTTTGTCTCATCTGTCTTCAGCCATCTAGATGGACAACCTAAGCCAGATGTCTATGTCTCTGCTAGAACCAATGGAGAGAAACAGGGTTATCTATTTTAGACACCCGTCTAGGGAAGAGTTTAATTGCCCTTCAAGGTCCTTTTGTCATAGAAACATCTTAGCCAAGTAGTTTAGTCTGGAAAGCCAACTTTCAGAGAGTTTACATTTGATACAAGAAGTTATGGTTTGGAAATAATGCTCTGACTTCAGTAGGGCCAGGTTTCGCTCCTTGGTTTTGCCTGTTTATACAATATCTCTATGTTCAGCATACAAATTCTGCATACAATAGACTAAAATCTGCCTTTTCACTCACAAATGCATGCAATTTTTTGAAGACTTGAACTTTGAGAGCCCAGTAATTAGAATGGAATTTGTCGTCAGCCTCACCCATAAAAATGATTTGTCTGTTTATATTTTGTTTATTTTCAGGTTATTCATCCCTAAAAGCTTGACAATGGAAGGATTTAATAAGATTGAAAAAAACCTTCCTTTAATTCATTTTTGCTTTTCAAGATGAATTACAATATATTTATGTAGGTAAGTGCTTGTACCCCATTTGAAAACATAAGAAACACTGTTGACTTGTAGAAGACCTTTTCAGTTTGGTAAAGTTCTGTGTGTGCATAAATCAGACAATTAGTTTTAAAAAGCAGAAGTACAATGCCGGAGTTGCAGGCTGTCTACTGTAACGTATTTTTATTTTGATAACACTTTAAAATTGCTAGGATTTTGCACTGATTCCATGTTAGGTATTATAATGTAGCCACTCTGTATTCTAGAAAATCACTACTTCTTCAGGAGAACTTTTTAGTGTAGTTTTTGGGTACCGTTTAGTGCCTGGTTTTTTTAATCCTTTAACTACAGGCCATTTCCCTTAAATTACAGGGAATTTTGAGCTAAAGGAAGGAAGATGCTGGCCTTCAGCCCCAAGTTGGTGCAGAGCTACACTGTGCTATTCTTTGGAGAAGAATCTTGTATTTGACAAGTTTCAGGCACTTTATGCCTTTTGGGGAACTGAATGGACTCAATGGTCTTCCAAGAGAGCATTAGGTCTACTTAGAAATTTTACTGAAAAACAGACTCTGACATTGAGGATGGAAAACATGAACAGAGGTTGCCCAGAGGGATGGTGGATGCCCTGTCCCTGGAAACATCCAAGGTCAGGTTGGATGGGGCTCTGAGCAACCTGATCAAGTTGAAGATGTTCCTGTTCATTGCAGGGGATTGGACTGTAGAGGTCCCTTCCAACCAAAACTATTCTTTGATTCTGTGATTGAAAGGGCACTTTGAATGGAGTTGACATGTTATTAATTATGCAGTTTGACACGACCAAAGACCTACAAATATTTTGCGACTTTCTCCCTTTTCCACAATCTTCATGGGCACAGGTTATCTCAAAAGTACATCTTCAAAGTAGTGTTTAAAATTATTCAGAGAAAATAGTCCCTAGATGTGTCTTTTCCCATTGTCTACAAAGGGAATCTTTGGGTCAGATGAATACAGGGCATACACATTGGATAAGATGCTCCCAAGAATCTTCCAGAAAGCTTGGAAAAGCATTAGCCCATTGAGGAGAAGTTACATATGATTTTTGTCTATCACCCTGTTGTATTGAAGTATGTCTGTTCAGAAACATACAATCACAGAATGGTTTGGGTTTTAAGGGACCTTAAAAATCACTAAGTTCCAACCCCCCTGCTGTGGACAGGGAGCATTCCACTAGACCAGGTTGTCTGGAGCCTTATCCAACCTGGCCTTGAACACATCAAGGCTTGGGGCATCCACAACTACTCTGGACAACCTGTTCCAGTGTCTCACCACCCTTATGCTAAAAAATTTCTTCATAATACCTAATCTAAACCTACCTTCCTTCAGTTTAAAGCCATTGCCCCTTGTTCTATCACTACATGCCCTTGTAAAAAGTCTCTCTGGCCTTCTTGTAAACTCTCTTTAGGGCTTTACTGGAGGCTGCTACAACATCTCCCTGGAGTCTTCTCTTCTCCAGGCTGAACAATCCCAAGTCTCTCAGCCTGTCTTCATAGGAGAGATGCTCTGGACCTTTGATCGTCTTAGTGGCCTCATCTGGACTCATTCCAACAAGTCAAGATCTTGTACTGGGGGCTTCAGAGCTGGATGCATCGCTCCAGGTGGGGTTTCACCGGAGCAGAGCAGAGGGGCAGAATCTCCTCCCTCTCCCTACTGGCCACGCCTCTTCAACGCAGCCCAGAATGCAGTTGGATTTCGAGTTGTGAGCATGCACCGCCAAGTCATATTCAGCTTCTTTTCCATGAACACCCCTGAGTCCTTCTCCCCAGAGCTAGTCTCACTCCATCTTCCCCAGGGCTAAACATCCATTGATAAAGGTCTGTAAATTGCAGCATTTTCCTCTTTTGCTTTATTTTGTTCCAAATCTGCTCTTTCTCTTTATTAATAATTCATATGTCCATTTCCATAAATGGGAGTTATCTGGTTTTCCTTTAAAATTTAAACAGATTCTATTTGTCTTCAGAACTAGTTTGAATTTCATATTACTCTTTTTTCTTTTTTTTTCATATATGGATGTGGACTCCATAAAAACATCTACTCCCTGCTGATCTTAAAGGAATGTGCTCATTTTTTTGTAGCAGGATCTGCAGAAATACAACTGAATGTAGAGGATGATGAAGAGGAAACAGTTTTTCTTTTTTCTCAAATGGAAACTGACAGGAAAAGAAAAAGGTATTAATTTAAAATTTTTTAAAAATACATCTCTGGTATCAAAAGCAAAACAATCAAGGTGTGGGATTCAGTTGCCCATACAGAAATGTTTAGAGTTATCTTAGGCATGCAGGGTACCTATTTAGTTGCCTCCATCTGCTCCTCCATAGGTAACTCAGAGGCTTTCTAACATGTCTGCCAACATCTGACACTGGAATCTAAAATGGTTGACCAAAGACTAGGGAAAACGCCTTCAAGTGACATTGTGTGCGTGTGTTTGGAAAGTGAACCTTGCCTTTTCTTTTTAGTTTCATTTGTGGTATTTTGTCACTGTGCCTTCTTTTTTAAGAAAAAATAGAATTTTATATTTCCATTGTTGTTTTTCTTCAGGGAAATCCCATCTTTGATATATATAAAATATTGGTTGGTCTCAGGCACTTGTCAGTAGAGATTGCACAGAAAGTGACTGAAGATGCAACTCCCGAACACAATTTACGTGTAAAGTACCAGACATACACATTCTTTTAGTAATTACTGGGGAAAGATATCGCTTGAAAGAACTTTTTCTGCTTGAAGAATATTTGTTTGTGGACTGATGATTCAGAAATTTGTAGAAAGGAGATCTGAGACTAAACACTTGCAGGCTGAAGGAGTCACTGAACACTAACACTTGTTGTCCTGGGGGAAGATGCTGCCCAGTAGGAGTGATGTGCAAAACTCACCACCATGTTTTTTCTAATGTCTGTGTTTTGAAAAGAAGTGGTGATGAGTAGAATAGAATAACCCTTTCATAAGAAACATGCCACACCATGGGAATTCTTTGAAGACAAGTCACCTTCACTGCAGACCACAGTAAGATCCTGAAGTTCTGCAGAGGGCTGAGCCCCAAGATGTGTTTCTCTTTCTAGTGTTTTTCTTGGCTGCCTCTTGGCAGTGCCCTGCCCAGCAGGATGGCTGTGCTCAATGTCCTCATCACTGGCCCATCCCTGTTCTGTGTAAGGGCCTGGGGGTTCATCTTAGACTCCTCTTGAAAACCCATGTACCCAAAATCATCACATCATCTAATGTTTAAGCACTATGTCTTCTTTTTTTCCATTCATCCACTGTGAAGGACCGATATATTATAAACAGATGGAAATCACCACATTATTTTTATACAGACAGGTAATGACTAACATGCACAGTAGATTTTATAGTCCTAATATTCCTTTGATGACTACTAACCCAAGCTAGTAAAGCCCCTTAAGCAGTTCCAATTGTCATCAAAGATCAGATGGGATTGTACAAACTAAAGGTGATGAAAGTGTTGTATGGGATGTCTTTGTAAAAAATTCCATCTTTCATTCAAGTCATTTCCTGGAAATACCCCTGTGAACAGCAGTGAGAATTTTGTGTGAGTAAGAATTGGTTGAAGATAGCAAAGATAGATCTACACCCTGGGCATGTCTACTATGTATTGTTGTAAGAAGTAACACTGGGATGTATCACACCCTTAATTCATAATAACTAGTAAATTGAAGCTCTTTCTCACCTTGGTTTACATGAAACATTTCTACTCATCTCTTTTTTGCTGTTGGATCTTTGCTGAAAAGGAGTTTGCCCTGCTGTGGAATGGATAGCCTGCTCTGCTAAAGCCATTCTTGTGTGCAGGGATCCCTACTTCTGCAACAAAACTAAGGTCCAGCAAAGCCACTGATGCCATTTGCCTCTTGTTCAAGCCCCTCCTGATGGTGCAACTCCCTCACCTGCAGGCCTACTCTGAGGAGCAGCTTTGGCAGGCTGCTTCTTCAGAGCCACATCCTCTCACATATCCCTTGGTTTCCCCAACTTTGGGGTGAGTTAAGGCAGAAGACCTATTTCTGTTGGCTGTGCACTATCCTTGGGAAGTATAATGCCAGAGAACATTGTTGGGCTCCTGCCTCCAGCCTCCTCCCAGAGGGGACTCCATAGTTTTCTGCGGAAGCTGGCAGTGGCATCACAGCTGCTGACTGCCCTACACACCAACACAGATCTACATGAGTAAGTGACCTCTTGCTTGGCTGTTTCCCTGCAGTAGCTGGTACAAGTACTCTCCCATTCCAGAGTTACAAACCCTTTCCATCACATAGATGGGTCAATAAGAGTTTCACCACCCTTACAATTCTGCCCAAGATGCAACATTGACTGACGTGAATCATGTTTTCGCAGATGTTTTCCATTTATGGAAAAATTAATTTAACCTTTGTGAGAAGTTGCCTTAAAATAGAACATAAGATACACACAGCTTTTCCTGTGGCTTCATTTTATGTTTCTGTGGAAGTAAGAAAACAGAAGAATGTTTCCTTAAGACAAGCTTTAAAAAAATTTCATGTGTTAGCAAGGGTAAAGATACAGCAAAACAAGGTATGAGTGGATGGAACAACAAGCAAATCTGTTTAAAGAACTCCTTCTCCTCTGCAAAGTTAACAATGACTGAATAGTAAATTGTTTTTTAATAAGTTTTGTATTCTCCTGGGGTATGGTTAAAGGGTTAATTTAACGCTTGACCCATTAAAACCATTGAGTGCAGTGAGAACCTTGTAAGGCTGATCAGATGATTATTGCTGGAAGATAAGTGGTTGAAAACCGAGCCTCACTAGTTCAGGTAATCAAGGGAAATTGGCATAAAAGAGAAGATGCGGCTGAGTAAAGACAGAACAGCTACCTGAGATTCTATTACTTGTCGTCTTTCAAGCATAATAATGAGATTATAGTAACCCTAAACTGGCTGAAAACAGAAATCTGGCTGTCTGTCAAGTTCATTGTGTTGAGTTTTACAACACTCCAGATCTGGTTCCTCTGAACCTACAATAATTATACCAGGAAGACAGGCTCAAAGAAATCCTTTTCAACCTTGGACCTTTGTCAGGTTTTGGCTTATGACCAGAGTACCATTGTTTATGTCATGGGAAAGAAAAAAGAAAAAAAAAAACCCAACCAAAAAACATTGTTAATGTTTATTATTATTTTTTCATCATGCAATTCTTAAAAAAATATTGCCACAAGTCTTTCCTCACTCCAGCTGTCACAATGCCTCGTGATTTTCTGAATGAACTTGTTATAGAACCACGAGCCCCTTGGCTTCTCCATTGTTATTCCAGTCAGAGCCTTTTTCTGGAATAATTTCTTGTGCCTTTTATTGACACACAGTCTCATATCGCACACATGTGGTGTAGTGCTTCCACTTTTTAAAAAAAAAAACTACGTGAGAGGCATAAACACGATGTCCATTACATTAACCTCAAAGGTACATCTGTTTCCAGCATGGACTAGTCTTAAACTCAGGTTGTTTTGGTGTAGAGAGTTGTCACAAACATGGGATGTGAGATCTTGTTTTGAGACCTATTTGAGATGGCAGCTGTAAGGCTGTAGTTCAGGAAGGCTTTTAGGGATGTTTGCAGTCCAGCTGGCTTCAGCTCTGTCAGGTGCACCATTTCTCCTGCTCAGAGGGAGCCTCTACCTGCCCTTCCTTCTGTCTTGATTCATGCTCATATAAATGCTTTTCCAGGTCAGTGTAAGCTTGGGCTGCTAGTAGGAAGAGATGTTCGCATCCGTGGCTCACTGTGAAAAGATAAACTGGTTAAAAGTCATTAATTACTGTGGAAAGAGCTGTGTCAGAGGAGGGTGTCACCAACCTGTTCCTGGAGGTCACCGTTGTTGCTGTTGCATGGACAAAGCTGCCTGGGTTAGCCTGGATGAGCCGGGCAGCTGGCATTAACCTGGCTGCTGTCTGCCAAAGTGCTTTACGGGATTGTTCACACAGCCAGAGCTGCTGGAACAGTAACCTCCCACCATGGTCAGGGATCAGCACCTCCGCACAGTGCTGCTGTCACTTAGCATGGCAGTAAGAGAGGACATCTTACACAGCTTCAAGCCTCCATGCAAGAGGTACTGATCTCCTGGCCCCTGATGCTGGCAAACAAGCTCTTTTGCCCCATGTGTTTTGTGGTCTTGTGAGCTGATCTAACTGAGTTGCCAAAGAATCCTCTCCCCTGCTCTAAACTGTATCTGCTGGAGGAAGTCAGAGCACAGGAATGTTAGTTTGCAGTTCCAAAAAGTCCTTCAGACACAGATCAGGCCCTAAGCACAAGTATGGACTTAGGAATATGATTACGTGCTTTGTTCAGTGGAGATCTGTGCTTGGAGAAAGTGTGTTTCAGACACACATTCAGCATGTGTTAGGGGCTGTGCCCACTGCAGGATCTCCCGTGAGAGGCTACTGAGTTGTGACATTGCTCATGCATTGCCTTTATTCCCATTTGCAACTCTCGAATACCCATGCAGAAAAAGAACTACTGTCTGTTGAATAGGGATAATGGCTATCACTGAGCTACCTTCCATGGTTGCCATGAATTAGCAACCACTGGTAAAGTCTTCTTAAGTGACAAATATTTTTAAGACCTTAACAACGGACTTCAGAGCCTAATTTTCAATTGTAGTATTTCTTAAATGTGAGGTTTGTATCTCAGTGCTTTTTCTGGAGAGGCCACATTGTATGGGCCCTTCTCATGTGAGCAATACAGAACAAAACTGAACAGAATTTCTGGCAGCAGTGTGTTTCATGAATCACGCAGTAGATGTTTTTATTGCAGAACTATCTTCCCTGTTTGTTCTGAAAATCAGATTCCTTGTCTCATAACTAATAACCAAGGCCCTCAGAATCACCAACTTTATGTCAAAGCTGAGCTAAATTATGAACAACCTTTGCAGTCTCGGGCCTGATTCTCATAAATCAAAGTCTATTCAATGATGCCTCTGCAGTACCTAAATCACTGGCTGTGAGAAATGAAAATACACTGTACTACGGTATTTACAATTAATACAGGGTCTATGGTGCCAAACCTTCAGAGCTCTCCAAGCGCTAGCTCAGGGAGATGGAACACTGCAGTTAAACAGACTGGTGAATTTGGCATCCAATCAGACATTTTTCACTTCAAAATGATGATTCATCAAAATGGAACCTTTTCGTGGAAGTCTATGTTTTAGCAAAGCTGCCCTGAGAGAATTTAACCCAACCTCAGAGGGGAGGACAGGTTGTTGTGGAAAGAGACAACAGCCTGAGGCCAAGAAGTAAGCTGAGCTCAATGCCTGCAAATAGATACTAGTACTGGATTTTTAGTGTACTGCAGATTTTATTTAAGGGGGAAAGAAAAAGAAAAAAGTATTCATAAGAGTTCAGTTGCTAAAAATAGATATATATCTAAAATACTGGGTGTAAAATCCTAAGGCTTCCTGGAAAGGCCACATTGTATGGGCCTTTCTCATGTGAGCCATACTGAACAGTCCCTTCCTGAAGAACCTCCCTTGCTGGGTTGAGCAGAGAAAGATCACAGCACAGTCCAAGCTGTCCAGAGAGCAGAGGGGTGCAGGATTTGAACAGAAGGCTGGCCAAAAAGTTCCATGCACAGTGCTCTGGTTTTCCCTCCCCAGCCATATACCTGATCCTATTTCTACTCTCATGGACTCAGGAGTAGCTCACAGACCCGATGCTTCTGCCATTTGCATTGAATATGCCTGGTAAAATGAAATGCATTAATGCCCATTTGCATGTAGAATAGCAAGTTAGGCTAAGGCAGAACTGAGAAACTCATTCTTCACTCTTCTGTCCCTTAAGTATATTAGTTCATATATACCTGACACAGTTCAGTTACTATTTAACACGAATATATGTTTAGGACCTCATCTTAATATAATAATAATAAAAAAAAATTACTTGTATGAATAAGTGAAACAGGAATGTGGAAAGAAACAGGAATACTTGAGGACCAGCACAAGTCCTGAAAGTGAGGAGTTAAGTATGCTTCACTTCAATTGCCTCAGTATTAGCAACTCTGAAAAAAAGAATGTTTGTAATATTGAATGAACCTCTGCAGTGATGTTAAGGCCAAATATTATGAAGGAACTACAGGGAAACTGCAGAGTTAATAGAACTGAATTGAAGCAAGGATTTTCAGAAGTGACTTAATCTGAGGCTTGAAAACTGAAAGAACTTTTATCCTTGTTGAGAAACTGCTGGCTCCCTTCACCCAAACATATTTATATAGATATTTAACTGATTTCACTAGTGAACAAGCTAATGTATTCTAGAACAATTTATTTTAAAATGTGAACTGTAAAATTATGCTACAAAGTTTATTAAACTTTCAGGTGTTACATTTTGACATACTCAGATCTTTCCTTTAACAATGACAGAATGCTACACAAAAATACTGCATTTCATCTGGTGCAGGTCTTTATCTTATCTTGACAGATTATTGCTGGTTAAATTGTAGAGCTGACTTAAAGGCAGGACTCTTCAAGGGAGTGAGAAATTAAGGCTTCACCAAATGGTAATAAAGCTATTAAAAATGCAAACAGAAAACAGCTACACTGTACAGGTTAGACAGCTAATCCAAACTAGCAGTTTAAAAAAGCAGAGCAATTACACTTTTATTTAAATGCAAGGAATATGCGCAAGAATAGAATGAGGTGCCTTGTTTAAATGCATTCTTTTGAATATTTATTAGAAATAATACATGTAGTTAAGCCACTTATCTGATTTCAGTGAATAAGTAAAATGAAAAAGATCAATTTTCATAATTATACTAAAGAAGTCTGTCTTTCATAAAAATCTCATTAATAACACCATTATTACTGAAAAAATATCTCAGTATTATTATTGTTATTCTAATTATCAGCAAAATGCTACTGATAATGTTGTCATAAAATTCCTTTTTAGTATCCTATTAAGGAAGATAGACTAAGTAGTGGTTTAAGTTAAATCTAGATACTAAGTGGCATTTATAAAAAAAATATTCTTTGTGTATTTGGATAAAATACATTATGTGTATAATTACATAAATTACTTCAGGTTTGGCAAACGAGAGATATAGATAATGCTTACGTGCATATGTATTTTTGTATCTATAGAACTATATAGCCAGCTTGGAAGGAAACACACTGAGGCACGCGAGCAGAGTAACAAAATGTTGCCTGAGGACAAAAATAGTTTCTTGGCAAAATTTTAACAGACATTTTTACTTATTTTTCATCATAATTATTAGAAAGCCTGTCAATCCTCGCTATTTTTTAATATTCATCTGGATTTATTAAATTGCTAAAGATCTGGGGATCCTCTAGATATTAATATTAGAAAGGGCATATTACCTCACACAGGAAGGAAATTTTAGCTGCTTATATCCATTTTCCAGCATGATTCAAAACTAGGCCAGCGTGGGCTGTAGCACAGAGGAGGGAGCAGGAAGGATTTTTGGATCTGGAACCTGACAGTTCTTCATCCTTATGGCAGACAGGGACATGGACAGCCAACATGGCTAGAGAAGAAGAGAATTTGTTCCTGCCATGTAATTCTCAATACATGGGCTGGCACGATGTCGAGGATCAGCAGGCATAGAGACCAGAACCTCGGCCAGATAAACAACACAGCTGGTTCCCCATCCAAAAAGCTGACTAGTAATTAATAGCTATGGTAGCAACCAAAGTCAATAAAAAACAGGTATGCAGGCTTCCTTGGGAGGTCCAAGGCTGTGAAGAGCTTTGTGAAGCATCTGGAAGATGAAGAGACAGTTGGAAATGTTGCCCAAGTTTTCATGGGAAGGGAGTCTGCTGCCATGCTGCCCTCTCTGGGCTCTCACACCATGCAAACAGAAATACGCCACTGGCAGTGTAACAATCTTATAACCCTTATCTCTGGAAAGATAATGTAGGAAGACATATTCAGGTTTATCGAGCAATAGATTTTCATCAATTTAGATGGTTCTGGCAATTTCTGGTTCTGCTTTCATAGCCACAGTGACTTAAGTAATAGTGGAAACAAGTTCATTTGACGGTACAAGAAGATGCTGATGTTTGGGAGGCAGTGAAAAGAGTAGACTGAAGGACACTTTTCTGACACATGTCCTTAAATGCACAAAAACATAGAGGGCAGTGATTGGGAGAATAGCTGTTTACCATAGCACTGATTAAGCAATGCCTACAGGCACAATTAAGGAGGATCTAAGCAAAAATTCAAGGCTTTTCCTGAACAGGGTTGTAAAAAAACACATTCCAAAGTAGTAGATTGTTTTTCTCTTGATATGTATTTTATTTTGTTAATTGGTGTCATGTTCTGAAAAAAACCCCTGGCAAGTGAAATTTATTTGTGTTTTTAACTTGACTACCTTCTCCTGTAGTAAAATACTTAGAGAAAATTCATTTATCTGAGTAGAGAGAGTCAGGTAACTTTTAGAAACAACTTCCAGTGTATTGCAATCACTGGATGCAATAGAGATAGTTGTACTTGTACCAGTGTGTCACAGGTGGCACTTGCCACTATGCATGAGAGTTAAAGCAAACAGAAACAGCTTTTATCACAGCAGAATGTCATGATCTGCACTTAGGGTTCAATCTTTCCATCGACTATGTGAGCACAAATTGACATGCCTCAGAGAGTAGGATTGCATTCTCCACTTGTTTTAGAAAGTGTTCTAAAAATAAAATCAATATAGGGAGTTGTAAAAATAAATTTTTAACTTGCTAGGAAGAACTGCATAAATTACAGCTTTATTGTCTTCTGCTTGAGAATTATGTAAGTTGTACGAAAAGCTCAAAATAATTTTACACAACCATTGTGCTTTTGCATCTGTGTGTCTCTAGTGATTTCTTTTTTCCTCCTCTTTTTCTTTCCCCCTTTCTCTTGTTCTCTCTCCTCCACTCTCTGTCTCTCCATGACTCATAGGAAAGCACACACATACACACACACTTCAGTATTAAGGGCATATGCCGTAGGCAACCCTCAGTTTTCCCGCTTGAAAGTGTTCCCGTGGCTTCCAGTATGATTTTTCTCAGCTTTGATGTATAACCACCTACCTCTGCAGGACAAATTGATTTCAGTTGATCTCTTGGGTGCACACTTAGGGCAGGTTTCACTTAGTCAATCTTGGTCTCCATCCCACTGTTTGGATTTACTGTGAATACTTTGTAAACAGCAGCTTCTTTTAAGGAGGAAGAACACAAATAAAACAATAATAGCAGTGCGTACTATTCAAGACAATAACTGTCTCCTTTTCTCTAGCACTATTTCTGTTACTGTAGCAAAGCAGATCTTAATTAACTAGGGACTTAAAGATTCCTCACATTCCAGCTAAATCCTGCAATTTTCCTGTTCAAAAACCCTCACTAGATTTTCTTAGCAAAACTGATAAAACCTGTGTAAGAGCGAAGCTTCTGTCCCCAGTCTCCCCGGGAACACAGGCTTCCTGGAGCTGTGTGTGCAGTTAAACCTGCATTCACAAAATTCACGCTAACCCAGGTGTGCTCCCACCCTTGCAGTCCTTGCTTATGTGATCACAAAGCCACCCCCCTCGCCCCCCCAATCATATGGATTTTGTCTACGAAGCCGGGCACACGGGTGTTTTACAATATTCTTTTAGTCTAACCCAGCTCCTTTAATTGATGTGTCAGAACCTTTATTGCTGTAATCGCTCTTCTCTCAAATGTTCACATTAACAAATTGTTCAGCCTTGATGTGCTGTGTACTTACTAAAAGGAAAACCTTGTTTTCTTCTGGAGATGGTACTTCAGAAATGTAAGCACGTAGAAATGTAGAAATGTCTTTTGATGAGTTGAGTGTCTTGTTTGTGATTGGATCTGCTCCATAAAGCTGTACCTGCTTTGTATTTTTCCTGTGACCAATCCTCAGGTTCTTTTAAGGCTTGAATTCACTGATCAGTGTGTTAGATCTCTTTTCCTTCTCCTTTTCATCTCCTCACCTCTCCTCTCCTTCCTTCTTCCCCTTTTTCCTTTTTCCTGTTCCTTATTCATGAGAATCTGCCCTTGTTTATTGCTGATCTGGAAGTCAACAGCATCTCAAAGACATTGAGGTGCTGGAGCGTGTCCAGAGAAGGGCAATGGAGCAGGTGGAGGGTCTGCAGCACAAATGCTATGAGGAGTGGCTGAGGGAGCTGGGAGTGTTTAGCCTGGAGAAAAGGAGGTTCAGGGAGGGCCTTATTGCTCTTTACAACTACCTGAAAGGAAGCAGCAGTGAGCTGGGTGTTGGTCTCTTCTCCCAAGAAACAAGCAATAGGAAAAGAGGGAAGGCCCCAAGTTGTGCCAGGGTTTAGGCTGGATATCAGGAAAAATATCTTCATGGAAAGGGTTGTCAATCACTGGAACAGGCTGTCTAGGGAAGTGGTGGAGTCCCCATTCATGGAGGTATTGAAAAGATGTGTAAATGTGGCACTTGGGGACATGGTTTAATTGTGGACTTGGCAGTTCTGGGTTAACAGCTGGACTTTATGATCTTGAATATCTTTTCCAACCTAAAGGATTCTCTGATTTAATAGGTCAGGGAGAATAATTAAAAAAAAAATCCCAGAAAAATACTTGGGATATATGTATGCATTCAAGTGTTACCATTTCACATTTTAATGAGCCCAAACACAGAAATAATATTTATAGCAGGTATTCATCCTGCAAAAAGCTCTCCAAGCATCATCTTCTGTACAAAAGTGCCAGAGCTTCCTAAAATTACTTATATGTATAAAAAATTGAATTTGTTCACGTAGGCATTTTTTACGACTTGAAGAAAAACATTAGTGAGATAATTACTGAGTCCAGGAAATTACTGCAAAGTAATATGTGGCACATAATATCTGTCAGTGTTACTGCAAGTGAATGTGCTTTGGGCCAGATCATGGCCAGACACTGAGCATTTCAGAAGAGAAAGAGCATGCTACAACAGCTAGATAGCATTTTTCTTTCTTGAAGTCATCTTTCTGTGCTATCTGACTGCTGTGTCCCTGTTCCCAGGAGAGAAGGTCAGGAAAAAGATGATTTTGTAAATCACTTGATGTTAGGCTAAGACCAAAAAAGCTAGTCCAGTCAAGGCACTCATAAATGCACCTGTTTTGCTCCAAGGACCAAAGCTGGCCCTTGGGAATATGAACCTCAGATGCACAAAAAGAAGCACTCCAAAGCATGTCAGGTAGTATTTGACAAACTGCCCATTGAAAGTTGGAGAGAAACAGTGTCCATGAATGCCCTCCAAGCAGTCCTTAGATATACCTGTATTCCTTTCTCTGCCAGTATTAGCATGACTTAACTGCATTAACTTGTTTCCTTTGATTTCTAAGTGTGATGTAACCTTTAAACTCCAAATCTTTTATTTGTTCTCTTATGCATTTCAGGTTCTCCACAACAGTTCCTGTAAATTTCACCATGGCTCCATATATAATTTCTCTTCACACAAAGCTGTTGTTGACATAACATTATGCAGAAAAACATATACCCCTTCTCTCTAGGCCCTCCACCCTAATTTCTCTCCTGATATTGGAGGTGTATTATGATTTTTATTTCTATTTGCCACTTTAGGGGAAGGATATGTTTTAAATTTTGACAATACATATGCTTATGGTTAAAGGGTATTTTCTGTCTCCAAGTAGGAAGGCAAATAACCATTTTCAGTCACTACTTATTAAATAAAATTGTAGCTAGTAAATGGCGAACTTCAGCCATTTGTAAGTCTAGCTGTTCAGTTAACATGGCATTCCCATCTAGAAGATACTTACCTTTAAGAAAATTACAGAAAAAACAGATATATGGGAAGGGGAGAGAGGGGGACAGAATGATTCATAGAAAGAGTCATGGCTCCTGTGGAGCTATTCTTTGTTTCACAACACAATCTGTGCTCTAATCCTGTCTGTTCAAAAAAGAGTGTAAAAGGGTCTGTTATTTCACCCCTCATTTACACGGTAAGAGCGTGTTTTGATCCCCAACTGCTGAACAAAGAAAATACAGTAGCCCATGCTCTTAATTTGATCCCTTTCTTTATGAAAAAGCATGTTACTGTAAACATTAACTCTGCTAATAGTCCTCAGAAACACTGCTTTTAGTCTTTGCTGTGACAAATGTCAACCTGCCTTTGCTTTGAGGTTTGCCCTCATTTGAAGGTCCAAGGCTCTCTTACAGGTTCCCCTTTCCAACCAGCATAGCTGATGAGCTGACCCAGCGTGTGCATAACTGTGCTGCACTTGTGACATGTCATCTTCACTGGCTTGGGGCTCCTCAAACCATTAGGGGGGAATGTGGTTCTTTTAGGTGCATAAACTTCACAGAATCACGAAGTTTTTATGGTTCTAAGGGACATCCAGAAGCTGGTCCAACACTCCTGCTCAAGCAGGCACACCTAGAGCCAGTTGCCCAGGACCACGCCTAGATAACTGACATGTCTCCAAGGACAGAGACTCCACAAACCCTCCGGACAACCTGTGCTTGTGCTTGATCATCCTCACAGTAAAGTATTTTTTAATATATAAAAGGAGTCTCCTGAGTTTCAGATTATGCCCACTGCCACTTGTCACCACTGAAAAGAGCCTGTCTCTGTCCTCTTTGCAGCTTCCATTCAGATATTTTTATATATTGTTAAGATCCCCCTCAGCCTTCTCTTCTCCAGGCTGGACAGTCCCAGCTCTCTCAGCCTGTCCTCACATGAGAGGTGCTCCAGCCCCTTAACAATCTTCATGGACATTCATTGGAATTCCTCCAGAATGTCTGTGTCCTCCTGTGCTGGAGAGCCCAGAGCTGGACACAGCAATCCCCTTCCTGTGGACAATGCCACAAGTGCTGAGGAGAATGATCACCTTCCTTGACCTGCTGAAAAGCAATACCTACTCTCCAGCTGGGCAACCCCCAGCACGCACTGGTACTTGGGGTATTTCTTTCCCCAGGTGTAGAACTTTTCACTTCCCCTTGTTGAACTTCATGAGGTTTTTGGCAGCTCATTTCTTCAGCCTGTCAAGGTCCCTCTGGATGGCAGCACGATCCTGACATATCAGTCAATCTTCCCAGTTTTGTGTCATCTACAAATTTGCTAAGAGTGCACTCCGTCCTGTCATCCAGATCATTAGTGAAGATGTTAAATAGGATTGGATCTCTGAGGTACACTGCTAGTGAGAAGCCTCCAACTAGACTTCACGAGACAGACCACCACCCTCTGGGTGCAGCCATTTCAGCCAGTTTTGAATCCACCTCACTGTTTGCTCATCCAACCCATAATTCAGTAGTGTCAAAAGCCTTACTGAAGTCCAGGTAGAAAATACCCATTGCTCTCCTCTCATATATCCTGACAGTCATTTCAGCATAGAAGGTTATCAAGTTGGTCAAATATGACTTCCCTTTGATGAAGCCATGCTGACTACTCCTTGATAACTTTCTTGTCCTTCAGGTGCCAGGAAATTGTTTTCAGTATGGTTCCATCACCTTCCAAGGGATCACAGTGAGTCTGAGCAGCCTGTAGTTCCCTGAGTCCCTCTTCCCTTCTTGGAGGTTGGAGTGATATTTGCTTTTCTCCAGCCTTTGGGAAGTTCTTCCAAGTACCATGATTGATCTAAGATCATTGAGAATGGCCTCACAATTTAGTGACAGCTGCTGGCTTCCTCAGCACTTGAGGGCATGTCTGATCAGGCCCCACAGACTTATGTATGCCTGATTTGTTTAAGTGTCCCAAGACCTGATCCTCTTCCACCAAGGGTACATTTTCCTTGCTCCAACCTTTCCTCTGGTCTGTTTGATCTGGGATTCTTGGAGGCTATTCTTGCTAGTAAAGACTGAGACAAAGAAGACATGAAGTACCTCATGTCCTGCATAACCAGGTCTCCAATCTCCCTCAGCAGTGGGCCCACATTTTGGTTATCCATCCTTTTGTCACCTATATACTTACAGAAGCCCTTCTGTTGCCTTTGCTATCCCTTACCCCATTCAGTTCTGGTAAGTTTGACTGTGACTTTTTTCCACTGAATGCTGTGATAACACACTGGTTTTCTGCAGTCCAGGGGATAACTGTGATGAAGTGTTACAAAAACATCAAGATCCAGAGGATGGTATTCCCTGTCGTCATGTGTAACTGCAGACCTGGAGAAGCATCAGCTGAAGGGAAGGTACTGCTTAGTGCTGCTACCCAAACACTGTGATAGGGTTGTCAGCCTGGCTTGAAACCACCATCAAACTCAGACGAGAGCTTGTTGGGATAGATGGGTTGGATACTAAGAGTGTAGGAGCTGAGTTTAAGTCTGCAATGAAGGCTGTGACACCAGACACTATTAGTCTAGTTTTACTCCTTTAACATGGTCACCCTGACATCTTTGCTGTATCCACGCCAGTTCACACCTAAATCCCTTCTCCAGTAAGTTACTTGTTTTCCTGTGGAGGGAAATCTTAGTGCAGTTGGTAGGCCAGTTTGCTGAAGGACACATGACAAATAAGCCACCTAGCCATGTCTAATTCTACATTGAGCAATCCTGTAAACTCTCCCCCAAATCCTTGCACAACCTGGCATCCACATGCCAACATGCGCCCTCCCATGTCACACATCACTCATTGTCAGCATCATGCTAGAGAACCCCTCTGCTGTAGGCTCGGTCCTGCTTTACACTGAAAAGTCACCTTGCACTGGAAGTCAATAAAATTCTGTGAAGAGTGATGTCTCAAAGCCACTGGGTACCGGCAGACACCTGGGTTAGGCTAGGGCAGACAGCACTACCCTAGGGCAGGGGAGTCACCAGCCAGCCCCACATTTGACAAGGGTCCCAAGGTCTCTCACCAGTGCACTCCCCAGAAGGTGTGGATATAGTGCAAAATATAGACTCCATGTCTGTGCATTTTATTTTATACTATTTTTCAAACTGGCAATAAATACAACTGGAGGAAGAAGAATGACAGTAAAACATCACCAAAGAAAACTCACACATTGTCCTGTAGGTATTCAAGGGGCAAGCTCCTACTGTGGAGTACCGTGGTTGGAGGCACCCGGCACTGACAGAGACAAGAGCCCACCCAGCTGGGTGCTGCGTGAGATCCCTGTGAATTCAGTGGAGGGAAGAGACCTGATCTCCAAAGACCGCATGCTGCAAAGGCAGCTGCCCAGAGATGCCACAGGAGAAGAGATCTGCCTCAGCTCCTCGACACTTCTGCAGGCAGCCACTTCTGCAGCTTCAACTTCATGTTTAGGCTCTATTCAAGGAGTAAATAGTCCTGGAAAAAAGGTTTTTTTTTTATTTTTGAGAGAGAAAGAGAATTTATCTTCTGTCCTGGAATGAGGTGGCATTTAGATTCCTTTGAATGCATTTAGATCATAAAGTAGCTCAGGCAAGAGGTTAGTCACCAAAATTTCCAGACTCAGGATTTCTAAAGGTTTTTGAAAGCTAACTCTGGGCACCTAACAAACTGAGGCTGAACAGTGAAGCAGACTGTGTTGGGCAGTTACTGAGCAGTAGAGAAAAAATAGCCTCGGACAGCCCAAAATATTGTCTAAAGCATGAGGCTAGTCACTGGAGAGCAGAGCTGTGATCGTTTGGTTAAACTCTGAATGTTTCTCAGTTTTAAACAAAGATATGCCTTGTGATTATTTGGTGGCTTGAAGAACGTTATCGGTATCACATTTATACCATACTTGTGCTGTATTCACACTGTATTGATGACCCCATTACAGAACAGTTGCCATTGTAATTTATGTTCTGAAAACTGGCAACGGACCTCTGATGTGTAAAGAAGCACTGGCACTGTCCAAATGAGGTAGTAGCTGCTTATCTTAACATATAACAATCCGATGTCAAGTATACTTACTCCTGTTATCCAAATATGTTTGACAGACTTACTTTCTATTTCCCACTTAATTTTTCTTGAAGTGGGATTTTATTATACCATTTGTATTAGAATTATACTGTACAGTTGCTCATCTTCATTGCTGTATAAAGAGAGAGGTTTCTTATCTATGAACTAAAAAAGATGCATTGCATTTCTATTCCAGATAAAGTGCTGACAAATTTATAAAAATAAAAAAGGAAAGATAGTTGCACCCTATATCAAGGTCAAAGTAAGTGGTATCATAATTTCAAAAGTGTTGATAATTTTATATGTGTGTTATAATGGTGATAAGAAATTTTCCTAGATATATATCTCCTACAAATGCTGTTCTCCCTCAGAAAGAGACACATTAGAGGTGTCTTCTACACATAAATGACTTTTCTCCCGTTAAGTTGAACTTGTTTCCACTAGATTCCTCTAATTGCTCAACAAATCCTACAGGATCTTTTTTACTTAAAGCAACTTCCCTCTCTTCCTGACCATTGCCTCCCTCAGACAACTCATCTAAAGCCTTCACATCTGGGCAGCAGAGGAAGATAAAGCTGTGCCAGCAGTACCTGCAAGAGGACTGTGCGCCTCTCCTCGTGTCTTTCTGAATTTGCTGCTGCTCCTTGTTCATTTGTCAATACCAGAGCAGAAGAAGAGCCCCATGGTTGCAGCTGGAACCGTGATGGGAAGGCTCTTGCAGGGACCTAGTTGTGTCCTTCCCATATCAAAAAATGCAGAAGGATCCACAGCGTGTGACAAATGTTTGTGGCAATCTCAAGAGTGCAGCCAGCGTCAGCCTTGTGAGGGTGCAAGGCAGGTCCTTACGAAACAGGGTGAATTTTTCTGTGGTCCCCTCAACATCTTTTCCCTTCCTTAGTCTGGGATTCCATGCATTTTTTCCTATTGCCTGTCCATAAATTGGAGACTGGACCAAATGTAACTCAGTTTGTGTACATATTACTACAGGGTTTTAGATTAGTACACAGTTTTAGTTTGTGAGGGAGTGCAGTGAGGAACAGAGCCACTGAGCAAAGATCCTACTGAACACCAAACAAAGACTTGGTAGCTCTGCATTTATGCAAAAACCACAAAACTGTGTGGGCATCTTTTTCATAACTGTGAATTCCCTCGGAACCTCTCCCAAAAGGCCTGAGGAGCAAACAAAGGTCTGGTCATGCCATTCAGAAGGAGGATTTACATGAATTGTGCAATTGCTTGCATTAGTAGATGCCCTTGGCATGTGTTTATATAATTATATTTTATACTTTTTATTATATAATTTATAACATTTATTAATAATTTAATGACTCAAAAATGTGAGAGACGTGCCAGAAAAAAGCCTGAAGAAATCACAATATGTTCCTTTCCCAGAATAGCATGAAGACTGAATTGAAGGCAAAAAGGAGCATTGGGACCATGGATCTAAGAAGAAAATCATATTAATGAGCCCCATCAGTGAGACACTGACAACTTTCTCAGCTGTCCCTCCTTACTTGTTCTTCTTCAAATGGAGGAGAATTAGGAAAAAAACCCAAATACTTAGAAATTCTGGGAAATAATATTCCTGGTATAAAGTCTCATCTCGGAGACTGGGTATAAGTGCTTATGAAGAAGAAAAATATAATGCATATTGGATCTGATGTCCGCTGGAGAGCAGAAAAGGAAGGAGACAACCAAGAAAACAGGTGGAAGAAGACATGGTGATTGACAACAGATTTATATTTTGACAGTTTCCAATGTTACAACATTCAGTTTTGTCTCACTGGCAATAACTCAGCCATCTTCACCAGAGGAAAAAAAAAGGAGCGTATTTTGAGGAAAAAAACATTGTCTGATGGTCATTCTGACCAAACTTACCAGGGAGGTGATAGCCAAGTGATGCTGATCCTCAAAGACAAAGAGAAAAACTTTGTATTCATAGGTGACAGACATGGGTCAAGACATGTGGACTGAAGAATGGGTCAGATAGCTGAAGCAACTGTGAGAGAGGAGTTTCAGAAAACAGAAAATAAGTAACTAACAGAACATGCAATACATGAAAAGAAAACATCATAGTATGGAATACAATATCACCTTGTTGGAAAGGACTATTTTATTCTCAGAAAACACATATAAATAGGACCATAAGGAACATTTTACTGAAAATCTGAGCCATTAAAAGGTGAATCAGGTGAAGAGACAAAGCCACATTTCTAGGGAGCCTCAGCACCTGGCAGAGACACAGAGATGCTTGTACAGCCCAGTGAAACTGACTGATGGACTATAATAGAGACTACTGGGGAGTGAGGGGTACTTAGCAGAAAAAGGTGTCAGCATTCTGTCATGCAGCAGATGTCAGGAGAACTGCAGTTGATCCCCAGAATACATTTTAAGAGAACAGAAAAAGCAGTGATTGTGCAGGTATATTAAAGAGCAGGGATAGCAGAAAGTTCTGAACTGTTTTGTTCTTTTTCTACTTGAGAACAGAGCATAGAACCATTTGAGAATTATACTTTTTTGTAATGCTAGTGAATGAAAATGAGCATTAAATTTGTCCTAAGCTTGTGACTTCACATCATAGACTCCTAGGAATAGCATATCAGAAAAAATATTTGTTATTACCACTGACTTTCAAAAAACTCTTTTATATTTCAGATAGAATTCAGGGCCCAGGAATCTTGAAGCTTGAGCTAGGTAGGCTTGTCCTTTCCTGGAAAGAAAAGGAGACTCCATTTCCCAGTGGGAAAACAGAAATTAATTCATAATTCCAACCTCCTATTTATTAGTTCCACTCACCAATAATGGACAAGAAACAAACCCGTGTGACTTGGGGGACTGGTTACTGAGGGAGAGCATTAAGCATGAATCGTGAAGGCACAGATCCAACATGCAGTGGGCTGAAATTGGCTCAAATATGTTCCCAGCAAGTATTTCTTGAATACTTATAAGTAACAACAAAATACAAAAACCCCGAAACTGTTCCAATAGGTTTGTTAAACGATAATGGCCCATCATTTGGTGAACATACTGTTTGCCATCAACTGTTTGTCCATCCCTCCTGCTGATGGAAGAGAGCTCTGGCTGAGTGGACAGATGTTTCTTTCTGCTAACTTTGACAACACTTGGGTCCATAGTCCTTGACCAGAGGAACTAATTAAGTAGTAAAATCAGCTCTTTGTAAGACAGGAAGAAAGAAAGGGTAGAACTACTGAAGAACATGAGGCACTGATTAACTCACAAGTGTTTCCTGTATAATGCAAATCATTAATGCTTAATGGTCTCTGAGAGTAATAAACCAGAACCGTAAATATAACAACAATATCACAAATCATGTATGAATCCTACAGGATCTTTATTCTTTCTTCATTAATTGTTCAATCTGTAAGAATAATTTCTTTAACTTCTTATTTACTAATCTTTACATTTTGATTCTGTACATTACAACTGAACTTAGCTGGCAGGTTCTTTGTAGCATGGGTAATGGTGAAAAAAGAAATAAGAAAATAGCTCTCCTCAAGTACTGAAATGCAGAAAATTTGCCAGAATTAGCACAAACGCAGACTACAATCAGCCTAATAATAAATGAACACTCACTGTATCTTTCCTCTGCCTGTTAAACTACTAATTGATGTGCTACTGATGAATAAAAGGGCTGGCATTTCAGCCATGAACTCACTTCACCGCTGCGGTTTACTGAGAGCCCCAAGCTGCTGAGCTCATTATAGATCCCTTCACTGAACTGGCTTTACAGGCAATTTTGTGAAGGGGCAGCATCAGAGCTAGCCCACTGATTGGGACTCCATCGGCTCAGCGGGGCTCCAGGAGTTCAGGGGAGAGAGCACAGCACTGAGCTAAAAATATGTCCTTGCCTCTGTAGTGCCAGGAAGATTGCCTGGCTGCGCTAATTGGGAGGGACCTGGAGATCTGGGTGGTATTTTAGGCTAATCTCGAGGTGGGACTTCTGCAGCATGTATGTGGCTCTGAATATAATCTCCTTCGGCACCGTCATTTATACCATTGCAGGCATTTACAATCAGAACCATCCTTGATTGACTCATGGCTGTCGCTGCACCTTAGACTCATCTTGCAGGAGTGAGGGGGGATGAGGGAAAGGGAAATGGCTGTGCACTGAACACAGTGACAATTTTAATGTGGTGTTGAAGTCGTAAAATGGGAGAAATTGCCCTGGCAGGACCAGGGCTTAGTAGGACTGCTCAGATATATAGCCCTCCCTCAGAAACTGACTGTAGAGTTTCTTAAAACCCCTCTTCTGAGATTTATTATTTAGTCCTGCCCTCTTTCTCCCTGTAATCTTATTTTTAATTCTCTGAACAACTTAGCCCTGATATCAACATTCCCTATCTCACCTCTCTTTAGAGCCCAGAACTCCAGCGTTTGAAAATTGGGGTGGTCAGAGAAGTCTGTGTTTTTCTGCTCATCCTGCATGGACTTGGTAAGGCAGAAGGAAACAGAGGAGAGAGAAAAACAGGAGGAGTGTAAGAAACAGTGACAGACTGAAAACATGAAAATCAACAGAAGTAAAAAGACTGACAGAAAAGGCTAGAAGAAAGACTCAATCATGGGAAATACTGAGCTACTGAGCATTTCTGATTAAGTAACACACTGGAGTACTTTGCTTGCTTGCTTGTTTTAACAGATACACAGTTTTACAGGGTATTGCTTGTTTTACTAGTAAAATGTATTTCAGCAAAGCAGAATATGTCATTGGTCCAATTTTTTTTATTAAGCAACTTCATAAAATACAAGCGTGATTAAGTGAGAAATACCAATTGCTCATTCATTGCCACCAACCAGTCCACCAACTGTCAACCACAGGCTGAAATACCTAAAGTAAGTTTTATAAGTCTCTTTACTTACTCTTGTTACTGCAACATTTTCATGAAACAGTTGCAGTGGAGGTTTTACAGCATGTATGATTTAGAAGAATATAATTATCCAAAGAAAATGTAAATCCATTTAATTTTAATGTGTTACTTTTACCCCCAAGCAAAGTGTTTTACAAATTTTAGTGTATCATTTCTTTGCACAGCATCAGTCCCCCAACCATGCTGCTGCAGTGATCTTAACATTGGACATAAACACTAGGCAACCTTCCAAGAGAAAGATGAAAAACAGTGCCCTCACCCAAAGCAAGACGGAAAATTTCAGGACGTTAAAGCACTCTTACAAACAAACAAAAGGAGAAGGTTTCTAGATTTTGAAATGGCACCTCTTTTTCGGCTACTACATCTATATTTAGAAACCCCAATGAAGAGGTTGATATCTGTAAGTGCTGAAGGCACAAACACCTTTTATTTTCCCATTAAGGCTCTGTACCTAAAGCTCTAACCCTGTGGTAACAGCTGATATGTCACTTTTTGGTTTTTTACAGTTGTTGCTAGTTATTTCTAATGCCTTTACAACTAATACAGTTATAGTAAGAACTTAACACAAGCCACTGCTCCAGGTTTAAAATGGTCTTAATTCTGCACAGCTGCTTGAGAACATCTGGCTATGAACATAGAGGATGTTGGAAAGATTTCAGAGGAGAACAAGTAGCATGGTTAAAAGACTGGAAAGAATTATTGGCAGAGTATGTAAAAGAAAGGGAAGGTACTCAGTCTGGGTAAATCATATTAAAGCCCATGTTAAAGGATGACTTGACCATGTAGTGTCTGTATGGGGGCAAAAGAATGGCTGTAGAGGACTCTTCAGCCTATCAAGAAAAGATATTCATGTTACACTGCACCTGGAAGTTCTGTCTAGACAAATTTTTACTTAAAAAAAGGTCGAAACGGTCAATGGTGATGGCAATTAACCACTGAAATTGTCTACTGAAAGTTGTGGTGAATTTTTCATCCTTGAAAATTCTCCAAATAAAACATGTTTCTAAAGTATACTTCATTTTAACCACTGGCTTTTGATTTGAAAGCAGAATTAATTCAGGAAAGACTGGAGGTATTCATAGACCTAACACCTACAATATTTGCTACATCAATAAAAATGTAATGCGAAACACAGCAGTGGGCCAATCATTCCATTTTACTGTTCAGTTAAATTCTATCCTGAGAGCCATTGGCGACATTTTGTCCAAGGTTTTGCACAAAACTGTCACTGATGCAGAGCAACAGAAGGGAATTTCAGGTACATCCTGATTTCAGATCTACAGAAAAGAGTGTAGTTGACTTCAGTGGGAGTTGGTCCAAGGTCTTACTGAGGATTTGAGAAAACAGAAGCCTTTTTTTTCTGGCCTCATGTGTAAGTGGGTAAAGGTTTAGAATATTTATAAAGGCTTAGAATCCTTCTAATTACCATGGGGTTTATTGTGTCAGGCAGATAAATTTTCTGTGTTCTCTCAGGTATAAATTTAGGGATAAATTTGGATATTTCAGAAGAAGAGATCCAGCCCTATCATCAAAGCTGAAAGTTATTTTGTCTATAGCAAATTATTTAGTTTAAGTGTATTAAGAGTGTACAAAATGAGTCCTAGAATTTACTTTTATATGTTAAAAATAATGCTGGCTATGGAAATCTTGTCATCCTTTTTTACCAAATGAGATAGAGAATGTACTTCTGCTTCCATTTCTGCTTCCCTGATCACATAGGGTAATCCACCAACTTAAAATTTTGAATGTTATACACTTTTGGTGGAATTTTTTTCTGAAATCTGAGTTTTTAATAGAGTCATAGACTCTATTTTCTGGGCCTGTAAATGCCCAGAAGACAAGGGGCCGATGTGTATGTCTCAAACACTGATAGCCAGATAGCTGTGGAGGCAACCAAGGATTGTTGGTAAGAACAGCCTGTGAGAAAGAACAGGATGTGGCTGGAGAAATGAACCATATGAAGACAGGACAGCACTTTTCTTGGACAAATACACTTGTTCTGACTCCTGGAGATAAGCACAACAAGCAAGTGCAAGAATGAGGTCAAGAAGCAGGCATGGACTGTTGACCAAAGGCCAACCCAGTAGGGGAGGATCAAGACCATGAAAGACCCTGAAGCCCTCTTACCCATTTCCAGAAAGGTCTAGCAGAATGAACTGCACAAGATAACTCATTTGCATAGAAAGTAAGAAACTTAGCTCCAGGTTGGTAAAACTTTTCTGTAAAAAGGTGGCCCTGTTAAGGCCAGGCAGCATCCCCTCAGGACCCTGGGCAACCCATCAGCTGGATCGACGCTGGAGCCAGGACTTGTTATCTTTCTTTTTTCCTTTCTTCCCTTCTTTCTCTCTTTCTCACTCCCACTGTTTAATCCCTCTCTCTTCTCTTTGACACTACCCATTGTTCAAAATACACCACTGTGTGTTTATGCGGTAGGATAAGGGACTTACACCTTGATTTCCATGCCGAGTGTATAATTTACTAATAAAACTTGTTAAGTTTTTGCAGACTCTGTTGCGGTGGCCCAGCCCACTTCGGGGCTGGACAGCATTCAGTGGGTGGGTTTCCCCGCCTACGACTCCGACCCGGAGGGCGGGTCGGGGGAGTAGAGTCGCCACCCACTGGGTGTTGCCCCTGCAACATCTCCTCCCTCCTTTCCAGATCCTTCTTTTGTTCCCCGTCCTTTATTGGTTACCTGTTATCATGTTTATTCATTACTTTCGTTGCATATGCATTTTGGTCTGGAAAGTTCTTTTCTCTTCAGTTGTCGATTGGTTTCTGTTTGTAAGTCCCTCCTTTGTATTCCCCTGATTTGTCATCTGTCATTCCCCATCAATTCCCTATTGGTTTGTACCCCTTGTTCCTCCCCTTTTTGGTACCCCTTAAAAAGGGGGCTTCGGGCCCCGCCTCTTGCCTTTTCCTTGGCGCTCGCCCTTCAGCTTGTTGGTCTGCTACCTTGTTGCTCCTTCACAGGACAATAAAGCTGGAACTTTGAGCACAAGAAAGAGGTCCCTCGGCCCTTTACTGCCTCTCCGTTGCTCGGCAACAGTGGTGCTGCAGCCTGCCTGCTTGTGGGTCTCCTGCAGGGAGCCAACAGCTGCTGACAGGGCAGGGTGCTCTCTTTTCCCTTGACCGGGACACCGGACCTTGTCGCCTGCCAAGGCCTCCGGGCGGCCAGCGGCCAAAGCGACAAGACTCTCTGACTTTTGTAGTTTGTTTTTGACCATGGATATCTAGGAATCTTGGGTCCTCCCTTCCCTTTTGAGGTGGAATGCCACAGGACTCTGTAAACATATATTTTCTATATGTGAAATTAAAGAAACGGGGGGAAATACATTTAAAAGCAAGATCTCACAAGTTCTTAGATTCTACTGAAACTGTAAACTCTCCTTTACTAACAAAATCTGAATTTTTTAGATTTCACAATGTCAACTTCTCCTAGCACAGTGAGACAAGCTGCATTCATACAGAGAATGACCTGATAAATTCTCTTTAAAGTCATACTAAAGTGAGATCTGGACAATAAATTCCAAAGATGCCTAGTATGTAGTAGTAGAAAATAGTATCCTGAATGTACTAGCATGTACAAAGCTTGCTTTTTAAAACTGATTCATTGTCTGCTTTTGGGATCCTGATGGGTTCTAGATGCAATGCTTTCTAGAACAATAAAACATATAAATCCCATATAAGTCCGTTTTGCCACTGGGTCCTGCATTTTTCACCCACCTGAAACTCCCACAATGTATGGAATGCCCAAGAAAGATTGGAAGGAGCCATAAATATTAAGTGATTGCATAATGGTGACGATGCTGCAGTTCATCTGCACTGGTAAAGGCAAGACCTGCACATAAAGTTCCCGCTCTTGTGAGTTATGGGTCATTTGCTCATTAGCGAAGTGACTAATCCAGTAGTGAAGAGGATGTCTACTGAAAATAAATTACATTATACTACTGACTGCTGTGATGGATTCTTTATATGCTCTTTGTGTTATCGTTCAGAGGAGCCCTTTTACCCAACCCTTGGTGTTGCTGCCATGTTATAAGGAATTTTATCAGAGCAAACAGGAGTCTTCATGAGGCAAGAAACAATAGAACAAGCAGGAAATAAATAATAACCAGATAACCAGGAAACAGCACTAACACAATAGATGTTCAGTCATTAGTTTAAACTGTCGCATTTGTCCTGAAATGATCAGAACAACCACAGTGGAGCTGCAATAGTGAAGTTTACGATAAATCCATGCTTATGCATTTTGAAGGCCACTTCAGGAGAGTTAGAGGAATAAATAAGGATATCAAGGGCTAAAGTTGATGTTGAAAGTAGCTGAGCTGGAAAACGTTTCCAAGCATTTAAATTCCGTAAAATTTTAGAAGCACTTACCACTGAAAAGAAACATTGTTTCACTTACCCACCATTTATGATGACCTAACACTAATATGGTATACTAGATGGGATGTTTAATTACCATGGGGTTTCTTCCCCCACATGTTTTCTTCCCAGACAGAGTTTAATGAGGGCAGTCTATTCAGCCATTTCAGTCCACAGAAGTGGCACAAGATAGTTTCAATACATGGAAAGATCATTCTGCCACTCTCTGACCACTGATAAAATTTTATAGGTTATAGATCATTTAAACAAACTACATTAATCCTGGATATTCAAATTAATAATATTTATGCAAGTATTGTGAACTCTGAAAACTAAGGTCATTTTTGACAAGATTTTTTTATAATTTAACCTGTTCAGTGCATACAGGATGAAGAAAAATAGTGAGTAGATTTAAGTTTGCTTTGTTCCCTTTTGATGCTTACCAACACAAAAGGATTCTGCATTATATTTGTAGCATCTGACTGCTTCTTCTACTTTGATTTCTCTTTTGTACCTCTTTTGCTGGAGATACTTAAAAGGACCTCTACCAGTCTGTAAGTAAAACAACCTCTAACACTGAGCAGCAAAGTTCTGGTTGCTTTGCTTTGCATGTCTCAGAGTCAAAGCTAAGTTTAATAGGAGCTAATCTGAGTCATCACCAAAAAAAAATCTTCTTTTTTTCCCCCTATACAGTACAAAACAGAGAGAGATTTGAATTTTCAGTTGTGGTTGTTTATGACCCTCTTTGGTAAGACTTGCTGAATTTCTATTTATGTGCTTAACAACTGGAACAAGCTCCGTATATTGCTGTATAAAAAGTCCTCCTTCATCACTTTCTTCCAAGTTACACAGAAGCCTTGATCAGTGAAGGTATGGGATTGCTGTCCTGACATTTATTGAAGAACTATTATTTAAATTATTTTGCTTGTTTCAATGAATTTGTCATACATTGTATTTTACAATAGATTCTTTTTTTGCTTGTTATTTACATAAAAATTTCAATGCTGTGTTGCTAGAAATAAGGCAATGAATGCATACATGTAAAATTGAGATTTGCTGAAAAAATGAAAGATGAGCAGAAATATACTAGAGAATGCAAATTTTTATGTTGCTGTCAAATTGCATTTATTTGTAAGAAGTATTTAAAATTAAAAGTATTGCCATAAAAAGTAACCTTGAGCATCTCTGTTCAAGCATTTCTAATTCTTTCCAAGTTAATCTGGTTTGACTGGAAAAGAAAGATGTAGCAAAACCAACCTTTTTCAGCCTAGTGGCAAGAGGCACAGTGGTGTAAAAGTCCTCAAACCGCAGCCCACCAGAAGTCATTATACAGTGACATCACTCAGGGTTGGACCAGGGCTTGAGCAAAGGATTTTTTGAATTTCAAACAGATGTGAGACCAGAATCAAGTGTCAACTGCATTGAAATGTGTTTCTCTACTTTAGCAGGATCAGAGAACAGTTTTACCAGTCTGCATCAGTACCTGTAAGACAAGTTGCTTTTCCAAAGAAATCTGAGTAGTTGACAATTTGCTCCCAAAAATTATTTCCTTTCACATTTTCATCAAAGCTATAATTCAATTTAGAAAAAGAAAATAACTAAATAGCTCAAATAGGTTTTCTTAGTAGTATTTTTATAGTTCAGAATTCTACTCTGAAAAATGAAGTAGGAAAAACACATTGCTATATATGCAAATGGAATTAAAATACTGGAAGGTTTGCTTTTCCATGGTGTAGACATTACACAATAACTGACAGGAATTTAAATTTCATCTTTATCATGCATTTGTAGAGTTTCCTCAAAAGTTACATTGATAGTTAATTTGAGATTGCTGACTTAGATCACAATACAGTAATTAGCCAAAGTTAAAATTAAAGTAAAATTTGAAAAAAAATGAATCAAGTAATACAATACATGGTGTAGTACTTTTTCCATGGGCAACTCAACTGCTAATGTTACAGTGCATGAATTATCAGGGAAGAAATATGCTTTGATTGTACAACTCTGTTACAAAACTGTCTTTGAATTAAGGTGGCAATGCAATATATACTAGCTTCACTGATAATACTTTGTGTGGTTTTTTATATCTACTCTGAAGATGTATTTTGCATCAATTTTTATTGTGGCAATGAAAATAACAAAGGTTGTGAGGACTGTAGGATGTCTCATAGTGCTCTGCTGCTTTGGAGGAGTGTGATTTGTTACATATCTCTCGCACATGTCTTACAGTAAAATAATTATTTGAAAGACTAAAGCAAATCCTGAATAGTAAGAGTTAATGCAAACATTTTAAAGTAATTCTGTTCCTTATCTGAGCACAAGGTGAAATGAAACAGAAGGAGGAAAAGAAGAACCTGTATTTCAGCAGAAAGAGGTTCTTGTCTCTTCCTGGCGTCTCTGCTCTCCAATAATTTTTAATCTCATAACTGGGAGTTTTGACCATTTTTCATGAGGGAGAATTGCTTGGCTATCTTTTCCACATAATTTTAAACAGAAACTGGAAGAATAAGAAAAACAAGACAAAACAAAACCGAAACCCTGTATGCTCCATTTGCTGAATATATGGTTTTCTTCCCCCAGTGCGTGCATGTGCCAGATGGCACTACACCGGGCTGGATGATAATAAACATGAAAAATACAGTCAGTGCACGAGCAGAGATAACTGTGGCTGAATGTACCAGGACTAGGGCTGGCAGAGGGAAGGGGCAGAAGTTACAGCTGTGAGAGAAAAGCGAAGTTCAGCTTCTCAAGGGAGGAGCTGATCTTGTTTGCAATTAGTTTCCTCTTCCCAACATGGGGCTACTGGGAGAGGAGGTTGCCCCTGCTTATCCAAGCACCCTGCCTAAAGGGCAGATTTAGGGCCATTTCCTTCCCAGTAGAGCCAAGGTCATTAACCTGGTGTGACGAGAACTGGTTTGGTTCTGTGAAGAGACAAAAAGCCTGAGTGGAGGTGGCTAACCCACCTTTGGGTTCTCATCCTTGGCTTGTGAGGCTGGCAGGCTGATGAGAAGAGGTAAGGCCCAGCTGGCAGCATGAGCTTAGAATAGGGCTCTTGTAGGAGAGGGACATGTCTGGGTCAAGAGTGTTGACATGACCTTGTGGGCCCCTGTTCCCCACCCTTCGTCTGGGCCCTGAGGACATCATCCATGTCGCCATCAGCTGGGAATTATGGTGGGCACAGAGGCGTCTCCCACCTCTTCATAGCCCCATGGCAACACCTACACAGGAGGTGTGACAAGAAGCTGCTCCTCTTTGGAGTTCCTCCTTCACAATGTCTTTCTGGAAGTGCTTCAGCAAAGACCCAGATGAAGATGCACCCACTGACAGTACCAGGGCGTTTGGCCCCTGGCTGTGTGCAGTGCTGTTGTCCTCTGCATAGGCACTGGCTGCACAACATTGTTTTTCCTCTGGGTTTCTGCATTCAAGTCAGTAAGTGAGTTACCCAGACCTGAGGCATGTCCAGCACCTCCTAGAACATAGATTTTGGGGAATCTATTTGTCTAGGCAGTAAAGGTTTAAGGTGCTAAGTGGACAAATACCTGGCAGAGAAGAGTGCTTACACTGCATATCATCTCTACTGAAACATTTGTGTGAACCAGGTAGCAGTCTGAGTTCCTGCATTACTTGTTTGACCATGGGGCTGATGCAGTTGAAAACAGTTTTTTTAACATAGTAGTTATCCTTGGAAAACTCTCTTTGGCGAAGGGAAAGATCTTCCAGCCAGAAAATTAAATGGTACCTATGCATTTATTTATTTGCCCTATTCACTTCAATCTCTCTTTGGTTTTCTTTGTTACTCTCATCTTTTCCTTCTTAACCACCACTGCATTCTGAAAGGGGCAACCTTAATTTCAGGAAGCCAATCAAATCACAGTGAATAATTATTTAGTTTTGAATAATCCCATCCTTTGCTTCCTTTGTAATTTATGTGGTGTTGTTATAGAATGCATTAACCAAGCTATAGGGAAAGAGCCAGTTTAAGGGATAAGAAAGAAGCACTGAATTATTCTTGGTCCTGCAAAGAATATATTTAAGAGTTTCTTAGCTCAGCTCTCTTAGACTGATGAAACTTTCTTCTCTACTCCCGCATGAATGCTAAACAGTCTACACTGAAGGGTGACCACTCTCATATGTGACCGCTATGCCTATGTCAGAGGCAGTGTCAGAGGCTGGGCAGTATCCATCTCTGTAGGCTCACTGGAGTAAGACTATCATTGGAGAAGAAGTTTTGGATTCACTAATTCCTGTGAGGTAAGAGATTGGAAAGAGGAAAAGACAACCCCCAGCATTTTTAGATATCGGTGGCACAGACCTTTGCTCCTTGAGCACAGGCTCCTGACATGAGGGTGGAAGAGAGGGGAGTTTCCTCTGGTCACCACATGGTGATCACAAATATCACCTACAGACAAAAGAAAATGAAAAGGAACAATAAGTGAAACTCGGGCAATGATTTAGTGGCTTGAAAATGCACATTAATCATCTGACATCCCTCAGTTTTACTGAACTGAAAGTTCGTTTCTCATGGCAGAGCTAACTTTGGGACCAGTGCCGGGAGGTGAAGCTGGAGCAGGGCTGGCAGCAATATTCAGGAGCGACAACTGCATGAGTGTATTAAGAAACCGAGTATTCACAAAAAACTCCTAACGGACCCATAAATACCCAGCTTAGTTGCTGGTTTAATCACTCGCAAAGACATTGCCTCACTCTTTTAAAGCTGTGCGTATCTGAAGTTTTGGAAGCGATTGTGAATAAATACTTCACTGCCTGCTCACAGCGACGTTTCCTCGGCGTTAGCTTATTAGAGTGCCTGAAAGAGACCCGATAGAAAATAAGTTAAATGCAACTTAAATCATCATCCGATTTGACGCTAAAAACAACGCAAAAGGCGAGGCGTTCACCAAAAGGTTGCAAAAGGCGTCAGCTGCACTGCAGTTAGGAGTGGAGGGAGCGGGACTGCAGGATGTGAGCGGGCAGTGGGGCTGGGATCCCAGTCCCCAGTTGTGGTGGTACTTTTTTCCTTTTTTCCCCCCCCACACTTTGTTGTGGTTTTTTTTTTTTTTTTGGTGACTTCGAAAGATGTCACGGCAAAGTGAAATCTTTGTGGAGGGCTGATCATGCATTCAGACTGTAGAGTTTTCAAAATGTGATGTTTTGCAATGATGACATTAGAGTAGCAACCAAGGGTCCGAGACAGCAACGCCTGCTGCAGCTGGGCTTCGCTTTGAAATGCCCAAGACAATGGGGGCCACTGTTCTTCATCGTTTCGCCTTTCCATTCCATTTGCATAGTCTGTTCTGCCTGATTGACCAGCTTGGGCTGTCCAAGGGACCAGCATTGTTCACAGATCACTTCAAGATGGCACAGATGACAAGATTCAGGTGAGAGATGAAGTGGGATGATTCTCAAATGCCATAAGAAAAAGCTACCCTGGGAACTTTTAGCTCAAGTGAAATAAGTCGAGAATTTAAGCAGTTTGGTTTTTCGGTTTTCTTTAAGAAACCAATCATATATGGAAATGCGCTGCCATGACACACAAAAAAGCAATAGGAGGTTTGTGTGTTTCGTTGAGGTGTTTTGTTTTGTTTGTGTTTGGTTATGTTGGGGAGATTTTTTTTTCTGTTTTGCTTTTTGGGGTGGTTTTTTTGGTGGTGGTGGTTTGTTTTTTGGTGTGGTTTTTTTTGTTTGTTTGTTTTTGTTGGTTTTTTTTCCTTTTCCATCCTAGACCTCAGCTTCCTCAGGTTAAGACACGAGTCGTGCCGTTGGAAACCTTTGTGAATAGAAGTTTGCTTACAAAAAAAAAAAAAAATCTTAAATGGAATATAAATAAAGCTCATCATAGAGGGGAGTTTTGAAATTCTTTGGTGCCTGCTCCGTAACTAAACTCCAGGATTACTCAGTTAACGTTCACAAAGCACTTTCGACGTGGAAAACCCTCCTAGAACGGCGAAGCGTGCAGAGCGCTGTCAGCCAGCCCTGCGGCGGCCGGGCGGGACGGCGGTGGCCTCAGCCCGGGCTCCGGGCGGGCAGCGAAGGGAGGCTGGAGGACGCCTCGCTCTTCCTGAAGAAGTTGTAAACTCTCTGCTGGCACAGATTCACCATTGAAATTTCATGGTTTGAGGTGCTTTTTTCCTCCCCCCTCCCCCCCCCCCCCCGTGCTCGAGTAAACACACACACACGGCAGCGCCCCTAAAATGAGTTTCATTTGACACCGATGTTTTGACTTCATCTCAAAAAGACAAAAATCTTTGTCATACAAGTATGTTTTCCCTGGAGGGGTTTCCAGAACAATTTGCTATAATTTCTTTACACCTAACGGAACTGATGGGATCTAAGCAGTAGAACATATTCCCACAGTAGTTTCGTTCTCTCGCACTCTCGGTTACCCTCCTGGGGTTCAGATCACTCTCTAGTATAAATATTGCCAATAATTGTGCTAATACGGTGATTCTCGGAAGGCAGCAGAACTCTCTTCTCCTGTGTATCAGACCTAAAGCCATGCGACTCCTGCTTAATCTCTGGGTGTATTCTCTCCTAGCTGCTCGTCTTTCCCCTGCAGAGACTAATACACTTAATTACATGATTTACAAGAATTGCCATCAAGGTCCCAGGGGCCGCTAAAGACCGACCGCCGCCCGACGAGCGGGGCCTAAGGTGCGTGTCTGTCTGCCACAAGGGCATTTCGAAGGGAAGGCACCTTCTGTAGGACTTGGCTCTTCAAAATTATCCAAAATTTCAGGCCCTTCTTCACTGTTTCACACACCCACCCACACACACCCCTTTCACGTGGTGTTCCGGTCCCAGGTTGGTTTGAGGGGTGTCGTCGTCCCAACTCCCCCTCCTCCCGAGAAGGCGGCTAAAAGCTGCAGAGGAAACTTAAGTGGCTCTGGAGTTTGTTTAATTTCCCTCCAGTGTTTACTGATAATTCGAGAGACGCTTATCTCGGGGAATATAACGATTAATACAACCGCAGGTTTCCAGATAAGTGATTGTGATGGAGATTGTTGGCGAGAAAATAGACAATTATCCGCTGTTAGCTTTACATAAAGATCGCATTAACTTGAATTAGTTATCAGACAAAAGAACATCAGAAAGCTGCACCTTTCTGCCAAGGCAACCGCTTGCAGGCGGTGTACTCCGCACAAGCAAACGCACCGCTGCGTCCCCAGCATCTCACAAGCATGAAAGGGGCGGCGGGCTCGGGGGCGGGGGGGGCCCACGGCACCGACACGCCGCGCTCCTGCGGAGGCACGGCCGCTGCGAGGAGCGGGGAGGGCGAGCCCTGCGGCCGGGGGATCGCTTTAATATCAGCTGCCCGGCCGGGCCGCTTTCATTTCCATAGGGCGAAATTAACATGGACGTGGGGCAGGCGCTGGGGCGGGGGCAACGCGCCCGGGGAAGAAGCGGCGTGGCTGATCGCCAAGGAAACCTCGCTGAAAGGGAAGGGTAGAGCATGTGGCTATTAAAACCCCGACACAATAATAACATTAAGGAAAAAAAAAAATAAAACCATAATGATAACTTGGAGGCAGCTCGCCATTTGCATATGAAACCAGCGGCCAGAAGCGCGGCAGTCCCCTTGCCGCATTATGTGCTCGGCGGTCCGAGGTCGGTCCCCCCGCAGCAAGACTGAAAAGCCTTTTGATTATTTCTCCTCTCCCTAGGAAAGGCTGATTCCTCCGTAATTGATAGCGGGGAAGGGCCGTAATTAATTTTTCAGGGAAGTAAAGTGCAGCTTCTTCTCTCGGCTGGAGGGGAAGGGCTGAGAGCGAGGAAAGGGGGCGAGGGAGCGGAGGCGAGAGGAACTCCTTCCGAGAACCCCTAATTAAAAGTAATCACGCTTCACCCTCTCCGGCACCAAGACCCCCCTCGACTCCTCGCCACCCCCTCGCTCGCCGGGGAGGCAGGAAGGGCAGGGACCGTGGGCTGCTTTCACCGAGTCAGAAAGCATTCACCAGGCGTTTGTGTTGCGGGAGGTTTCTGTGGGAATCGGGTGGCTCGAGTAATTGGGAGGGGAGGAGGGTGCACTCTCGGCTGGCTTCTCTCTGGAATTAAAGGCAGGCTTCAAAATAGGGTGTTTGTTAAGAGAATTTCAGCTGGGAGGAAACTGCCATTTCGGATCAGTGCGTTTTCTGTGCTGGGTTTCCAGACAGACCCTTAGCACCGTGTTTATCTGGGGAAGACGAACAGGAGGGAGAGTTTTCGTGTGGGATGGGGCAATGGGGAAAAAACCGGCAAGGTACTTCAGGCGGCAGGCTGAAGGCTAACAGATGCTGGGATACAAATCATTTCGGGGGAGCAGGGACACCTCAGGTTCGTGCCTGAGGCAGGCGCGAGGGGAGCGGAGAGGGGATGCCAGGTGAAACGGCTCTACTCCCAGCCGGGACGGAAAGCCCGTCCCCAGCCTTGGGACGTGCCGCTGCCGCCGCTGGGTCCCCGCTGAATGGAGCGGATAATGATCCCCGGTTCCCAAGGCAGGCTTGCTGCTGCCTGGTGAGCCTTGGATTTGTGTGGTCCAAGCCTTTCCCAGCTTGTCCCATTCTGTCACCGGGATAAGGGGCTCCCTCGGCTCGTTTGCACCTGCGTCGCTTTTGGCTCCTTCAGGAATGCGCTGAAGCTTGTAATCAGCTTTGTGAAGCCATTGAGTGCACGGCTGAGTGAAACTTCCAAAGCTCGCAGAAAACTGGCCCGCTGAATAGGAGTCAGCATGGGGCTTCTCTCCAAGCCCCTGGCCTGCCAAATTCCAGCAGAGCCCCTCACAATCAGTCCACACAAGCTTTACTGCTCTCCCCACACTGAGAGAAGCGAGAAAAGAAAAGCTAAAATACCAGTCACCGAGGTTAGCGGTTTGTTCCCAGATTAATGGCAAACGCCTCTCTGCCCGATGCTAACCAATTCATTCGGGTGATGTGTGTGTACATATATATATATATACACACATATATATATGCAGATATATATGTGTGTGTGTGTGTGTATGCATATAGATATAAGTGCATATGAATATGTATGCAAGCCTATGGCTATAACAAGAAAAAGAAAAAGGAAATAAGGGAGAGATACTAAAATTTTATGTGACTGCAGAAGTTCTTACAGCAGCAAACAGGTAGCAGGCTGTCTTGCTATTCCACGGGGTCACATTATTCTCATCTCAATCTTTTCTGCAACCGTGTGGTTTCAAGACTCTGGATGAGTGTGACTCTCATTTGCAGCCTGGTTTTCCATCTAGAAGGGTTTAGTACCAAACAAAACTCTGGGAAGGAGCAAGAGAAAAGTAACGGGCAGGTTAAAAAAAAAAAAATCACCAACCCCACCATCAGTAAAACCACTTCAGGAGGGCCAAATCTCTGGGTTACTTGCAGGACGTGTTTGCCATGCCCAAGGTTCGTGGCCACTCCATGGTCCCCAGCTCGGGGGAAGAGGGGCTTCTTCACTGCAGCCCGGATCACTTCCGCACTGGGAAAGAGCGTGCAGGAAAGTTCCCACTCGAGGGAATCCCTTTATTTTGATCATCCTGGACACTTGCGGCATGTATCCCTTCACTCCTACGTTCCCAGCATCTGATTGCACAGGCAGGAGTGACGCTAAATAGCTCGGGAATATGTAGCACAACTTCATCATACTTTTCATCTGAGTTCTGTATGGGGTTGAAGATTCACATTTTTTAGGGGAAACAATTCTTCGAGTTATAAAAACATGTTCCTTTCTAAAGCAAGTCCTCTTACTGTAATAAACACTGTAAAATGTCCTTAAATCTAAAATTGTAAGACGAGTGCACTGTGACATCAAGTCTGTAAGTATAGATCAACTGAGCAATCTTCTGGTCTTGGGATTTTTTATTCAATTTATGTCCTTCTTCTTTTACATGCATCTAAAACAATGAAAACAGCATTATGACAACTTTAATACTTTCTGCAAGCCCTCCTCTTGGGCTAGTATAAGGGGGAAAATGGAGACTTCCAACATTTCCAAAGATTATGTCTCCTGAAGGTTTTAGCCATGCCTCTGAATTACGTCATAGAAATCATATTTTCTTGACGTCCACATTGAAATAACCACGGCAGAAGAAACAAAACTAATTCCATACAGCTGGTGGATGTTTCTTGTGAGTACAGCAGCATTTTGTCTCTCTTTGCTGTCACGCTTCTCAATTACCGCAATTTTCAGGGATGTCCCAGAAACTGATGACGGCAGTAGGTGTTTTTGCCATTACTTTCTGATGAGTTTGTAGGGGCTCATTGGAGAGTCATCTGCACAGCAGGTGCATAGTTTAGCAGCATCAACGTACTGTATTCTGATCCCCTTGTCCCTCTAAGGACAAGGTAACCTCCGATGTAAAGAGTTAGGGAGTAAACGTGCAGAGGAGCATGTCTTAATGTTGAAGTCCTGACCCTTCAAACTGATGCTGCACAAAAACTTTTACATATGGCCACAAACGGTTTAAAGCAACATCTCCTTCTGTCTGTAAAGTTTCTTTTTGGAAGTTTGATGTGCTATTTTCAACTGTGTTGCTCCTTCCAACCATTCTCAGTGACAAGTCATGAGGATATGCAGTAATTCAGAAATTAGTGAAATTTTATTCTTGGTGGGGGCGTTGGATTAAGAGGCTGGGAGAGTGTGAAACAAGTCAACGTGTAATTGTATGATAAGGCTCTCACGAGGAATTTATTGGCCAAGTTGCTATTTCTATTCCTTCCTAATCTCGTTTAGCACATTCATTCTCTGCAATCTGTCTCCATAATCTTCTGTGACAGAATGGCAGCCAATAGAAGCATGCATGTTTGGAGAGAAGAGAAAATATGCAGAGGCGTGATAAACTGATGCTAATTATCCATATTTAGGACACCGAGTGCAGAAGATCAAGGTTTACAAATAACAAACCAGAGCCAGTGATGATGGCTTCCTAGTGTGGAATATATTGGAGGGGACAAGATAAGGGTTTCACATGCAGAAGAGATTTATTGGTCAAAGGGTTCACCTTCCACTTTTCCACTTTTATATAGCAGTAAATTATTTGGGCTAAATTCACCAGAACATTACTCTTTTATTTGGCAATGTGCCATGACTTGCTCTTTCTTTGTGTCCTTTCAATGCAAATCCTTGTAGTGTAACATCAGTTGATAAGAAACAAATAATTGAAGTAATAGGTAATTCCCTTTAAATTGTGCATATAGGACAGTAAGGTAATCATCTAGTGTCGAATGAGACCGGAGTATAGAGCAGATAGCTGAAAGTGAAACAATATCCATCTCAGCTATTAAATTACATTTATACTGGAGAAAAATAACCTACAGAAGACTTGTAGGCTGAAGAAGAGACTACATTAGTCTAGTCACCCTTAGGCCATTTTCCTACAGACTTCTCAAATGTATTTAATTTTAAAAGACAGTTTACCACCATTTTCCTTGCTTTCTCTTTCTCTCTATTTTTTTTTTCTCGAAAGCTAACATTTAAATTAGTGACTCTGCATTCCCCTTTTTAACAAGTGTTGGCTCTGAGAAATAATAGGGGAATTCAGTTTGGCAGTATCTGTGTAGTGTGGTTGAGGGTCAGTGGAGTGATCCTAGCAGTCTGCAGTAATTGTATTGTAAAGACTCCAAAATGAGAATAATATTTGTTGAGTTTATTTTTATTTACAAGTTCAGAAAGTATTCCGTACAGTGGCAAATTTCTAAACGTTTCTACTAGCATCTTGTCGTCAGGTGGAGGTAAACTGTTCTTTAAGAAATTCGCTCTTAAATTGTGTGTCACCACTCCTGGCTTCTCGAATGGTATTTTTCCTATGTTGGTGGTACGACAATACTCTGCAAAATACAGAATCCCGCTGTTGGAGCAGAAAATACAAAGGCCCTTCCATTAGGAACACTCTTTAAAATATCTCTTTTTGATATAAGAAAAGACATTTCTTCCGCGACTAGTTATTTAAAAGGAGAAAATTTTCTGACTTTTTGTTTTACTGCTGAATGACTGTGGATTTATTTCTCTTGCCCTCTGAGATAGTCTTTTAAATTTGTTTGTATTTTGTGTTTTGTGCAGGGGCAAAAATACTGCATTACCAAGCTGAACATTTTCACAGGTTTCCTAAAAATATTTCTAAAGGCAGTCACGCTTTTTCAAATTCCCGTAAGTAGATGACTTCTCTCCAAATGACCTGAAAAACATCATTAGAGAAGGAAGGTGGGCAAGCAGACAGACTGTAGCTTAGGTCATAGAAGCTGCCATTTGGTCACTAGTGGACAAAAATAAAGGGCATAGGGAGTGGAGCAAGGATGTGAAGCACGACAGCCTGGGGACAAGCCTGGCTCTGGGGCTGCCCGCCGCCCGTCGGCTCTCTGGACAGGGAACCCCCGGGGCCCTATTAAACCCCCGCTAAAATCCACCAGGGCCAGCCCCGCCTGTCCCGCTCGGGAAGCGCAGAGTGGAGCCCCTCGCAGCCTCAGTGTCGCCGGTTCCCTGACCCAAGTCAGGCGAACCTTTATCCGGTGTCCCCTCTCCAGGGACAAGAGGCCTTTATCTCCTCGGCAACGCCACAACCCGGCCCCGGAGCTGCTCCCGGTGATGTGGAGCTCCGCACTCGCATTCACGCTGCCACTACCCGACCTCCTGCTCTCCCCCCGCCAATTCCCGCACCACCGCTGGGGGCCGCCTCCGCCCCACCCCCCCGGCGGGGCAGGATCCCCCTCCCCACGCCGAATGCGGGTGGGCCTGGAGGGAGCCCTGAACAGCAGAAGGGCCAGGGCAGCAGCCGGGTGTCCCCCGGGTGGCGGTGCCACAGCGGGGCGGAAGGGGCCGCTCACACCGCCTTCTGTAAGAAACTACTTGGCGCTGTCGGGGGGTGGGACAGAGGGTGTGTGTGCACAGGACAGCCGGGTCCTGGGCTTCAGTAAATGACTTTTGGCAATCAGTTTGCCTAATCAGGTTGATTTTCGAAGTAATGGCCTCTCAAGCCGGCCCGTTTTGAATCAGCAGCCCCTTTGGCTGGAGGCAGAGCGGCAGGAAGCTCTGCTGCAGCTGCCTCCACCCCTGCTTTCCGTGAGAAAGCTCTTTTTCTCCCTGTTCGTAGGGAAAAGGCAGACGTTTTCCACCGAAATCTCTAAGAGTTTTGTTAAAATCAGCATTTCACAGTTCCGTTTGTCGTCTCCAGAGAGACACTGGAAACCCCTCTGAGCCTGGTGTTCTCGCTAAGCGAGGCGTGCGCACCGGCGGAGGGAATGCCGAAGTTTCCCTTTCAAGTGTTTTGTGGCTGCGCTGACTATATGATGCTCAGTGAGGGAAAGAGTTCCATTCCAGATGTTGCCCAACTCTTTCACAGAATAGAAACGGAGCTTCTGTAATACTTTTTCTGCCCTTTCCTGATTTTTAAAAAATTATTGTATCTTGCACCACAAAAGCAAAACACGATCCTCTGTGAATTTTAGCTCCGATTTTCTGCCTCCATACTTCCACTCAATTTTCGTGCCTGTAGCGAGTCGTCTTCTTGTTAGGCAATGGGAATGTGATAATAAAACTAGAAGGCACGACAAGGCACCTCGGCTCGATGGTACCCGAATCTGGTGTGCAGCCATGTGTGTACGGAGAGGGACTTGCATTCTGCAGCAAACGTCTGGAAAGTATGATGGGATGTTCCCAAGGACATGACGTCATTGCATATATTTGTGAAGCAGTTGGTATCCACACACCGATTTTTATTACAGATTTTTTTTAATGTGTCTCCTTTTAAAGGAGATCAACAAGAATATCCCGAGGAGCAGACACCGTGTTTTAAACAACGGACTCTGAGTTTGTCCATTTTCATGGCAATAAGCTTACCTTTCAAATGTATTTTCTTATATTGAGCATCTAAGGCTACCCTAAGAGAGATGATACAGACGTCTAAATAGGAACCCTTAACCGTGAAAACATGAACATATAGTTTAGACATTATGAAATATATAAAACATGTCTGAGACGCACAGAAACATTCTGTTTATCTGTCTGAAACTACCCACTGAATAATACAGCTACATAGCAAGCTCTTACCAAATTGTACAAAACTGGGCTCATTTGGTCACATAAGGATGCCTTTTGCAATAACGTAATTTCGTTGCTTTCCTTATCTTAAATATATGGATATATAGCACATTCATAATGATCAGCTTGTCCCACTTATCTAGTCAGCTTTGGTCTGTGACCCCTAAAACTGAGATGTTGCTATATTCGGGAAAATGAGGCAGAACTTTTCTCTGCAGCTGCTTTGCCAAAACAAAACGATTAGGAGAGTATTTGTTCCTACGTTGTGACCCAAACTTAGTCGGCTAAACGGACATTTTGGTTGGAGCCGTAGCAGAAACTTCCTCAGCCTTGCTAGAAAGTTAGAAACTGAGAGTAACATGAACGGGGAAGTGCTTTTGGAGGGAGAAATGCATGTTCTACTCTCATTACTTCGTTCTCGACTGTTCCATAAGACACAAAAGTAATGAGGTGACACGAGAGCACAGAAATTCCCCTTTTGCAAAATGCACTGCATGCCCGTATCCCTCCTCTTCACTCATATGGCTGTTCAAAACACTGCTGAGGAGTTTTTTAGGCTAAACTCCACACTTTCCTTATTCGTACTCTGTCCTGAAACATGCAGGGTTGAGCTTACCTACAGCTGTGTATTTTAAAAGATGTTTCCCACTTAGTTTTCTTTTTTACGGTCCTTCAAGGTAGAAAATGCACGTGTTCATAGTGACTCGATTGCACAGCATCTTGGGCTTTGCATTATTTCCTACATTCTAACATCGGGCAGGAGGGGGACGATGATGAACGGTGAAGCTTCCACCTGCCCTGTGACTGAAAAGCAATTTAGGGGAAGGTAAGACTGATAATGCACGAAGGCACAGATAATAAAAAAAAAAAACCCAAAACCAGACAAACCCTTAACAGAAGCAAAACCTCATTCTCTCTTCTGCTACCTACACGTAAAATAAAAGGTAATACGAAACGTTAATCTGATCACTTGATCAAGGACTTACTCAAGATTTTTCCAAAAGATAAAGATAAGCTGTGTGCAAGGGAAGAAGGAAGACCAAGATTGAGGTGTACATAACTCGGAAGAACCGTAGATGGTTTCAGAGCTTTCCTCACTGGGTGGGAAGTGTGTTTTCGTGTCGATACTTCGTTTGAATTCCCGTGCTTGGGGTTTTAGGTCTTTCCTCGCCTTGGGCTACTTGTGTTTGTCGCTCCAAACCTGAACAGCCATTCATCCTTCTAATCTGATTAGGATTGAACTATTCACTCTCCAGTGGTTTTAGCAAGACAATCTTACTATAGACTTTTTCTGCATTGGAGACATAAAAAACCCCAACCAACCCAAACCCTTCTGAAATCTGTGCGAGACAATTTTTGGGTAGGAAATAAACCTCTCCCTACTCCCGCTGCACCCCTCCCGCAACTTCACCCCCCTCCGATGATGCCTTTGTTCATGACTAGTTCCTAGTTGCTATGGAGTTTTACGCCTTGGTAAACTATATTTCACCTCCTCCCGGTGAAAGCTATTCTTTTCCTAAATGCACACTTTGCAGACTCCGGTCCTTCCCCCCCCGTGTCGGTCGCACTTCCTCAGCCCACGCTGGTCTGCCCCGGGCTAAAGCCGCGTTTTCCCACTCGGATCTCAGCTCACCCTCTAGCACTTGCCCAATTGTTTGACCATCGACAGATGCTCTCCTGCTTCTCCTCGGTTTCATTGTTCTTCATTTTATTTTTTTTTAAGGTTTCTGAGGGATAGTCCCTCTATCTGAGAGCCGCAGCTAACCGTGGCACACGTCTTCTCCAAATCAATGAGAGGTGTCCCGGCTGAAAGCGTGGACAATGGGATTTTACCGAGCATGAAGCATATTACCCCCAAACCCGTCCTGACAGGCCGTGCTAAAGCATTTGAATGACTTTCTTGAAATGAGACTTGTCTGAAGGCTCCTCCCTTCAGAGAATTACACCATCCAGGAAAGATAGGCATGAAACTGCACGGGGCACCCCAAGGCTTTGTAAATTGGGGGTGGGGTGTGTGTTCTTTGTCACAAGGTACCACTCCTTCCACCCCAAAGCCAGGGACCAGTGTCCTTTACCTTGGGGGTTGCCCCTCACTCAACACAACCCCATTAAGGGATGGGGTTTTCACTTTGGAACTTCCGGACTTTTTGACGGCACATACAGCTGTGTGGTTCAGCTCAGTCAGCTCCTACTAACTTCTAGCCTATCCTAAAAAGCCATCTCCAGGCGTGTCTTGGTTTTAGGCATAAAGACTGGGAAGGACTTCCAGGTTTCCTGCTAGCATCCCTTACCGTTTTGGTCATACAGCCACGGGAGTGGGCCCCATAGATCACACTGCGGTTACATCAAAGATCCTCAAGATTCTCCGAAATTTAGTTTGTTAATCTTTACTTTTGCAAAGTTTCCTCGAACAGTAGAATGGTTCACTGCATGTAAAATTCAATAGGCTTTCGCTTCAGCCTCTAACGAAAGCCTCCTGTTATATCTGTACCTGCACACCAGGTTCCCCAGCTCCTCTGCCAGCTGTCCTGCTCCTCGGGGCCGCCCTTGTGTTCCAGCTTTTCCTGACATTATTAAGCAGAGGCACGGCGGGGCTGGAGCCAGCAGGCAGGCAGGCAGGGAAGAAGGCAGGCAAGGCCCTGCCCGCTCCGCACCCACAATCTGTTATCCTTCCTACCACCCGGGCAGCGGGAGTCGGCTCCCACCGCTCCCCCACGCCCCTCACTGCAGCCACTCCGTTCACATCAGCCGCCGGAGCTCTGCAAGACCGTGTCCTGCCACATTTTCTGTTTTGTCTCCTCTGTCTCTCTTTTGGCCTTGCATCTTCAGAAGTGACTTTTCAGCCAGGCTTGGCTGTCTGACTCCTCTCCGCCTCGGCCGTGTGAAACCACTTGCCCCAGGCTTCAGTTTCCCCACGGAAAGCAGCATCCATCCCTAACCTCAGCACGAACCGAGGGAGAATCGTTTAGTCTTGACCGGTACCCTCCGGTCCCAGCCTGGCTCTCCCGGGCGCCAGCCCTCTGCGGAGCTGCGTGAGTGCCGTGGCCCTGGGCAGCGGGGCGAGACGGCGCCGCGTTTCTCAGAGTGGGGCCACGCGTGGCAGCAGGTGCCTGGGTCACTCTGCACTTTTACAAGGGATGTCTTCGAACCGGGCCAGGCCATTTGGCTTCAGATCCCCTTCGGTTCGGACGATGTGCACAGAGGTGCTCGGTGCTGGTCGTGGGGTAGCGCCGAACCACCCAGCATCCTCTCTTTTTGGGGTGCTGACTTTTCTGGAAGAGGAGGAGCTAAAATGCCGTGGGGTGGAGGGACCGCTTGCTTCACTCTCCACCACCCCACCCCCCCACCAAAAAAAAGGCAGATAGCGTGTGGCGTTTCCCCGCCCTGTGCAGTGTCTGTGTGCGTAGGGTGTGCGCGGAACGGCGGAGCGGAGGCGCCGGTCCCCCGCGGGGCGAGGACCGGCAGGAGAGGCGCCCACCCGCCACTGCCGGCCCCGCTCGGCGGCCCGTCGGGGGCCCTCCCTCCCCCACCGCCATCCCCCGCCCTCGGTAGCCGCGCAGCAGATGGCCCGCGGTCCGGGAGGGCGCCCGGCCGCCGGTGAACGCATGACTGGAGCCGGGCTTTGGTGTCGCCCAGCCCGGGAGGGTCCCGTGTGGAGTTCAAGAGCGGCCTTTCCCGGCTGAGAGCAATGCGCTTGTTTTTCCCAGATATCTCGGCACGCCCCCGCCTCTCACGCCTGGAACTGTTCCTCCTTCCCTTCTCCCCATACTAGTCCGTGAGGGGCTCGAAGGCTGCGGTCGGGGAACGGGAGCGCACCGCAGCATTCCCCCACCGCCATCGCAGCCTTCAGACCTCCCGCTGGGACCTCTCCTCTCCCTCCCGACTGTGGCGTCTCCTTTCTCCCCGCAGTAGGGCCGGGCCCTCCCCCACCAGACCCCGCTCTGTCCACGGGGGGGTCCGGTCTCGCTGGCTGCCCGGCCGGCCGCTGGCTTGCAGCGGGAGCCGTCGGTTTTCCTCCGGGTGATTGTAAACGGGTTTGACTGGCCGTTGATCTCGGGGTCAGGACTCTCCTCGCTAATCCCTCGCTCTCCAAACACCGCGCCCCCCCTCCTCCTCCCCGCACTCTCCCTCCCTTTCTTTCACCCCTCTCCCCTCCTTCCACCCCCGTTTTCCTTTTGGATCATTCATCTGCAGCCCCTCTGACGGCATCGGGGGCACCTCGCTTCCTGGGTCTGCAGCTCGCAGAGACACACTCGCACCCCACAAGCAACATCCCCCAGGCCCACTGCTCCACGGCTCCGGGGGATTGGCTTAGCAAGGAGGGCCCTTCCAGCAAGATCAGCCCCCTACACGGACACACGGACACGGGCGTGCTGACGCTGTCCGCCCCCACGGGACTGCCCCTTCCCGGCGCTCCCCACGTGTTGCTGAGTGTAGGAGGGAAGGGGAGAGCTGGAGATTACTGGGGGAAGCTGACAGAAAGTGTGCGGGAAGGGGGAGGGAGGGGCAGAAAAGGGCTCGGGAGAGTCTGTGAGTGCCCGGGAAAGGCGGGGATATCGTCGGGCGTGGGAGAGCGTCGGCGCCAGGCCCGGGAGAGCATCCCGTCCAGATAACCCATCAAACCAACAGGCACCTGCCAGTTCGCGTCTTTTAGCTCCGTTTTACTCGACAACAACGCTTAGATCAGCCGTTTGGTTTGGTTTTCGGCGGGGGAGTGCGTCTGTGTGCTGTTGTGGTGCTTTTCTTCTTTTACAGACTATTTTTTTTCCTTCCGTGGCAGTTTACACATGATAATAAAATGCTGTAACCGCGTCAGACGTTCAGGTGACCCGGCCTGATGTCGCCTGCATGTGGCGCAGCTTGGAGGGAGGGTCCTCCCCACCTCCCACCCCGCCCTGCCAAGGAGCATTTCGCGGAGCTTCTTGTCCCGCTGTGGCCCTACGGGCGCGTTGAGTCTGATTTCTGGAATCATCCCTTTTTATCTTCATGGACAATTTCGTGTGCCCTCCTCCCCCGCTCCGTTGCGCCCGGAGGCTCGGAGGCGTCCCACCGATGCTCCCCCCCGGGGCTTGTTGCGGTGTGACTCCGGTTGAGGGCGCGGGGGAGTGGAACTGGGAACGGCTTTTCCCCGGGGCCCAACGCCACTCCTACGAGCTCACTGAGCCACGCACGGTGGAGGGGAAGGAGGGGGGGAAAATGTTTTTTAAAAAGGGAGAACCGTTGGGAAAAGAGCTGTGGAGTTCAGGCCAAGTTTGTGTTTTGGCTCGAAGTTTGGAGCGGATCAAACCTGTTATCTCTCTGTGCCTCCTGTCCTTCTGGCTCCTCTGCCGCCGTCCCCCTCCCGGGGCACAGGGACTCCCCAGCAGAGCGGTGACCGCGGGGGTGGGGTCTGGCCCACGGGGGGCCTTGACCCCAAGCTCCCCACGCTACACGCAGCCTAACTGCACAGAGAAGGCATCTCTGCCCCGCTCCCCTTCGCTTACTCCTTGGATTTTCCTTCCTTTTACTGAAAACGAGATGACTTTTTGCTTTAATTCTTCCACATATGTGATTTTAATAGCTCTGTCAATCATGCTATAGGAGGAACATTTCATACAATTTTAGATGTAATGTACTTAAACCATAAATCGCTTAAAACTATTCTTAGTTTTGCATATTCAATTATTCTCTTATATATAACTCGCCCAGCAGAAAGCCCGAAGACATAATTATGTTACTGTACCTAACCTCAACCCATCTGCCCAGGAAAGTTGTTTTGTTTAAATACCCAAACGTGAAGTTTGACTCAAATTAAACTGAACTGCCAAACCAACCAATAAACCACGAACAGCAAAAAATTATACCCCGATGGTGTCTCAAGGGGGTGGGATGGGTGGATGGTTTTGGTATTTTATGGAGATGGGGTGGGGGTTTTTTTGTTTTTGGTTGGTGAGGGCCTTTTATTGGTTTGGTTTGGTTTTGGTTTGGTTTTGGTTTTTTTTTGGTTTTTTTTTGGGGGGGAGCAACGTTTGCAGAGCAAACTGTATTACTTTGAAAGGCGGGCTGAGGATGTTCTAAGCTTATTTGAATATAGCCGACATCGAGTCTCTTTAATCCCCTTGTGTTGAAAGTGCAGGTATTCCTATTATTATAGGCATAACGCCATTGAGCCGCTAAATTGTGAGGGTAGGAGGGAAAACTCGTTAAAAAGAGCTCATTTAGAAACTATAATATTTTTTTTTCTCTTCTTATCTTTTTAAGCGCTTCCCCATAGTATTTCTGTTGTTTGGACGCAAATGAACAGATGTTTATTTGCTTTTCTCCCTTGACCGCTCCAATCCTCATGTTCCATCAGTCGTGTTCAGAGATACACGATCGTCTCGCTGGGATTTTTCTATTCCACGTTGTCATTAAATGTGATTTTCAATAGCCATGACCCTTAAAGAAAAAGGCACATAACAAGGGTGCATCAGACTTGTATGTGTCCGCATGTGCACATGTACACACGCACACACACTTCTCTTCGGTCATGATGCTGTCTCTGGTGCGTACAGATATTTACGAGTACATATGCACATGAAGGACAACATGTTTCAAGAAACAGTTCAACAGGTACCCAGCTTAATCTGCATACCTAAAGGTACGGCTATTAATATTTTAAATTTAATCTAGGACTGTGTTTGGCTGGAGGTGACCAACGCACAGAAGGTGTCTCACAGGTTCCTGCTTTCTATATTGGTCTGTTTGGTCGCTAAGCACTTCCAAAAGTCGCCTGCTGACTGTCTGAACCTGCACACTCCTCACACTCCTCACTTTAATAAAGGCTCAAATAGTGAAAAAAAAAGAAAAAAAAATGTGTGGGAGATATTTTGGGTTGAAATCAACAGACAGCTTCCATAAAAATTTTGCATTCAGTATGAGTGATTTATACAAAATTATCGACATGAGTCTGAAGAGTTATGTATGTCAATTGACATGTCAGCATTATAGAAGTGCAATCTCTAACAGGGACCAAAACCGCTCCTCATTAGCTAACTAAAACTTCCCCACTCCTGGATTGATGCAGTACTTATTCACCAGAACTAAAAGATGAACAGTCCTACAGCCTGCTGCGATCGACATTAAAAGTCCTGGAAATAAATTCTTTTTCCTTTTGTTTAAGTGGTTATGACTACTTTAAAAATTCATTTGCTACAGTAGTTTACAGCAAACTTTTAATTCTAACATATAGAAAAGTATCTCTCAACAGCTAGAAAAAAAATAAAATAAATTTCAGAGCATTAAACAACATTCTGCAATGAAATGGCACGCATCGTTTTGCTCGACAGCTTTCGCACCAGTCGCTGAAAATGGGGGGGGTGGGGGTGTGGAGGGGGTGTAGGAAGGGGGAGAAACGTGTGACCCCGCCGCTCCCCGCTAGCCCCCCGGAATGCTCCGGAGGGATGGGACTGCTTTTCGGGCTTGAGGTTTAGAGGTCGCTTTTCTTTTCGGGACGCGCAAAACGAAGCCCTTTCTCTTTCCATGGTGCTAATTAGAGGGGACATGCCGCGCTGGACGGTGTCTTATCGTTTCCCGGGGAGGTGGGTGTCCCCCGGGCAGCCGGGAACTCCCTGCCGAGTGGGGGCCCGAGGCAAGCAGGGGCGGGCAGCGCCCGATCACCCCCCAGGGGAAAAGTTAAGGCCCCGGCAAGGTCCGGACCACCAGCCCAGCCGTAAAATCCACAAAATGAACGTTCACGGCTAGAAGAATAACGCAGTAAAACTGCCTTCCCTTGCGGTAGGGAACGAATATTAAAATAAATCTATCTTCATCCCTCCTGATTTACACAGGTTAGGGAACATCGACATTTACTGCAGATTGCATTTCATTTTGTTTGCCACTGCTGTTTAAAACTTCCTCCCCAAAATCTAGGTTTCCCCGCTGTGTTTCCAGGCTTACCATGGTAAACACTACTATGTTCTCCAGTCAGCTTTTTAACAGGTGACTTTATCCGCTTTGAAATTTATTTAACTAAAAAAAAAAAAAAAAGGAACGCGTCCTTAGGATTTCCGTTTAGCAGAAGGGCTTTTTAGTAAACTATATACACAATCTGATTTCCTTCGTAACGCCTAAATAAAAATTATTTCACAATGCATTTACAAGGAATGATACAAAAAGAAAAAGAAATCAAAGAGAAAACAAACAAAAATATCCAGCTACAATAAAATTTTACAAACCCCGAAAAAAAATGGAGCTTCCAAAACAAAACAAAAAAAGTTTTATAAATAAACAAACAAGTAACGAAAAAAAACCTCAACCCAACAAACCCGCGAGAATATCTACAAAAAACTTTTAAGTGTTTTTTGGATTTGTCTTAGTACATGAGTAATAAATGAGAACTGTTTCCTCCTCAACTTCGAGTTAATTAGTCAATAAAAAGCCTTCGCAAGAAGCGATCCGTGACTGAAATCGTAGCGGTTCCGCGCGGTATAAAAGTTGGCATCACCTACAACTTTGTGTGTTTATTATTGGTATTTTTTCTTTTCGCCGCCGTTTCCCCCCCTTTCTCCTTCTCTCTTTCTTTCTTTCTCTTTCTCCTCTTTTGCAAATAAACGCTCTATGTCTCTTGGGTGAATGATAAATACTGTACAAAAAGTCTCGATAAAACACAGAAGTTCAGTCTAAAACTAGTTTCATAAACTAGTCCTCCTAAAAAAAAAAGGTAAGTAAAGCAACCGTTACCTTTTTTCTCTCTCATTATTATTATTATTATTTATTATTATTATTACAAGAACATCAAAACATTTCTGTANGCCCGCGCCCATGCCTGCCTCCGGCGCTCCGGTGCCGGCGGGGGCTCAGATATGCGTCAAGGGGACGGTGCCGTTCACCCCCGTGCTGGCGCTCTGGTAGTGCTGGGGCAGGGAGTGGAGCCGGCTCTGGGCGGCAGCGGCCGCCGGATCCCCGCCTTCCCCGGCCGGTAAGTACATGCTGATCATCTCCCGCAGGTCCCCGGGGCACGGGGCCCGCGAGTGCGAGGTGACGGGCGGGCTCACGCTGGGCTCCGACTTCACCAGCGAGCCCAGGGCGCCCAGCGCACCCGAGGAGGCGGCCGCCGCCGCTGCCGCTGCCGCCGCCGCCGCCGCCGAGTTCTGGTGGGGCTGGGAGCCGTAGGGCAGGGCGCCGTAGCCCGAGGGCGAGGCGCTCATGTAGCCCTGCGAGTTGGAGATGGGGCTGTACTGCAGGGCGCCCATGTCGTAGCGGTGCATGGGCTGCGGGTTGTGCGGGTGGTGCGGGTGATGTGGGTGCGGGTGGTGCGGGTGCCCCCCGCTGCCCGGGTGCTGGCTGTAGGCGAGCTGCGCCTCCTGCATCATCGCCGCCGCCGCCGCCGCCGCTGCCACGGAGCCCGGGTAGGCGCCGTTGGCCCAGCCGTTCATGTGCGCGTAGCCGCCGCTGGCCGTGCCGCCGGGGCTCTCCAGCCGCTGCCCGACGCCGCCCGGGCTGACGCCGACGCCCATGCCCACGCCGACGCCGGCAGGGCCTCCACCGGCCGACCCGGCGCTGAGCAGCCCCCCGGCCAGCGAGTACTTGTCCTTCTTGAGCAGGGTCTTGGTCTTCCGCCGTGGCCGGTATTTATAATCCGGGTGCTCCTTCATGTGCAGCGCCCGCAGCCGCTTCGCCTCGTCGATGAACGGTCTCTTCTCGGCCTCCGACATGACTTTCCACTCGGCTCCCAGGCGCTTGCTGATCTCGGAGTTGTGCATTTTGGGGTTCTCCTGGGCCATCTTCCGCCGCTGGCCCCGCGACCACACCATGAAGGCGTTCATGGGTCTCTTTACCCGGTCCTGGTTCGCTTTGTTTCCCCCGCCGCCGCCGCCTCCGCCGCCTCCCGCTCCGGTCTGCCCCGAGAGGTTCGTGGGGGCCTGGGCTCCGCCAGGGGAGTGCAAGTCCGTCTCCATCATCATGCTGTACATTCAAATAGCTTTTTTATTTTCCACCGGTGCCAGACGTGAAAGATGAATCAAACATAGAGGAGCCCGGGAGGACGGGGAGCGAGCGAGGCGAAACCCGTTTGTATCTAGGTAGCGACCGCCGTGAGAGAAAAAAAAAAAAAAAAAAAAAAAAAAAAAAAAAAAGAGGAGGAGAAGAAAACCGCGAGGAGAGCGATCGGCGACCCTGCCGGCGAAAAACTTTCTCCCTTTCGCAAATCACTTTCGGGGCTCGGCGGCGACGGGGGTTCGAGCTGCTCAAACAGGTGCACGGCAAACTTGCTGCTTCACTTGGCGCGGCGGGAGGAGTGTGCGGAGCCGTCGGCGGTGTCCTCCGCTCGCCGGCGCTCCCCGGCAGACGCGCGCACACCCCTCCGCTCCCGCTCTTATCCTTAACGGAGCTATTTTTTTTTTGTTCTTTGCTGCTAACTTGGAGAGAGAGAGGGAGGGAGGGGAGGGAGCGTGTGTGACTTGCATCCGCTGATCGCAGGTGAACGGAGCAGAAGAGAAGAGAACCCACCGCCACGCGAAAAGGAGGCGAAAAAAAAAGTATTTCAGCGTTAACTGAA
>VXAZ01006198.1:128871-274211 GCA_013399875.1 Gymnorhina tibicen
TGAGAGATCCTGCCTGATCCCTCGCCAGCCCTGTCTGAAACGTGAGACTGGGAGGGAGTGGGCTCGCTTGCAGCTCCTCTGGCACTTCACTCCAAAACCTGCTAGCCAGCACGAAATGCAAAGCACTCCCTCGCTACCGGGGTGCCATTACCTGGGCCAAAGAGAGCAAACCGGGAGGGAGTAGAAAGGGCAGGCAAAAGAGAGAGGGGAAGCATTTTCCTGCCTCGGTGACTTGGCGACTCGGGGATCACAGCTTTCAACACGACCTGCTTGCTACCCAGTCGAGATGGTATGGTTGGAAAAAGAGCGCCTGAATAAAGTCTTGCTTTTTTTTCCAGCGTTAAGAACTGTTCTGTGCCATCCTACAGCCCCGGTCCCAAATCAGCTACGGGTTTCTCTCTGTGTTTTGTTGTCTTTTCTCAGCTTGCTGGGTAAAAGCGTATGGAGAATCTCTGGAGCTTTCGAGTAGGGGCTCACCCTGTGAACGGTACTCACACATATAATTCAAATTTCACAGCTGACCTGCTCTGAAAACCTCAATCAGCTTCTAATTGAAGGGAAAACAAAATATTGCTTCCCTACAGCAGAGCTAACGATTTAATCATTATATCAGACATTATAGCTTTTAATTAGGCTAATGCTGATACTGTATGGAAAGAGATAATTCAACACAGTTCTTGATGAATTCTGTAATTGGGTTAACGGAGGAGCAGTTGGGGGAAGAGACGTCAATATTCAAGCTGCGTCTATAGCCACCAGGTTTATGAATGAAAGGGAAGGGGGAAAAAGAAAAGGGGGGGGGGAATGGAAAAGGCTAAAATTCCCTGACGAGAAATGTCTCCCCCCTTCGCCCAGGAGAGCCGTGCCAACCAACTGGAAGCGTGAGGAGAGTAAGGGCTGTCCTGCCGCCGCCTCGGCGCGCCCCGCTCCCGACCGCCGCTCCCAGACAGCCCGGACTGCTGCTACATCAGCGCGACCCGAGCGGCGGCCCCGCTGGGGGACCTCGCTGCGGCTCCCCGGAGCGGCTCAGGCGGGGGTCAGTGGCTCACAGGCCGCTTTCCCCTATCTCCACCCCAACCAACGGGTCGTCCACCGCCACGCTGGGAGCACGCGGGGAGGGGGCAATCAGGGCCACCAGCACTGAGGCTGTCCTGCGGGGGTGCCCCTGGGCAAAGTCGGGAGCACAGCGGGGGAACGCCCAGGGTGGTATGGGACGGGGCCGAAAGGTTTGTGAAGTCCTAGTGAGAGCAGGCAGGTGCCCTGCACAACCGGGCCGGCGAGGCTCGGCTGCCGGGAGCCGCCCGCCCTGAGGGACGCGGGTGCTGGGCAGGGGGCGCGGCACGGAGCACAGGAGTGTGCTCAGGGCCAGCCTGCTCCGGCCAAAATCAAAGCGGCCGGAGGGCAGGCTGCTGCTCCGTGTAGGTACTTCCATTTATTTATGTATTTATTGTGTCGGATAACAGGGCGGCTGGAGTCATTTTTCTAAAGGAATTCTGCATCACCACTCTTTCCGCAGTCTCGATTAATTGCCCCTTTCCGAAGAGTTTGTATATCTCAGCCTTTCTATTTTCTCTCCTTCCTTTCTAGTTTTTACTGGCTTTGAAAATGAGCTTTATATTTTCGTTGCGCCTAAAAGAAGTAGTATCGATCTCCCCGCACGTCTGATCTCCGCAGCAGCCGGCGGCCGCCCCAAGGCGACAGCGGGTCCCGGCGGGCGGGTGTGCCGGGGGTGTCCCCTCGCAGCCCAGCTCCCGGGACAGACATTGCCAAGGGATAGGCGAGGCACACCTCGGTGGGACGGCGGGACGGTCAGACCGCGCCTAAACAGAGATTTGCTTCCCCCCTCCTCTTCCCGGCAGGACATTCTGGGTGCCCCCTCGGCTTGGAACGGCCCCGATCCTTCGCCCGGTGGGACTTCTGAGTCCGTAGAAAAAACAGAATCCTGTCTTTACGAAGTTTTGCCAGCAGGAGAATTTCCTAAAATGTTTGTTTATGCTACGCATCAGCTCGACTTCCAGCTGATATTGTTCCGAAAGAGAAATATCCTGTATTGTGATCCATCCCTGTCTAATTTTGTTAGTAATTACAGTAAAATTGAACGAGTCATTGATAACATTCCAATGACACAACTCCCTGTAGTTAACAGGCTGAATACACCTTCTTACATTACACAAAAGTTGTAATTTTCAAGTCTGTCCAGATTTTAAAATTTCTTTTAAAATTATTATTACTAAGGCACATGCTGGGAATATGTGCTGATCAGATGGCACAGCATCTCGCGGGAGATGAGGTTTGCACTGTCCTATTTTTTACGGTTTGGGGTTTCTACCGAGAAGAATAGTCAGACCATTTACCTTTCACAGTCGAGTTATCGAGTGGCCCGTTAGACTGAAAAAAAAACCCCATACCAAGAAACAAAAAACCCCCAAGAACAGAAAACCTACCCAGCAATTTACTTTCCACCAAAAGAAAAATATTTTAAAAGTTTAGTTTTGTAACTGCAAACTTTTAAAGGAAAAGGAAGACCTGCGGGGATGGAGTCTGTTGAACTAGAATGATACGGGGAGTTATTACGCAGTTAATCTTTAAAATTGCGCTGCTGAAATGTCAGTCACGGGAAAAGAGCTTCACAAGCCCAAATGCGACATATCCCATTTACAGCAGGGCAAGCGGGGTGGTTATGTCTGTGGCGCATCACTCAGAACACCATAAAGGTAATGTTTCTGGTTTGCATCCTCCTCAGTTATCCCCAAATTGCAAAGGCATCATTCAGAGCAAGTCAGAATGAATTTGTGTAAAAAAATAAACGAGGAAAGAAAAAACCCCTAAATAATACAGAAGCTTCTTTCTTGCAGGCCATCCTGTTATTGCAAATTAGATTAGCTACACAGGCTTCAATATAAACATGACATGAGGTTCACAGGAGAGCGAAAGTATCATCCACTCCAATCTCTCCTTTCATCGAAACATCCCACACAAATTACATCTTCTCATTTAATACACCTTTCAATGAGATTAAAACATCACTTTGACACGGTTTCAAACCTTTTCGGTCGTGCATTCAGTGCTTACTTTAGAAAACAGCAAACAAGGGCAAAACTAGAAACATCTAAATAATCTCAGACCGCTGGTCTGGAAAATAAAGGTACCCAGAGGAAATACATGATCCTCTTGCTCCATCCAGTGCAGCATTATGGCCATGGGAAGGCGGATAGCGAACCCCAGTGAAGCGAAGAGAAAAACCCGATTTCTTTCCCACCAGCGGGACATCCCGGTTACTTGGTCCGTGTCGGGATCCCGTGTTTATTTGCCTTTTGGAAAAGGGGTGTTTGTTATCTGTTTTTCAGCAGATCGCTGACTGATACTTCTCGTTGTCCTTAACGGATTCCCTGGGAGTCACCGTAAAGCGGGATAGTAAAAAAAAGCCAGTACTGACACCTTTAGCAAATACAAAATTTACAGGAAAGACTGGCAAACCTGAAAAAGGTGCTGGGGTGGATGGCGGGGGGGGAGGCAGGTTGTTCATAGACTGTCCTGTTTTGGGAATAACAGCGCTTGCAAATAGCTGGGGCTACAGTTTAGCTGCACCCACTGCCTGACCCGGCCCGCAGCCAGTGCAGGACGGTAGCCCCCGCCCCCGGCCGGACCCCTCCTCCCCGGGCGGGAAGTGCAGCCCTCACGGGAGATGCCTTTCTCGAGGTGGATGTGTCAATTTTTGCCACAGGGTCTGCGCAGCCGGGCGGCCCAAGGCGAGCAGGGGATGGGGTCAGCTCCCCGGGCCCCCAGCGGCCGCTCTGCCCCTCCACGGAGCCGGGACCAGGAGCGGCGAGCGAAGACTGGGCGTGCTGAGACGCTGGGGCAGCCTGGCTTGGTGGGAAGAAACGGTAGTTCGACGTCTCACTGCCTGCTCCACACTGTGCGTTTGGGGACAATTTGCAGCCACTCTCCCTATCCCCATCCATCCATCCATCCATCCATCCGTCCATCCATCCATCCATCCAAACCCCCACCCCCCTTAACAAAGAGGCTTTCAAAACATAACCTTTTATGGCAGCCTGCGGAATCAATGTGATAAAACGGGGTTTTAATGGGTTAATTGACTGGAGCCGCTATCATGTTTAAACACCTGTTTCTGAAAAGAGATTCAGCCAAAACGTGTCCCCTCCCTGATCGATAGATGTACAACCTTGCTGCACTGCCTGTTGATCGACCCCAAATACCACCGTCAATTATGAGAGGGAAAATCTATTTCACCTTTTTTAATATCCCAATACTTTATAGCAATAGTGAGAAACTACAGCCACTTTGGAGCTGGGGAGGGAGGGTAAGACCCTAGGTGGGACCACGCCAGATAGCCCTAATCTCCGGGCTGGGGCTTGGCTTCGAGAGGCTGGGCACAACCTCCCTGTCGAGAGATCCCGGCAGCTGTCACTTTCACGGAGGACCGGATCCGGGGATTCCCGAGGATCGAGCCGGGCTCAGCCCCGCCGCATTAGCAGTGCTGGGAGCCCATGTGAATGCTCTCTCCGAGGGGGAGAGATTAAGCAGGCATTAGTTGTAATAGCTGAGGGCTGCTCTGCCTATTGATTTCCCTTTTTTTGGCAGTATTAATACAGCCAAGCCCGCCGGTCAGTCACAGCGAAATTGATTCTTTGCCCAAGACACCTTTCACTAAATGGCACCCGCGCACCGACATGTTAATTTTTGAACGTGTAAGCGGAGCGGGAGCTGCGCGCTCGGGAGGCAGAGCCGCCGCCCCCGGCGCCCTCCCCGCCCCAGCCCTCCCGCAGCCCCCTGCCCCTGCCCGGCCGCCGCTTTCCTCCCCCGCCTCAAAACCCAGTGAGGCGTCTTCCCCAGAAGGCGAAGGGGGGCAGCCCAAAACGCTGTCACACCACACCCGCACCCCCCCAAATCCGTGTCACAGCCGATAACCCAGTGACTGCAAACGGCTCTTCCCTCCTTGCAGCAAAAGTAACTTGGAAGCCCTCCCCTTGCCGGCTTCCCCTCCTCCATTCCCAAGACAGGGTGAAGACCCCCTCAAAAGTTAGAGGCACACTTACAGTTGCTCTTCCAGCTCCAGCCTCCTCCCAACATATCATCTGAAGGGGCAGCCTTATTATTATTACTTTTTTGGTTTGTTTTTTTTTTTCCTCTGCTCTAGCCTAGCTCACACCTTCCTCCGACCGTGCCCGCAGGTGCAGGGCAGCGCGACACGGAGCCGGCGGTCTCTTCCTCGCCCCTCGCCCAGCCGCAGCTCCCAGGCGGCTGTGCCCGAGCCACGAGTGCCCGGCGACACACGCACACTCACCATTCGCGCTCTCTCGCTCACTCGCTCTCTCTCTCTCCCCCTCACACACACACGCGCACGCACACACATACACACTGCACAGGAGAGGGGGAGAGAGGGAGAGCGGGAGACAGAGAAGAAAATGAAATTTATTATTGACAGAAAAGACTTTAAAGACAATTTCAAGTTATTGTTTCGGTCTGGAGAGAAAAGAAAAAAAAGAAAAGGAAAGGGAAAAAAAAGGAAAGGGGCTTTTCTCCCCACCCCAACATAATGAAACGCCTTTTGTGTGGCACCGAACAATACCAAACAAGTATTCTAATAAATAGCCACTTTTTTGTTCCGACGCGGCAGTGAATAGAATTGAGCAGTTGGTTTGAGAGCAGCTGGAGCGCCGCGCCGAGCGGGGAGGTGGAGCCCGGAGCCTTCCTTCTCTTTCTCTTCCCCTTTCCTTCTCTCACACGCACTTTCTCCTCTAACCTTGCATTTCTGCCTCTCCTCTCCTGCTGGGCCACTGTCCCCTGCCCCTTTCTCTGGGAGAGATCCCTCCCGGAAGGGAAGAGCCACCCCTAGGTGCTGCTTCCCGCACCTGTGCGGCGCCGTGGGGCTCCCAGCGCCTCCTCTCGTCCCTCACCGCGTCCGCCTCGGCCGCCCCGGGACCCTGCTCCTGCCCTCCCCGCCGTACCCTGAAGGTCCCCGGCAGCCCAGGGATCCCCCGCCCCCCCGCCGTACTCTGCCTCCGACAGCTCGGGACCGCGGAGGCTCCGAGCCTGGCCAGACCTTCCTTTGTTGACAATAAACTTGGATTTCACAGGGAGGCTCAGAGCCCCCCTCCGCCCTCTCGCTCCCCCTCTCCCGGCCTTCCCTCGGGATGGAGCCGGGCTTTGTCAACCTCCCCCTCTCCGCTCAGGATCTCTGCGGAGGGTCCGCTCTTCCGCCGCCCTGCACCGCTCACTGCCATCACCTCCCCTTTCCTAGACAGCGCCGTTAGTTTTCTTCCTGCATGCTTTTTTTCTTCCCTCCCCGAAATACTCTTTTCCAGTCCCTTTCTGCCAACATGACAACCGCTTTAGGAAAGAAAGTCGATAGAGGTTATTAAAATGGGCACAAATCAGCTAAAGATTCTCAGGTAAAGCTGAGAGTGCCCCGTTTTCCGTTCTGTTCCGGCTGTGCGGGTGTGTGCCTGCCCGGCTGTGCCGAGGATGTGCGGCGGGGAGGGAAGGAGGAGTGAAACAGAGGGATGGCTTTGCCGGCCGGTGGAGCCGGCTGTAGCATCCAGGCGGGTCGTGGCTGCCGGGGCTGTACCCTGCGGGGGGACCAAAAGTGCCGGCGTCAGAGCGCTGGGAACGGACACCACGGGCAGCCGCCTTCCTATGGCCGGACTGTCTCTTTCTTTTATTAGGGGGTGGATCTAGTCCTCCTTCAAAAAATAAATTAATACATACATCCCCCCACCCCCAACATGAACCTCCAATTCGCTTGCCAGACAGAGCCTTGCTTGTCTCGCAAAAGCTGCGGGAAGCACCCGAGTTTCAAATAAACCCCAGCAATTGCTGCAAAGGCTCCTTAGCATGCAGGGATTACCTCGTCAGCTATTTTGAGTTGCTCAGTCACATACAATCATTAGAGATGTTGGAATAAAAAGCAGATTGCTTTTAAGTTTAAGCCACCGTTGCCCTTTACAGACTCGTATTGACGCTCGGAAGGGGAACAGTGGAACGGACGGGCATGTATTAATGATCTGAATTAAATGCTACATCCTCATCCGTTTGGCTAGAAGTGGGAGAGGTCTTGGCCAAGGCTCAGCTCTCGCCCTCCACTAGCGCCGTCCCCTGCACGTCCTTCCAGAGCTGCCCAGAGGGACCCCTGGANGGCGCTGCGGGAGTGCCGGGATGCCCTCGGCGTTCCCCTCCCCAGAGCCCGTCCCTTTTCCCGGGGGGGGTCTCGCTATGAGCCATGCCCGGTTGCGTACCTCTGCCTGCACGGAAAATTCCCCTCCCTTCTTTTTCCACCCCCCTCCCTCCCCTCTCTTTTAAGTGGATTTTTGCTCTCACTTCAATAACACGCCGGCTCTAATTAGCTGCAATATTAAGAAACGCTGCTAAATGACAGTTTTATCGGGTTTTTGCAGATAGGAGGAACGCGGGGACCCAGCGAAATATCCACCCAATGCGTTCGGCGCTGGATCCCCGCCAGCAACCACCACTCGCTCTTTTTATATGGAAAAATGGCAACATTTTGGAAAGCAGCTTTAAAACTTTGACTTATATTTTACATGCTAAATAACGGGGAGAATGGCGACAGCATTACAGAAAGCTTCAACCCTGCAAATATTTGAATGGGGCTTTTTTGTAAAGTAGAGCAGCTGTCAGTCAGCTGGCTTTGACAGCCTGCCACAATTTTGTCATTTAATAGTGGGTGTTAGGCTAAGTGCAAAACACTCTGGCAAACAGATGTCAAACCTACATCTCATATAAATGGGGGTTGTAAAATTGAGTTTTAACCCACATATAGGGTTTTAAAAAGCGGTGCCAGTGTGTAAACTGTATACAAAATAAAGATACTGACAATCTCCCGTGTGGGCTTGTTATTTAAAGTAGGCTTATTTAGAAATCTGACCTCCAAATTATGCTAAATCTTCCTACATTTCAAACAGTGGAATATGAGATCAGCCCTTGGGAAAGTCGAAATTAAGGACAAATATGATGGCTTGTTGAAAGGGTCTGATTGCCGTGTGTATGGAGAAACCAAGGCTCTTAATTCATTCAACTTCTCGTTGCTCTTCCAAATCTGAAGAGAAGGAAGGAAGGAAGGAAGGAAGGAAGGAAGGAAGGAAGGAAGGAAGGACGGAAGGAAGGGAAGGACTTTGCAGGTTCCGAGGCTTCAGGGACTGTTTTCTACAGTGGGACCCGAGGGATTTGATTTAGGAGGAGGCGGCAGGGGAAGGAAAGACCGCAGACGCAGCGAGCAGGCAGCTGCAGAAGCACAAACTCTGTAGGGTGAACGAGGGACCGTGCAATGAGGCGGCCAGACCCACTGCAAAGGGTGGAGCCCACCTGCCTAGGACATGACGAGATTATGAGCGGTAGCAGGAAAATACTAGTCATATTAAATTTCTTCGGAAGTTACCATTCAAATAATGAGCTGCTTTTTCTTTTGAACTCACATTTCCAAGACTCGTATCTTCACCGAGATGTGGTTTTCCCCTGTACTTTGAGGGACCTTCCTGACAAATTTCCTTTGAACATTTAAAAAATATCCTAAGTATTCACACGAAAAATTGTTCGTTGCCTCAGCTGGTTAGAACGAAGAAAGAAGAATAAAAATGGTAATTCATTGCACAAATGATATTGCATGGATTATATCAAATTCCCCAAAATAAGTCTGCACCCACATTATCGTTTTGGAAGCTAGACATGTAGCATCCTAGACAAGTCGATACGTTTAAACGAAACATTTAACTGAAAAGAATTGTTCGTATTAATAATTAACCACAGTTTAAACACATGCTCAGCTGATTTCCTTGTCGAGTACTCACTTGCAATATTTGCACTGTCCTAGCTGATGTTAAAAGAGTAGAGGAATGCACACGGGGTGATTATTGATCATATGCAGTGATTGCTGTTTACATTTAAATCCCATTTGATCTGAACTCTCTCCACGCTCGTCTCCAAATCCCCAAAGCTCTGCTGCTTGATTACAGTGTTTTCCTCTTTGCAGGTTTTTGTTGCTTTGCGGGGGCTTTCGACACAGTTTGCAGAACGACAATGAATGCCTGAGACGGGCTAATCCTGCCCCAGGTGTTCGGGAAGCACGGGGAGAAGGGGATGTCCGCAGCCCCGCGCCCGGCGGGAGGTGTCCCCGCTCTGTGGGCGGTGGGCAGCGGCCCCCGGCCGCAACTGCGGGGTTGCAGATCGCACCCCCGGGCTGTGAGAGAGGGGCTCGGAGCCTTCCCCAGCCCTTACCAGGATTCTTGGGTCAGTACAGTAGACCATCTGCTGCCGGGTGTGACCTGAAATTCGTCGCTTCAGAAACCCCAGATTTAAAAAAATATATTAAAAAGCCCCAGCGGTTTGCCTGGAGTAGTGCTCCACGCTGAGGGTACTGGGAATTCCTCGGGTCCCAAGCACCAGCCCCGAGGTAAGGTCTCTTCCATGCCTTGACAACACCAACTACAGCCTAGCATCGGATAACATAGTCAAAGAAGGAATCAGGTTTTATTCTGGAATAACTGCTGCCGAGTTAAGTCAGCAGTAGCTGCAACTTTGATGGGCAGTGTGGCTGGCTCTGCGCCTGGTCCCTGGCTCTAGAGAGGAGCCTGGACTGTCTATTCAATTTCCTCATGCAGAAAAATGCCTGTAGTTGTTATCCAGTCCATTTGCCCGTAAAGGAAGGCTATGGTAGAACACGACCCTTATTTTGAAACAAATAAGTGATCAACAAATCTGGAAAAAAAAATTATTGACATCCTTGATGGTTATTAAAAATCTCCTCTTGCTACTGAAAAATGGACATTCTGTTACCTCTATTGTGTTTGCCTTTTTTACCAATATACTTGTATGAGTATTTGATTGTTTTCCATCATAGACACAGCTGTCTCTTTTTCAGCATTCTGCCATTAAACAAGTTGCAAGCCTCAGAAGTCAAAATATAATTGACATAGCTAAATATTTTTCCTAAATGCAGCAGTTTTATCAAGTCTTGAAATTAAGTCCAGTGACAACCTGCCTGTCTTACAATTGCTCTGAAATACAGATCATCACCCTCTCCAACTGCAGTGTCATGAGAAATCCAGGCACTCAACTTGTATTTACTCCCATACTTCAAATGTTAATATTAGCATGTTTTCAAGGTGGAAATATCATTGAACAAGTTCAAATGATAGAGCTGTGAAATTACTAAAATTACATTGGAAATGTAAACAAAGATTATTCCAATTTTAGTGTTTAAGGATTAAACGGGGTTTGTGCTGTAGACAGGAAAAACAAAGTTCACCAAAATTATGTGTCCCATGGGCTTGGTTCCTGTCATTGTTGTGGAATGACACCTGATCCATACTGGAGTGAAATCAGAGGGAAGCTACGAGTTCTGTAACATGCAAGCTATAAAAATCAACAGGGGAAATCTAATTGTTTGTGTTGATTCTCTCATTTACTTTTGGAGCAGTAGACAGCAATGGAACTGTTTTCTCAGTGTGGTGGGCTTTTTTTTGGGAGGGGGGTGGGGGTGTTTAGGTCTTAGATTTGTTTCCTCTTTCAATAGGGTCTGAAGTCCAAACCACACCATCCAAGTGCAGAATATACATTCCAAGACCAAACTGCAAAACAGTTTTTCAAGTGGCTTATGAGTAGAAAGTGTGGGGTGAAGATTAGGTTATCCCACTGCAATGCAATCCAGTTGCTTGATGAAATCATCAAATCTGAAGGTATTGCTTTAAAACGGAGCATGGCTTAGCATCAGGCTTAGCTTCAAAGAGACTAAGGCAAACTAACACTCATTGGAGAATGAAGTGTTTAGAGACTGTCGTCATTGTCATGAACCCACTAGAACATGTTACAGCTTTAAGAAATCAGTTTATGAGTAACAAAGCATATGTACTAAAAGATCAGGTTTTTATGGCAATGGCAGAAAAGGTTGCACATAGTTTGTATACATTTAACATCATGTATTTGTATCTCCTGGGAGAGGTGACAGTATATTTCCATTTGATGCCACAGCAGTATATGCAAAAAGAGGGTATATATTTTCTTTTTACTTTATATATGTTCCAGTGCCGGAGAAGTTCCTTCTCAAATCATTGGGATGAGTAGATCACAATGAGGAATAGCTTGCTGAGACAGTGACTGCTATGAAACTACTCAAACCTTTCAGCTCCTCTTCCAGTGAAGATGATTCACTTTTGCTGTTTTACCAGGACTGCCCCTGGGTCACCCGGGGGTTAGATTGCTCTTCTGTTACATTAGGTCCAGCTGTGCTGTCAGTTTGTTGCCTTACGCTTCACCAAAGTGTCCTGATGCTCTGATTGTTGCCACTGCAGAAATCCTGGGCTTTTGGCTGGGATGGACATCCCATACCCTTTGTGAGAAAACCTGGAGGAAGGAGAGAGGATGGTTTTCTCCGGAGCCCTCTCCTCACAGGCAATATGGATATGAGCCAATCTGAGCTGGGAGTCATGGACTCACACCCTGCTTCAGCTATCAAAAGCTGTTCACATGCATTGCAATGGAGGAAACAGTGCAATCAACTGGCTATTAATAACGATTAAGAAACAGCCCGAGGTCCCTGGTAAGTCCTTTGGATTTCAGCATTTGTAGGGCTCCAGGATATTTAGACACAAAATTGTCACTGAAATGAGTATAAGCTCTGCATCTAAATCCCTGGACTTATATATCCTTGAGATGAAGATGTGAGATATCTGGCTTAATCTCCCCAAGCCTCCACTGAACCACAGATATACTGGCTACTGTAGCACACAGGAACGTCACAGAGAAATTATGAGAACAAACTTGCTGATACTTTTAAAGAGACATACAGAGGCAACAAAAGTACTCAGGATTATCATTACTATTTACCACCATGACACTCACTGGCTGGGAAAGCAGGAGATAATGTTTAGAAAATTCTGAGGAATATTGTCTTGTTTGAAAATATCTCTGCTGCTAATGTGATGACTGTCTAGTGGAGTTGTGTGGGAATTCACACACTGATTTTATGGAGAGATAAAAGAGTGGAGTTTATATGGAATAAACCCCTTTTGAATAAAACAATCTGCATAAATGCTTTAAGAAAGCCTATAATTATGATAAAAATGTTGCTCAGAGTTAAAATTATGAAGCAATCAAAATTTATAAACAGTCTCTCATCGACTTTTAATCATACTTTCTCATATATAAACTGTAGAAAACATATAGTAGCAATATATAACAATACATATTTTATTTTTGGTAATTTAGGGTGCCATGCCATGCTCTTTAATCAGACAAAGCTTGTCTTGTCAAGCTCTACAGTACTATCTGTAAATGTCAAAAAACACATTAAGTCCTCTAGTTTTATGCACACTTAGCTGAGGTTTTATCCTGCTGGCAGCTAAACACCTCTGGAGAGGTGTTGTGCCCTCTCTGGGCTAGATTCAAAACTTTCTTTGGTCATTTTCCCACAAAGAACCTCTGGATCAGGGCATCTACTCTGACTGCCTGCTCTGAAGATGTTCACTCAGCGTAACGCAGGATCCTACCCACATCTCCCCTGAAACTCTCTTGTAGATATTGCTCTTCATTTGCCATTCATTAAGGAGAATGCTCAAATTATATGCATCATGTAGGACTTGGATGGCAAGAGATATTCAAAAGAAGGAATATTTGTAATGGGAACATTGCCAACTTGAATGGTAGCCTACCATGTCTATAAGCTCCATTGTTTCCTTTGAGCTGAACTAGCTGAATGCATTCAGGATGCGTCCTGATAGTAACAAGTCTCCCTTGGCAAGCAGTAAAATTCACTGGTATTATTGTGTCATGAAAAATATTATCACAAATGTGGTCAGATAGGTCAAATAAATGAAATATTTGCTTCAAGAAATACGTATTTTTAATGCAGTATTACTAGATTCTTTTCTGAAACAGGATAGCATGCAGAGTATTCCACCTGAATTTCTTATGAAAATGAGATCTTCCATTGAATTGATTGGCACAGCTGTTATTGATAGGTTAACTGTCCAAGTCTTCTTAATTATCAGAGTGAACAGCCTTTTCTGCTAAAACATTGATTCAACTGCTGCTTTCAGCTAGACATATTAATAAGGAACAACTGCCCTGAGTTTCACAAGGTGTACACCTTCCTAACGGAGTGTGAAATCACGCCCATAAATACCCTCTTTCAATGTTTTCAAAGGGTGACATCCTTCCAGGATTTCCTATTGATTCCATTTGTCTTCAGGTCCTTGTGACCTCACTCCCATTTCACTGACCAAAAGCCTGAAACAAAAGTTGCCAAGTGGACTAGTGGTGAGGAGAAGGACTAGAGAAGTCTCCTTCCACAGTCTGTGGGGCAAGACTCTAGGGGATGTTCATCCTCTTAGTCTGTGGAGCAATATGAATACTTTGCAGCTTTTTCAAAGAAATCGTGCTGTATTTTATATTAATTCTGCAGGAAACATATTTTTGGCTTGGGAAAGTGAAACCTCAGCTTGATCCTCAGCTAGATGATTTAGATGGCAGTTTTTGAAGGACAGAGAAGCATCATGCGTGCATCTTGATGTGCATTCTCTGATAGCTTTTGACTATCAAGCAATGGCATTCTTGGATGTGCTTGCCATGCTCCTGCCCATGCCCCAAATCCAAGCACAGTGCAACTTCCTTTTTCAGCCAAAAAAAAAAGCACTGTCCTTTTGGGAGTTGTAATTTTGGGAGAGAACAGCAGATTTTGTTTTTTCTTCTTTTTACAGCCCAGTTTTATGACACTGGCCCTATTAGGGGTTTCCCTACAGAAGGATGGGTAGAAGTTATTTTCTGTGAGTAATATGACACTTCATTTAAAAGACTTCCTTGCTATGAAATCTCTATATTTAGCAGCGTATAATCATTAAATATAAACATCAAGTCTCACTTTGTGTGTATATGTGGGTCTAAAAATATTGTTCTGTTTCCAGCTGAGACAGACGAATGTCATGAGTGCACTGTGTATGATGGAGGGCAAAAATACTACAACAAAACCTAAACAAATCTAAAGCATGAAACCAAACATTTTGTACACTTACATTAAAATTATATTGAAAATGGGGAGCATGAACTACAAAACTAGGCTTCTTTCTGTTTTACAAACTGCAACGACTGTTAAGAAAAACTAAAGCATAATTGCAAGTTGAAATTTCCTGCCTATTCTTACATCGACATTTGTGTTTTCTCTTATCATCTCCCACATGTTAATGCAGCAGCTTCCTAACCCTCTTGTTATATATCACATTCAATGTAACAGTTTAGCAAATTCTCCAATTGTGTTGGTGTTTGCTTTCGCAGACATGGAAAGCAATTTGATGTGTCCTTTTAATGAGTCACGTTCATGCAAGGAGGAAAATAGCGGTTGGGAAAGTTCCTAAACAATTCTGCTCATTTGATTTTAAGATTCCCTTTTGAATCGGTGTTGCTTAAAACCCAGATTGTTTTGTCAGAAGAGTTATTCAAACCATCTTTTCTTCTAACTCATAAGTTTGAAGAACTCCAGCTTCCTTTTACTCCTTTGCAGGGGCTGCAATTTTGTCACTGAATTGACTTTGCCACAAAACACGGTTTAGTTTAAAAAGTTTTTAACACTTGGGTTGCTAATGGTGACTATCAAAATGTTAGAAGGATGCAAAACCATCTGTGCATGGTAGTGCAAGGGAAGTGCAGATGGTAGTCTCTTAGGGCAGAAGTTCTCTTCATCCAAAGTGGGCGTTCACTTTAAACCATAATGATGACAATATAAAAGTAATTTTTTAAGCTTGGCTCCTGTGCTGATCATTTCAGTGGTGTTTCTAATGAACGTACAAACCTACTTATCTTGCTTGAATTCTCGACAAAGGGTGGCATGCTTGAGAAGAAAACTAATGGCAATGGATAGTTTCTTTAGAGGAACAAGGAACTTGGGACCCAACAAACAACTGTGCGAAGAACAGATGGGCCAGACCTCCTACACTGGTCACTGAAGAAACTACAGAGGTCATCACAACCCTGCCTATGGTCACATGTGCTCTTGCACTAGCATTCCTTTGGGGTTTAACTTAACTGACAAGACGGAGAGATGGCACATATTGAGCTTTCAGGCACTAATAAAGGAGTGCTCAAACTTTTGGCTAGAGTGAGCCACATGAGCTGTGTCACATTGAAGAATGTAGGTGTGCTTTCCTACCCCTTTGCTTTGGCGAGACAACTCAGATGTGGCCTAGCTCCATGACAGGGGTAGATTGAGGTACACACTATCCAATCCCTGTGTTCAGCTTTTTTTTCAGATGCACAAGAGTTGTGGCATGTATGGCAGCGAGTTCCCTCATCTAAAGCATTGAGATTCATGACTATTGGGTGAGCACCCTCCAACAAAGGATATAGCTCCAGTCACTTAAAGAGGTGGGAGAATGTGCAACAAAAAAAGCATAAAGGAAGGTGGTCCCTGTAGCCTTTTGCATTCCCACGTGTATGTGGCATTTAGCAGGGGCTGCGAGCAGTGTGTGTGTGCGCAAGGGATGAACTTTTGGTCATGTTGTCAGGGCAGCAGGGGTATGCACTGGGGCACTGGGGAAAGAGTTACAGGACACAGACGGCCAGAGAAACTCATCCAGTTTACAGTTTCCTGCCTGGGGCAAGCTGGTGGGTCACAGGGAATAGGCTACAGGATCGAAAGAATGTTTTTCTGGATTTTGCTTGCTGGATACATGCAAAGCACATCGGTGCAACTTGTGACTACAACTCAGTCTTGCCAAAGTAAATTTTGTTGGAATAAGGGACCATTAGAAAGCAAATTCTCTAGGATTCATGTGAGTCCATTTAAAAGCAAAATCATAGCTCATTTTTTTTTTAAACTAAAGAAGAGTCTTTTAAAAGCAAGAATTGACCATGATTTAGTTGAAATGTAGGTGAAATTGGTAGCTGAAGCTACTGGTGAACAGAATTTATAGTGTGCAGGCTCTATATATTTTCCAAACTACACAAATAAAATTACAATTATTTATTAAAAATCCTACTTCAGTACAAAAGTTTGAAGTTTCTTTTTGGGCACAATGACATTGGCTGTACTTAAGAACTGTATATTAGAATGGTACAGGTCATCCTGAAATTGTAAAAGTCTTACCAAAGAGTGAAACCACTGCATACATGCTGAACTACCTAACCCAGCCATGAATTGTCTAAACAAAATAATTTGATACTGGCTGTTTTCCACATTTTAATCAGCAAGTACAGACGGCTGTTGCATAATCCCGTTTAATGTCTGTGCTTGATACCTCCTGAATAGCTCAGTGATTAAATTCATACCTTAGTGCAGCTAAATGCATTAGCTGAAAGAAAACCGCTAACACTAAGATTCACTTTCTGACATAAATCTAATACAAGCATGTCTCCTTCAATGGCTTAACAGAGAAAAAGCTCTTTTAATTTATAGTCTGTTGGTTGCAAAGATGCCCCGAGGTATTTCGTATAAATGCATATTAATATCTTCTGCAAATTTTTCCTCCACAGTAGAGTTTCTTTGCAACACAGATCACAGTGCCCCCATTAGATAATCACCACCCTCAACGACATCCAGCTTAATCATGCAGTTGATCACAGTAAATCAAAGATTTGGGAATTCTCTGAACAGCTGTCTGCAGCTAACCCTTTCTGTGCAATGGGCTGCCTTGGCCAGGTTTCTCCTGGGAGCAGGTTTATGGGAGGGGAAGGGAGGGCAGGTGTGGAGTTTGCAGCCCACCTGTCTGAGTGCTGGCCCCAAGGTGCAGCAAGGGCTGTGCTCCTGCTCCCCACTGCTGCTGCTGCTGCTGTCTCACACTGCTGTCTGCCACAAAGCAACCAGCTCTCCAGGCCTGTTAATTATGGTGGCTAACAAGCTACTCACATACCTGTGTGCAACACAAATCATACTAATTAAATTCTCATCATTTAAGATTTTTGGAGTCACAAACAGTGACAGTTCTACCCTGCCTACCTACTGGTAACCTTTTTTTTCTGTGCTTTTTTTCCCCCTCCACACAACCCTGCTGTTTTAATTGATGTTATGAGAAGCAAGAGACAGCATTGACATCTCACTGCTGCTTTCTTATTTGAGTCTTAATGTTCAACCAGTATTTTGTTTGGTGTTCATATAAAAGGGTAGAGCTTTAAGTGTTTGCTTTGCCACATTAGGATATATATTTTAACGTGCTTAACTGTTTCTTCACATGAGAAAAACAACTTGCCAGTTGATCAACAGGGGCATAAGCCCCTGTTGGTAGAGAACTTACATGCATTTACTTAGACAAATAAAAATTTACATAAAATAACCTTTAAATGTTTCAAATGAAGAAATGAACATGATAAAAAATTCTAAATGATTAAACAAGATTTTTATCTCAGCTCAGTTCATCTCTTTAAAAAAAACAAACCCAAAATTACCATAAAGAAAACTAATTATGTTATGTTTTATCTTATCTCTCCCAAAATATATTTTATTACAAAAGTCCAGAACATCTGTGGTGCAGCTTTTTGTGCATTTTAATAACTATTTTAAAAATTTTTAAAGGGAGGGTAATATTTCTGTTTATTGAAATATTTATTGGATGATAGCATGTACAGCTCTCAGTGAGATGGTACATATGATTTTAAAAGAAAATGGCTTGTGGTGGGTTTGTCTTAAAACCAAAGGGTTTCTTTCTGTGGCTGGCATAAAGTTACCAAAAGCCACGCTGGCATTGTTTAGGAACAAGGGACAATATTCTATCTCTTGTCAGTGGTGCAAGTACAGATACGTAATTTTATGCTTGATTTTTGTAAGGAAGTTAGTTTTGTGAATGTACTATGGCTTAGTAATAAAAGGAAGCATCAACATAAATTTGTATCAACACCGACATTGTTTGCTGAGCCAAGACCACAAACACACTCACCAAAGGTTTTATGCTATTAATCTGTAAATTCAGGAAAGCCTACTTCTTTCTGAAGGTCAGCAATGAGACCTACACAGGTGATTGTTAACTGAACCTCCAACAAGACCAAGAGGTGTTCTTCATGGCCTCAAGACATTACCTCTGCATTAAATACAACTCCTGGCTATACCTGTACAATGTTGCTGCCAGTGTTGCCTGGACAGTGTCATTTGTCCAGGGGGCAAAGAAAAACACAACTTAAGCCCAAATAAATGTTTGTGGACAGGAACTAAGATGGACATCTCAGAAGAAGAGATATTTCCCAAATCCTAAAATGTTTTTTATGGTCCTGATTTATTAGTCTTTTTTCCCACAGAACTCCTGCTGGATGAGAAACAGAGTTCAATGGGAGAAAACGATGGTACGAGTGGATGACGTGGAGTATACCAGAATATATCTAGAATCAAGTTAATGTTCTCTTGAGGGGAAGGTGAAAGCCGGTACTAGAGATAGTGTAATATACTACTGATCCACAAGAAGTTTTTTTAGATGTTTTTGTTTGTTTTGTTTTTATGCACCTCTCTTTGGGTGCTTTATTCCAGACAAACTTCATGAAGAAATTTATAAAGATTCCCCTTGTTCCATCTATGTCCAACGAATACCAGAAAAAAATACAAAAGCATGCAAGGATACTAGATTAATTACAGGAAACACTGTGCTTGTTCATGATTTTCATGATATTTATTTAAAGATACCAAAATAAGTGAGAAGGATCTTTGAGTTTTATTTATCTGAAGCCTCATGATAACGAAAAAGTTTGTGATTCCTTTGAGCAGCCAGAAGTGCCTGATACCCAGTACTGAGAAAAGAATCTTTTTCAAAATAAGGTAATTCTTAACCTCCATTTCAACTTCTTCCATTTCTCTCTACACTCCCAACGACAGTTTATGTGTTAAGCTCTGATCCTCAAAGTGAAATCAGGTATTTCTTAAAGTCATGGGAGTACATGGAGAACCTCTAGGAATTGAGAGACCCTCAAACTCCATGACTTTTTGTTTCTGTTGGCCTGGCTTGGAAATAAAAGCTAAAAAGTTATCTTATGAAAATCAGCGGCATATCTTAGACAACACAGAAAGTAAAAACACAGTTCAAGTAATGAATGGAATAACTTCAATTATGGTTGGTTTGGTTACTCAGTAAATCTCACTTATACAAATATGTTTTAAAGTTAATTATCTACTATAATTCTAATCTAAATATATTAAAGGGAGTTCTTTCTCATTCTTAGTCTCCTATGAAGTCATTTGAGTGTCCAAGTGATTGAACCCTAGCATAAAACTGTTGACATTAAAATAGGGTGCAATAAGGAGAGCCAGTTAATTGCTAGAAGGTTAATGAAGAGAAAAGGACTGTGCTCAATTTAACAGCAGCACAGCAAGCAATGCTAGGAAGTGAAATATCTGCCAAAGAACGGTCATATGGGTGACCTGCATTGAAGAAAATGAAAAATGACATACCAATTTCTTATTTTCGGGTAATTGAAGTTGCAGATGGTTCTGTGATTGAGAATTCATACAGACAAACTGAGTGAGATGTGCCTTGCCAAAAGTCTGTGTTCTCAAAGTCTGTATCTAAGCTGGTGATCTGAACACCCTGTAAAGTCAGTGGAAACAAATGGTTTCTTACTGAAGTATGTCTCAAATGTAGTTCTCTAGAACTACAGATATTTTTCTTCACTGGAAATGAAGAGACCTGACGGTGACAAGTTCTGATGTGAACATCTAAAACTAGATTATAGAAATCCTACCAAAGGCATCTTTGATGCTAGAAAACCATTAGCAGTGTAGGTGGGACAAGGGAAGATACCAGGAAGTAACAGCCTTGGACACCTACCAACTGCTGCCACACCAGATCTTCAGCAGGGAACTTCAAGACTGTCCAGTGACGCTACATAAACTTAGCAATCGTGCTAGTTCTTGGTTTTACAGAATATATACGGACTATACACTGTGGTTCCGAACTTAGAAAGAAGACCCTTGTTTCATGATTCTGTTTCTAGATCAAACTTTCCGTATGAAGTACTAAACTGGCAGTTTGCATCAAAGTGATCTTGAAAGGAGAAATCCTCAGGAAGCAAGATATGCTCTTACATTGGTTAGTGATGCATGAAGCAGCTTGAGTAGGACCACAAATCTTTAGTTCTAAGAAGCCTTAGTCTTGCTTTTACCATTGACTCAAAAATATACGCTGAGATGAAGCCATTGTTTGTAGATAGGGATGGTCATAGGCTTCCTTGAAGACAAATCTACTTCACAGACTTCCAAAAACCTTCAGTTGTTTTCAAGTTCGGTTTTGGAGGTGTTTAATTAGAAGTTTGTATGTCCTGCTGATTTTACTGTGCTTCTTTTGAACTGGGGAATGCATTGTAATACTGTGCTTTGTAATCTGCATTCTCACCAAAATATTTTTACACTGTGATTTTCAGCTCTTGGGATATTTGAAACGTTAATGCTTTGCACTCACAATTCAATCTTGGGCACCAGCCTGCTTTCCCAGGCTATGGCCATTAGCAAACAGGTAGCTGAAAGTGCAAGTGTTCAGATATATATTCACGTATTTATACTGTGATCATGAAACAGAAAAGGCTCTTTCAAAAGTACAAAATAGAAGGTTAGGCCTCTCTTCAGCTGAATAACATATTCTCCTCCCTTCAGCATCTTGTTCCCTATCAAACCACCAACATACACAAAGACTTATTCTCCACTGTGTCGTAAAACCCAACTCTTACCTTTTCTCTATCAATTCTCCAGTGCTATCTTGGGGCAAGAATACTTCTTATTCTTTATTTTCTCTAGTGAACAAATGCTTACAAATGTCATAATTTTGTATGCTGGCAGTCATGTCAGTTTGTGTAGGTAAAGTTCTGCCTTCTCTGCTTCTACTTAAGCACACAGAATCTGGCATATGTCTCGTCTGTGGTATGCTATCTTAATTATATGTCGTCTTAGAAGGTATCTAAGAATTGCAGCCCAGCTTTTGATTATTTGTTTCATCTAGCTTGTTTACTGTTTAACTCAGTTAATTTATTACCTTTATAATATACTAATGCTGTGGCATGATCAAATGTCACAGAATAGTTGTAATGCTGTTGCAAATTTAACCAGATTGGGAAAATACTGTTGATACAGGCATTGAAATTCTTCCAATCAAGTCTAAGAAATTTGAACTAATTTGGCACTCTCTTTGGGGCAAAGCAGCTTTTAAAAAGTCTTCTGTGTAAAAACTACTGGTTTATATCTCTTCTTGATATACTGAATTTACTCTTTAATTTACTGAATCTTCACACTCTAGGTATTTATTTCCACATGGTCTAAAAGCCTTGATTTTGTAAAAAGTCTCTGAAAGGTCAGCAAGGATTCTGCATGATGCACTCCTTGTAAAACTAGGGCTCTCAATTTGCTGATCCTAAAGATCCCTTTTTTTCCTTGGTGAAAGAGGACCATGGGCATACACAAGAAACAAGTCCACTTCAAAGGACAGAGACAAGAAAGCAAGTGTGTTTCTATCTTAAAATGGCCTTTTCAAGAAAGTGTCCTGTTAAGGACGAGTTTTTAAAATAGGGGTTTTAGTAGAAATATCAGTACTTCTGGGACTATGCAGGCTATGGATCTCAGTTAATGTCTAGATTTATAGACAAAGCAGATATCTGTGCTCTTAGATATAGATTGATACGAAGGACAGAAAGGAATACAAGGATCTAGGAGTTATGCTTATATTATCATACACCGATGCTGCAGGCCTTCAGGCAGTTTTCTCTGATAGTTCTCTACAAAGGACCATATAATGGGATGACAAGGACAGATATCAAAATCCTCACTTAAAGAGTGAATGGGGTAGAAAGAGAACAGAACAATATTGTAAGGTATTTGGGCCTCTCTTTAAAAGAGAACACCTATACAGCAAGGTTAGATTTTTGCCTAACAAAAATGAAACCAGATTACTGGCTTGGAAGACTAATTACTATGTGTGCTTACTTACACCAGGAGTGGGAAGAAACAGGTGTTGAGAGGCACTGAGGTTCTATTAAGACATCTATTTGACATTCAAAGTCAGCAGCATTTTCTAGGATGGGTAACACCCAAGGATAAAAGCTGTAACAATTACAGATAGACTAAGGAACACAAAAGTAACGCTCTAAAGCTCATACAACAACTAAAGAGCATGTGATGTGGATAAGATTATAGGGGGAAGGTTGTATAAAAATGATAATATCAAATATAAGTGCTAAATAAACAGTGGTATGTAGATAAAGAGAAAATTAGTGTAAATGTCCATGCACCATTACAGGAGGCCTAAAACCAAAAAAAACCCCAATTCGCCAGGCATTGGAGAACCTATAATCTGTACAGCTGAAGCACGATGGAGTCACAAAACAATGGGACATGGTTTGTCACGCACGTAGCCGTATGGAGAGAACAGACTGTGACAGAAGTGGTATGGGAGTGACCTTGCACCTGGAAAAAATCCATAGATTATATTAAGCCAAACTTTCTGTATAGGAAAGATCACGTGGCAGATCTTGCCTCAATACAGACCTCTGCCTTCAGAACCACTGTGAGGAAACCAGCCAGAGAAAGACTTTGGATTAAATCCTGACACCAAGGAGGACATGAGTGGCTTTAGGATTTTACTGCCTTTACAGGGATCCTGAGGCTGCTGGCTCAACCCTACCTGCTCTCTGACTTCTGAACCTGCAAGAGCAGCCCTTTTTGCAGCAGGAGCAGGCTCTCAGTTCTTCACAGCATCCTTCCTGCCTGAGCGCATCCGACCAGGCAGAGCCCTGCTGGTGTCCCCAGGATGTGAGTGGAGTAGCTGTAGAGATGGAACCCTGGCAGGAGGTCCAGTGCCAGGGTGGTTTAGGACAGAATGGGAAGAGACATCAAATTTTATGGGATTGGGAGAGCAAAGCTTATTCACAGAGATGCCAGAGGCAATGACACCTAAGTACTGTAAAGAAAACAGCAGAAAGCAACCGTAGTGTTTAATGGCAACAGTGACAGCAATCATAATAAAGATGAAAGCACAGTCTGAATTAGCACACAAGCTACCAAATTATTGATACCTTCAGTATACCTTTTTGGAACAGCTATTCTCAGAGAGAGAAAGTCTCTTTCTGATCTGATCCTAGCAGTTAAAATGTAAACTTTTCAGCTCTCTGCACAGAAGGTGATATGTTAATTACTGTATAGGAAACAGGAAACAAGACCTGCTAAATGAAATTAAACATTCCATAACACACTGGCACAAAAAAAAAAACCAATCAGAAGGGAAGCTGCCAGAATCTATAGGCTAAATCATCCCTACCAATATGAAAGAGATCTCAAATGAGGGGAAAGCTGTGGGAGAAGTTCCCTATTTAGAATTATGTTCAGCTGGTGCCTTTGCTGTTTCTCTGACATTTCTGGCAAGGCTGGTAGATTTAACTCGGAGTTATTAATGTAAATAATTGTTCCAGCTCACATTTAAATTAGATGGTACAGGAGGGAAGACATTAGCCCTAGTTTTTTATCGTCATGGTTTTGAAGGTTTTTAAAGGTAACATAGAAGAAGCAGGTGGTTTAAGGCAAATCAAAGAGAGTGTCTGTGTTTTCTTTATCTGTAACAAGAGCTGTGTTATAGATTAAGTAAGTACATCCTTGCCTCTTTCCTAGTACCTCCTCTCCAGTTAGTGCTACTTATTTTTGGGGTAAAGTCAATTAATTCAGTGAAATGAGCAGGGAAACATCCTTGCCATGGCTCTTGAACTGATCAGCAAAAAAAAGATACTTCAAGAACTGGAATGGTTTTGGGGAAAATACACAGTCTAAATGTTACAAAGATATACATCACCCTAGGAAAATCTGTTGAAAGCACAACTCCTAAATCCCAAAGGCACTAGAGATGAAAACGCCTCAAATTTTGTGTTCAGACTGTAGTAAAAGTGCTGGTACATGGCAGACTACCTGCAGGGAGATGGTAGCTGTGTTGTAACCTGCTCCTCCAGAAGCTTCCCTGGGCCTATTAAAGTGTATATAATTTACTCTGGATCATTATGGTTATGAAGGATGGTGATGAATATGTGGAGACCATCAGAGAACTCATGTGACCTTTATTCGATTTTCACTGACAAGTTAACATCCTCTCAGAATGAGAAAGGTGAAAAACACTGCACAGAGAGATATAAAGCCTGATGAGTCATTTCTGTGACATTATTACTGAAGCCTTTTCCAAACAAAAATGGCAAGTATTTGCACTGTCTCTGCTAGTTTGCTGAAACTCTTCATCATCATCAGCCACCATTTCCCCTGAATTGTTACTGCTCTGTTATTTAGCAAAATGAAAAATACCCCTACACAGCCAAATTTTCCCTTCAGCTCCACTGGTGGAAAGACAGGCCATTTAGGCCACTGGTGAGGACTGAAGACATCCAATTTAGAAAAGTCTTTTGTTTGGGACAGGGTCTAATTGTGTATATTCTGGATTACAGTTACAAAACATTGATCCTCCACTCAAAGCTCCTAAGAGGTATACCTCAGAAAAAAATTAAAATAATCTATAGTGGCTTAATTTTGATTTTGCTGTCATTACTATTACAATAACGACATGAGGCCCCAGACAGAAATAAGACCTTTTGGAAACCTGTAAGAAAATGCACTACCTGCCACCAAAGACTTTACGGTCCCAGAATTACCTGTCTGCAATACAGAGATCCCTTTGAAAAACCTGCATTGGAAGGAACTTTAAGCTAAATGGTACCACCAGTTCACACTCTCACAGCAATGAGTTTCTTCCTCTCTTGTGTGAACAACCTTTCCTACAGAAGCACTTTAATAACAAGAGGTGTGTTCCTGATAGATCATGAAATACTGAAAATAAGTAAGATGGAACCTCAAAGGGGATTTTTGGGATTCTTCACTACAGATCCCTCCACAAGCTATATCAGCAGTACAGCAGTGTTGCATATCTTGTCACTACCTTTTTAGGACTTCTCTTTTTTTAGGAGAGCCAGTGTTCAGAATAAGGAAAGTGTTCTCTGGTGAAAAAAATCCCAACATGATGAATGCATTTTATATTTTGAAACTGTACATTGTTTTGATGGAGAAGATGTATTTAATGATGTTAAAGAAAGTAGAAGTGCTGACTGACGTAACATTTCAGGACTGATTATTGAGCGTATCTTTCAAATGGGGTGTGTTCTTTGTGTGCTGGTTTTGTGAAAGAGTGAAGGCTTTGCTGTACACAAATTCCCTGGGGCAAAGGGAAGGTTTAAAATCTCCCACACTTCATCCTGAAAGGTTGATGCTAGATAGCAATCTTGGCACTTAGGTTGTGTTTAGACAAATCCATTGTATCTTTCTCCAAAGGTGTACACCATTCTGAGGTGAACACAACAGAAACCAGCAGCAATAAACTGAAAAACAACAGAGAAAAAAAATTTTATTCCTTGATTTGGGCATACTAAATTCAACAAAGAGGTTTATTTGGGGAACATTGTCATTCTAGGCTCACTCTGTAATCAACAGAGAAGAACAGGCACTTCCAGTATGTGATCTGAATGAAGAACGGTCTCACTTTTCCTTCATCAATTTCCTTTCTCTCTCAACTACCTTTGCAGAAGGCTTTGAACAACTCTGCTCCTAACTAGGCAACTATGCTGCTAGTCTCAGGTGCTGTTCTCACTGGGTGTGAGAAAGTCAGGAAGTACGTTCACGTTTTTGGTGCTTAGTACAAATTCAGGCAGAATTAAACACTACAGTCTCTACAGTCTGTCAACCATGTCCACTTGACTATGTGAGTGCCTGTATTACAAATTAACAGTAAAGAATACTTAAACAGCAGTGACAGCTGGGACCAAGCCTCAGGACTCTCTTATACCTGCCCTCACCAATGGGCTGCAAAATCAAGCTCCCTCTTACCTATTCTTTCTGTGCTCCATAGCCTCACACAGTGAGCAGAATGAAGAACTTCTCTAGCTTGATGGGTAGGATAAACTCTGAGGAAAAAGGAATTGTGGTTCAAACCCCTTCAGTCTGAGAAAGGCTTAAAATCCATGTTTCCCACTTCTTGTAAGAGTGTTCAAACAATGAAGTTATTCTGAAGTGGTTGCTGCCTCTTCCTCCTCCATCATTAGCTGCTTGGTCTCAAGAGATGACTCAGTGCCCTGCATTTCAAGTGGATGAAGGTGATTGAGGTTCAACACTTGTTCAGATCAAAATGGAGAGGTTTCCCAGGTGATTGGAAGGTGGGAGTTTCAGTGACCTGCTCAGACAGTGGAGAGAGAGAAGTTCCTAGCTGCTTTGAATTATTTCAGAGGTGGCCACCTTTCCCAACCCACTGTATTTGAAATGGAGATATCTACCTCAGATGCTCTGAATCATCCTGCTGGGCCAGGGGCTGCCTGCAAACATGGCAGCACCCAAGCTGAGCAGTTCCTGTTGACAGTTCAAATACTGCCTTCATTTCATGACACAGTTCTTAGCCATTTCCTTTCAGCAGGTACCAAAGAAGTGGTGCTTCAGTAACAAATATTCCTCACCTTCCATGATCTACCTGAGTAGGCTGGAATACAGGAAAGGCTGCTTTAAGCAACAGACCCCCAAAATATATTCAAGGTGGCCAACGTAATTTTAAAAAATTTCTCAAGATTTCTCTTCCATAATGAGTCAGTATATTTGCAATCATACTACTGAGCTCACTGGGGAACTGAGAAATGTATTCAGCACATACATACAGGTAGAGAAAGTGTCTTCACTCCACTATAAATGGCTAGTTGCATTAAGTATAACATTTACTTTTGCTTGTAGTTGTCTGAATTCAGAAGCAAATTTGATGCACTACACTCCTACCAGTAGATCCTCTATTCTCCCCCCCCACTTAATTGAACACTTTTTTTTGCTAGCTACTCTTCCTTTTTCAGTCCTCAGCATGCAAATTATGCCCACTTTCACTTATTTTCTGACTAATTTAGACCTAAAATTTATGCTGCCGTTCACATCACTGCTGAAATTGGCTCAGAGCTTTCCAAGGGAGTTGCACTTGTTGACAGCAGGTATGAATATAATTCTTAGCTTTGAATGCCTTCATGTGAAAAAAAAATTGCAGAGCACTGTCAAAGCTGTGGCTGATACACTGCATAAATGTATAAAGTAAATAACCATACTTACTATGGTGAATTCTAGTCTTAGTCTCTAATAACCACCTTTTGCAGGTAATGGTTGCTGAACTTTTATGTGGAAAATATAAGCCTGGCCCCCTAGCATTCATGTACTAAAAAGCAAAGGCTGGTTATCAATATGCTTCTTTAAATCATGAAATTCACTACACGGATAGGTGGTTAAAAGATTACCAATTACTGCAGTACAATGATGGGCTCCTCCAGCAGGAACAAGAAGGAAATCCCCCAGGACAGCATGAGTCTGAGAAGTAAGTTTTATTCTAGATACTTTTTAGGCAGAAGGTGCTGAGCCTTCTTTCATAGGATATTGATTTGGATCTTTGCATTATATATTTCCTGGCCTGATACTGACCTTTGTCTGAACTGCAGCTGAACAGTTTTCAAAGCATCTGCTTACCAGAACAAAAGTAAACTGCAAAAGCATATTAGATACAATGCACTGACCTCTCTAGAGTGTTTTTTTCCTTTGTTTGCTGTTTAAACACCAGTTTGTAGCCTGAAAGGCAGCTTATGCAGGCTAACAAATTAACTGAATGAAATGTTAATGTTTTGGTCATAATATATAACCTTTTAGAGAAATTTTACTCTTTAAAAAATGTAGAGACTCTCCACTTTGCTAGCAAATAATGTAAGAAATTATTTCTGCTATCAAAGAAGTTGGCAAAGACCAAAATCCTTTACCACTGCACCTTTTTGGAATGAAACATTCAGTAATTTGAGAGGTAAATACTGCAGATAAGAAATCAGTAGAAACACCAGCCATGCACAGGGCACTTTTAGACACCCTAAAAGACACCCTTTTCTAACATGAAAAATACAGATGGAATAAGGAGATGTAGCTACTGTCATTATTCTTTGAAAGCAAGTATCTACCCATGCCCTGAAAGCATGTGATTCTCCCTGCTACTTCACATTTGACTTTATTAAACATTTAGCTTGGTTTCAGCAATGTACTTACTACATCTGAATTTAGAAAAATTAAATAAAAAAGGAAAATATTCACTGCAAATAGAAAAAGGGAAAAATTGCAGAGATAATCTAAATTCCCCATCAACTCTACTCTAGAGAACAGAGCTTTTCAGTGAAATACCAAATACAACTCCCTGTGAAAACAGAATTGAAAAAAATCCAGCAATGACCAGGTTTCACCCAGTCGGTATTTTCCAATGGGATTTGACAGCCGCCTTTCTGAATGAACATCTGGAAGGCCCTGGACCCACTCTACCAGGCAGCAGTAGCTATACTCATGGCAAATAGATATGAGTAAGCACATACACATGGGCTAATACCACAGTTCTGTTAATTATTCTCTGTTAGGCAGGAAAGAAAGGCAGAAAAAAATTATTCCATTGAAATGGCTGAAGGCATGGGGGCTGGTGCCAGAACCAGCATTCAAATGCCTGTAGTATTCTCTTTCCCTGGGCCTTGTGCTGAGCTCATTTGGTTCCTGACTGCTCTTTTCATAATTAGGTTTTCCACAGAGTAGTCAGACAGCACAATGAATATACTGAATGTTGAGGTCAGAACCAGGCTTAGAAAAGACCAAGGATCTTTGCACTTGTCACTGGGTAGAACAACTTCCCAGAGCCACAAATGATTGCCCCTGCTCCCAGAAAATAAAGCAGTTTTCCAGCTGCAGGCTTAAAAGGCTCTAAGGCCACTGAATAAACTGTTGCGGGTTGACCCTGGCAGGATGCCAGATACCTACCAAAGCTGGTCTATCACTCCCCTCCTAAACTGGGAGTTAGGAGGGAGAGAAAATATAATGAAAGCCTCGTGGGTAGAGATAAGAGCATGGAAAGATCATTCACCAGTTATTGTCATGGGCAAAACAGACTAGTCTTGGGGGAAAAATATGTTACCAATCAAATCAGAGTAAAATAATGAGAAATAAATCTTAAACCACCTCCCCTCTTCTTCCTTTTTCCCAGGCTTAACTTTACTCCCAATTTCTCTACATCATCCTCCCAGTGATGCAGGGGGATGGAGAATGGGGGCTGTGGTCAGTTCATCACATGCTGTCTCTGCTGCTCCTTTGTCCTCAAGAGGAGGACTCCTCACACGCTTCCCTGCTTAATCACGGGGTCCCTCCCAGGGGAGTCAAGTCCTCCATGAGCTTTTCCAACACAGAGTCCTTCCAACAGGCTTCAGTTCTTCACAAACTGTTCCATTGTGGCTCCTTCCAGGGGATGCAGTTCTTCATGAACAGCTTGCTCCAGCTTGGGTCCCCACAGGGTCATAGGTCCTGACAGCAAACCTCCTCCAGTGTGGGCTTTTCTCTCCATGAATCCACATGTCTTGCCAGAAGCCTGCTTCAGTGTAGGCTTCCCATGGAGTCACAACCTCCTTTAGTCATCAAGCTGCTCTAGTGTGGGGTCCTCCAGGAGCTGCAGGTGGATATCTCTCCACTCTGGACCTCCATGGGCTGCAGGGTGACAACCAGCCTCACCACAGTCTTCAGGGAAATCTCTTCAGCAGGGGAATCTCTTCAGCACCTGGACTCCCTTCTCCTGCTCCTTCTTCTTCACTGACTGGTGTCTGCAGGACAGTTTGCCTCACATATTCTCACTCAGCTGCATTTGCAGTAACTTTTGTCCCTTCTTATATACATTATCACAGAGGTGCTACAGCTGTCACTGATTGGCTCTCACTTGGAGTCCTCTGACATTGGCTGTATTGGACATGGGGGAAGCTTTTAGGAGCTTGTCATAAAAGCCATCCCTGTAGCCCCCCCAGTACTAAAACCTTGCCATGCAGACCCAATACTGGTCCTTAGGAAAAACAGTCTCTCCCACCCCGCAGGCAAAAAACTCAGGTATTTGGCAACCTAAGCAGCTGTTTTCTACCTTCCCTGAAAAGTTAGAGTCAGAAAGAAGGCTAGGGTGGTGGAAGAGCAGGGGAGATGAAGTCAGAGCTAGTACTCAAGGTCACTTGGTCTGGGAGGGACTGTGAGACACAGAGATCTCTATGCAGAGGGTGTTGCTGTTGAGGAAGAAGCAGAGCACCTACAGAAGTGTACAGGTGGTAAACTGGGAAGAACATTTGTGTCTGAAAGTGATGCCAACCCTAACCAAAGTGAACGACCTCTGGAGAGCCGAGAGCTTTGTGGGTTACACCCTCTATAAATTTTTAGCATGAATTTTTAGCAGAATGAGGAAAGCACAATGCAGCAAGGGGGTATCAAAAATTTCAAGTGTTTCTGAGAACAAACACTTATGGAAATTGTGCAGTGATGCCGTATCTTCTGCCCCCAAAACCTAGCATAACAGAGGCCTTGTTAAACCTGAACTAACACGTAAGCAGCCCATCCAGGTACACACTGGTCCATCACCTCAGCTGTGGGTACCAAGCCAAACACTAAGTAAATAACAATTGACACAGAGACTCAACTCCCAAAGAGCATTTGCCAAGGCTGGCCAATTTCCTCACTCACTTTTCCAGAAGGTGAGGACCCAGTGCATGACAAAGTAACGGACTGAGAGTATGTATATAACCTAAACTGACATAAAGTAATGAAAAAGGGCAGCAGTAGAAGCAGGTATGGGTCAACAAAACTTAGCTGCAAAAATCCAGCAAATTCTTTGTCCAAGTCTCTGACCTCCATGACACTAATGCATATAGCTAATGAAAAAAAGAGCTGTGTCTTCACGTTCACTTCATCATTATTAGGCTCTCATTAGTATAAGTGTAAGTAAGAACTTGCTGTGCAGTCTCATTACAAGTCTTCAAAGGTATCTGAAAAAAAATCCTCACTACAGCACCACAGAGACTGATAGCTCACCTGCAGAAGTATGATACTTTGTCATATGACACAGAACACAAAATAACAAAATGAGCACTGATCCATTAAACAGATTGTTCCTGACAGGGCACAATATTAGGGCAGAGTCTTTTAAAGAGCAAATTCATGTAGTCATGTCTAATTAATGAGTCTGAAACAAGAGACTGACAAAACTTATGGTTACAGCTAAGCAAGATCCTCAGTGAAATACACTACCAGAATTTATTGTTACTTGTTGGTCAGATAAGACCAACAGCACCACTCCAGAGAGAGCAAATCAGGGATAATATCTAAGTAATTAGTAGTTAGGTCCACTGTGTCACCCATATGCTCTGACCACACAAACATGACAGCAAGGACCACCCATTTACGAGGAAGCATCACAACAGGTACAGGTAACCACAGAGGCAGTTAAATCCTGAATGGGCTTACTTATAACTGTGGACACTTCTTTCACTAATTTAAGAATATCCTCTGTCAATCCACTTGTTCTCAGGGGCCAGATTCAGCACATCTACTTCAAGAAGGTTATTTAAATATCAAAATGCCAGACGCTAGTAAGGTGGTTCAGGTCACACAAAGCTGTCAAGCTGAGAGAGGTCAGCATCTTCAATGGTCAAGCGGTGCCCTTGCCTACCGGGTGAATTTGCAGCTCACTGACAGAAAACACAAAGCAGTGGACTGCACCTCCACCAACACATGGTCCTGAGCAGGAGCACTGGGGCTTGTTTTGGAGCTGCACGTATACAGAGGGAATAAATTCTACTGACAAGCCTACGTCTGCTGTTTTCCTACTTGTACAGGATGCCTTCAGAAATGCCAAGGTACTAGGAAAAGATGTGGAAGGAATTCAGGCTATCTTGATCCAGATCCCTAGTGTGCAGCCTTGAGTCAGGCACTTACGCCTTGATTTTGATGGAATCCAGGGGCAGAAACAAAGAAGAGCCATAAACCAGTGAGGCTGGCGAGGGGTTACTTTCATCTTGCTTGGTGGAAGTGAGATGGAAACTGCACATGTAATAAGAAGACATTCAAAGAGGCAGCGGAGCAATGCACTGGCAAAGCTCCTGCTGGAGGTGTCTGAGGGAGCAAGAGATGGCAACAATTAAGGGAGCTGTGGCAGCAGGAGTAGGCAGAGGATTTGTCTTGACGATTTAGGAGACAAAGGAGATGGGAATGTATTTATAGAGGCAAGCTGGGTTGGAGGAGGTATTTTCAAAATAGAGGTTGCAAGAACAAGGTTACCGCGCTTGTGTCTCTGCCACTGAGTCATTGCGACAATTTCCCCATCTGTAAAACTGAGATAATAATACTTACCTATCTTACAGAGGGAGGGGAGTGTGTTGTGAGGATTAATTAGCTAAGGTTTGTACAGCACTTTGAACATGTAGAGAGCGATATAAGTGCTTGGTACTAAGATTATTATTAATATGGAAGAAATAAGCCAGGGTGGGGGTGGAGAGCGAGTGAGCAAGCTTTTAAAAGATAAGAGGAAGGAAGTAACAACAGGATGACAGAGAATAGGAAGGGATGGGATTAAGGGGCAGTTTCTTAAATTAGAGGTAAACACAGGGAGACTTTACTGGAAGCTTAAATGAAGGAAGTAAGCATGAGGAGTGGAACTGTTAAAACTAGAGACCTATGAGCTCTGATATTATTCTCCTCTCATTTTCTCTTGTTTTGTCAGCTTTACACCACACTGTGGGATTTTTGTTGTCTTCCCAGAAGTCTTTATCTGGAACACTGGCTGCAAGTAAAATAGTCTTTATCTGGAACACTGTAAGTGAAATAAACGTGAACTGTCAAACTCAAACTTTAGCTCTGGCACTACAACTCCCACCACATCAGTAAGTTGTGGGTCTGAAACCAGAACTTAAAAAATAAGTAGTTTCCTATCTGCATTTTTAATGTACCTGTATCTCCCTCCTCCCCTGTAAAACCACAAGAAAGAAAAATCAACCTCTCTCCCAGGAATACTGTTAAAGATGGAAAACCCATGTATTTTTAGCTGGTCTACAAACCACAAAATTAAGACCATTTTGATCTCCTTCTTTTAATGAGGCAAAGTAGATGAGGGTATTTTACTGGCCAAGGGATTGTGACAGGTTGTGTGAGACTGGCAATTTTAAATAGAGTGTATGTTGATTACACATAGAACAATTCCAAGACACTCTGTAATCTGCTTCTCCAAGGCACCAAGCAACTGCAGCGGTAACTGACTTTGTTGTCTATGAATTTATTATGGAAAATTATATTTCCCCCTGCCAAACTCCCAGCTTCTGTTTTGTGACAGAGAAGTTACAAAATAACTTAAATTGTTCTGAATTTTACCCAGAATAATCAGATAAAACAGTGGGGGCAACACTCTGTTCACCCAAGAAATGAGATACAGTGCAAAACATTTTAACTAAGATAGGCAAAACAGACTTCAAAGTCAGTGCACCTTACAGAGCTTGTTTCAGCCTAATGAAAGCAATGCTATTGAAACAGATCATTTTTCTTACAGACTAGTTTGTCCTCAATCCTTCTTTGGGGATCAGGGATTGAAACTAGCGTGGTTCTTGATGTATCTTTTTCTTCTCTTGGTAGTAACAGCACTTGAAATGATCTTTTAGTTTATCACCAGGTTTATTACTCCGTATAACTGCCTCCACACATATGATCCTATTCATAAACATAAGGAGACACAATTTCACGGAAATAGCTCATTTTTCTGCTGTGCTCAGATCCACAATAATAACCAGTGGTTCAGGATAGGGTAAGTGATTACTAATACAATGAATCTTCTTACCAAAGGAGCTGTTTTGAAGAAGAAAGTTCTTACAAAGCTTGGTATTTCTGAAAAATAAGTCTAAAAGCTCACGAACAGCTTCCATTTGCAGTGACACCTGAGGCTGGTAGCTGGTGCTAGTAGGTGAGGTGTCTGAAAGAGCCTGAGAAATCACCTTCTGACAGTGAAGATCCCTGAAGGTTCTCAAGCTGGTTATCTCTGATACAAAGGCTGTTCCCATTTGAAAATTTGGTCCTAATGTAACGGGAGAATGCATCAGAGCTTTAAGTGAAGCAAATACACATTTTCCCTTGAACTGTTAACAAAATCCAGTAAAACAGAAAAAAAGAGAGGCACTGTTGCCTGTGAAGTCGCCTGAGAATACTGTGAAAACACTTTTTACAGTTGTACTATCAGGGTTATGTGGGCATTTACTCTAGTTTATTTAGGATGTTTACAATAGAACCTCATGGCTTTCCCTCTTGGGTTCAGGTTTTTAACAATTTTCTCCAGTAGTAAATTATGTATTTCAAATTAAGTATGCTTTTAGCAAGGCCATACTCTGTCTTTCTATCACTAGCAGAACAAAACACTCACCATATTTAAATATGCAAGAAAACAAATGTCCAACAGCAACAAGAAGATGAGGGTGCCCCAGCTGTACAGCATAAATGACTGCAGAGATTCACTGCAGTTTGCATACACTCCTACAAAAGTGTCCTCATCCAATAATTCCAATCATAGCCTACCACTACCTAAATCAAACTAACTGATTTTGGATAACTACATAAATATTGCCAGTTTCTTAGCCAGTGGTCTGCATGAGAGACAGCTTACCCCTTCATGTGTGAGTCTGTATTGCTGCCCAGTATAGAAGAGCAGTAGATCTCTGTGTAGCTAAAAGAGTGGCGATGTGGTGCTCTTCTATTCCTTCCCTTCCATTGCTTTTGGCTGAGAAAGATGTTCATGCAACGTTCCTTACACAGGTCATTAAGATGTTTTTCCACAGAACTGCCAGTCTGGCTATCTAAGCATTGTTTCAGCCTTCAGACCCCTATTCTTACCCTACACCTTCATTTTGGTGCGGCACACTCCTTACTCTCTTACTTTGATGGGCCTGATGCCTAAAGAGCAATTAGCAGCCATACTAATTTTTGCAAGGGGGACTTGCTGTTATTATTATTGCTGTCAGGTCCATTCATCTCAGGGGTTCATAATGTCTGCATAGCATTTCAATGACAAAACGGAATAATGTTTTTTGGACATTTTAAAATCTGCACAGTGCTTCAGAGAGATTGTGATGCCTGGGGGAGAATTCGTAGCTCTTACAACCACTGATGTTCTAAAAAGCAATATATTTTTAAAAAGAAGCCAGGTATTCATGAAGGTAATCCCGAATAAGAATTCTTGGTGAGACTTTGCGAGTAAAAATTTGAAGGTTTGTCCACATGAGGAAATTAACTACAGCAGAACTATGGTCATAAAATTATAATGCTGCAGCAGCTACTGCTATGTTCCTACACAGAAATATATTTTTTCTGGAATAATAGACTGGGGGTTTTTTGTTTGTTTGTTTTTGGGGGGTTTTTTGGGGGGGTTGGGTTTTTTGGTAGACCTTACATTGCTTTGGAACTAACATAAACTCTTTCTCCCTCATAATCACTCGGCCCCCTACTACTGAAATCAGCCTTCCATTTTCTCTTTTGTGTAAATGCCCCTTCACCAAATTACACTTTTGCAGCATAACCAATGACTACAGAAAATGTCTGCAACTACTAATTATAGGCAAAAAAAAGAAGAAAAACCAAAATGAACAAAGAACCTGTCACGGTAAGGGAGTGTGTGCAAAAGACGGATAGAAGGCCAGAGCCAAGGCTACCATGTTTTATGTACAGTACTAAGGGGAATGGTTAAGGTGATCTCTGCCCAGGAAGAGAAATCGCTGTACTCCATCAGAGGATGTGACATTCCTTCCCTTACTTTTCTGGGATATGCCAGCTTATTGTGTGTAGCACTGGCAGATGAGCCCTAAAAAAGTTTGTTGCAGTGATTTAAAAGAGAAGCAACACATGGTTTAGGAAAAAAGCTGAGGCAGTTCAACACAGCACCTTCAGTGAGTGAATTTCAACTGGCTTTCAACTTAGTATCGCAGGAAACTTTGAGAAAAAATGGATTTAAGTATTTACAGTGCATATAAATCACAATAAAAATGGGAACACTTTTTCAGTTATCTACTTGATGAATAGTAAGGAGGAACAATATTAAGCTAGAAGCTTAAAAATTTAATATGGGATAATGCAGAAGCAGGGTTGGTTCAACTGGGGATCTGATACTGCAATAACCAAACAAAAATGGAACTTGAGTGGTTTATACGTGTTATCAGAACTCTTCACGTGAATGGAGGTTTTAGTAAGAGGATATACTTTTTATGTAAACTGTATAGTCTTCTGATAAATGTTTAATATTAAACTTATCTAAAATTCTAATAAAATAAAACATACACAAGGACAACATCTACAAGAAGTAGTTCAAGTTGCTTTTACCGTGGCTCTAAGAAACAGTTTATATTGTGTTTGCTATCACAGAACGCTATTTAATAACAAAATGGGAGTTGGAGTCACATAAATCAAAAAATGGGAGTCTCTGCTACATAAATAAAAGATTCTCACTCACCACATGAAACTGGCCATAATACATTGTGCAGACTGGTCCATCAGTGCACACCAGACCATGGGCTCCATCCTACAGACATAGCTTTAACAGAAAGGTTTTACCATTTTGTAGTCCCAAATTTTTTATGCTTGCCAGGAATGGGATAAAAATGAAAATGAAACAATATAGCTGCAGAAGATGCCCACAAATACTCACATTATAAGTGACTTTTCTTTTTATATGTTTCTAGGCTTACGTACTTTTTCTTCTAAAAATACTCAAATAATCAAGTTTACTGGTAAGAATATAATTAAATAAATAAAATATAATAAATATATATTGCAAAATATTCCCTAGAATAAGTTCTTAGCAAGAAGTTCACCTTTTCCTAAGTCCTTCCCTTCTCCTATCAGGAGACAGAAACATAGCATGTGAACCATGTATCTTAGCATATGAATTCGAATTCTGAATCAGAAAAGGGTCTGAGCCAAACTCCAAAGAATAAAAGATCTAGTCACACTTCCTGTGTTATGATGTCCCTCTTCTAGTCTGGAGAAAACAAGCAGGTAGTTTTGAAGCTGGTAGTGAAGCTGGTAGTGAAGTGACTTGCCAGACTGATAGAAAAGCAAGGCTTAAGAGTCCCGGATCCCGGATCACTCAAGCACCATCTGCAGTGGGTTGCATTTCCTGCTCACTCCTATAGACTTTGTTCAGCTTAGAGAAGACCTGTGACTGAATTCTCTTATTAACTTATGTCAAATAATTCCCAACTAGGAATGTATGACCAGTGTGAAAACATGAGAAAATCTGAACTGGAACAAAGCAGTCAGTTAAGGACAACATTAAGAATTCACATAATTGTGCTGATTTTGCACGCTGCTGCTACAAATCCCAAAAAGTCACAGTTCCACTATCCTACCACAGCTAAAGGTGTTTATTTATCTAAATATGTTTTCAGGAAGGTTCGTCTGTCACGGAGATGCTGGAAGCATCAGTGCTCAAGCCAGCCTGTGCAAAAAATGGTCCCCATTGCTGAGAACTTTAGAAATACTCCAGTATTTTAGCTTTTGTTACCACATCACCCTTAGGAATGTAGTGCATTGCTGTGTACCAGTTAGTGTGTATATTACCCTTGGCTAGTGTAGAAACAACCACAATTTTTTTTTTTTTTTGGTTACCAAATTTCAACTTGGCCATATATTTACAAAGGATAAGGAAGACCCTTGGAGACAGAACAAAATCAGGTTTAATGCAGTTATCCCAATGCTAAATGGTCTTTTCCTCTCTACGTCTTTACTTCTCTGACAAGCTGTTCACACTTAATTTGTACAGAGCACCATTTAGTCTTGATGTGCACTCCATATCCCCAGATTAGTTTAGTCAAATAGCCACCTCATCACCTACATCCAAACAACTGTTTTACAACAAGAGATACTTATGGCCAGTCAGCAGAGAAATCCTTAGCGTATGGTGGAATAGAGCTGCTGAAGCTGCTTCAAAAGGAATGAATTAGCAGATAGTATGTTGGCAAGGTGACCCAAAGCCACAAGCAGCAAAATTCATGAGAACATGAGAAGATACTGGGTTGTAGTCCAGTATTTAGTCTCAATGGCAAAAGGACATGTCATTCATGGACAGCATGTGAGCCTAGTCATTATTTGCAGTCCATTTCTTTTGTATTCCCCCAGCACACAAAGGGATTTCAGAGGGCACCTCCCTGTCTAGTCCTAATCACTTTACGGACTTGTCCATGAATTTTTCTGACTCCTGTTTTGAAGACCCTCTGAGGGTCTGTGTCTGCAATCTCTTGTGGTAGCAAGCTCTGGAAATTCACTATACAGTGGGTAAAAGGATTGGCTGCTTCTTTGCTTTGACTCAGTTTCCTACTATTTTCAGTGAGCAGCCTCTACTTCATATAATGCGGAATTTGTTGAACAACAGTTCTGCATTATCTTTGTGCCAGAACTTCACTGATCTGCCACCTTTCCCGCTTTCTTCTCCAAAGAGAAGAGAGGTATGACTTCAATTTATTACACAACTTTTGATTAGTCATATGATCAAAACCACCTGTGTTGTATGTATTTTATTTTAGTAGAGCATTTTGAACTTGTAATACAATGTTCTCATAATCTTAGAGAAACTTTAGTTAAAAAAAACCACACACATCAATAGTAATATTCAAATTTATCTCCACGTGGAAGCAAAAGGGAGAACAGAATGATCAAACATTTCTAGCTGTTATTAAATGTGTTCATTGAAATAATATAGTTTATGTTATGTTGAGACTAGGTAAGCAATCATGAAATTAAGGACTGTACTGTAATGTGCATGGAGGGTAAGAAAAAATTTAAATTGTAAGGCCTCTCAGAATCAGCACCTCAGAATTAGAAAAGACAGTGGGGATTAAGGTACAACAGAGAATGAAAGGCCTGATTGCTCTCTGACATCTGGGAGCCTGGATGTCTCTTTCTCTAGGAAAAAATCCTTCACTATATAATTTCCAGACTTTAAGCATCAATTTAAGTACAATTTAAGCATCATCATAATACTGCTGTAATATAACTTCTTGGTGTGACTTTTCTTTCCAAATGTATTCTAAAATACAGAAAAATTTGTATAGACTTCATGAACATACACCTTCTTATATATCATTATACCATCTGCTGAAGGTATCTCCTTTCCTTTAACCTTAAAAACCTACTTTCATAATTCTCAAATCAATCACAGCAAGGTATCTCACCTCATTTTCTTTCTTTTATCCCTACTGTTGTAGTATATTTTCATAGAAATACTTAACCTATGGCTACCAGTGACACAAACAACTTGAGTGTCACGTCCTGTGAAGTCTGGGGACCAAGGTCAGATCACTGCCTATTTCAATATCCATGTCTTCACACATGCCCCTGAGTAAATCAAGCACATAAGCACAGCATTTATTTCAGTCCTTTCCTTGCTCATCTCAAAACCGTTGTTCAATAATGTCTATTTGCAGGCTGAAATGTTTAAGTCTTATGTTTGACTGAGTACTAGAAAGCAGAAAGAAACTTCCAGCTCCAGTTCCAGCTCCAGGGACCTGCCAGGCCCATCTTTTCCAGGCTTTGCTGACCCCTGAAGCCCAGATAAACACAACCAGCTGAACTTGACTGCTTCTTTGCCCTGGGTGTCAAAGGAATAATCACACCCTAACTGCTTAATCTGCCTTTGGCTCCTCTTGTGTCTTGCTCCCCTTCCCATGCTCTGCTTTGCATTGTCATTCCTTGGCTTTCTGACTATTGCCTCTGATCTCCCTCTTGTTTTGCCCTTCAGTTTGGTACAACTGTATCGAGTTTCCTGTCCTTTGGCTTGGCTTCTGATCCTAGGTCTTGCCTAGATGCTTGCCTTGTATATCTTTACCCTTCTATTGCCTGACTTTGACTCACCTTGCTCTGATTGGGCTCTACATCCAACTCGAGCAACATACTGGCTAAGGTATTGATTACCTGTTAAAGTCCCCAGAGAAGATAAATTTTGTTCTTACTTTCATTCTTTCTTTTTGCTACATTAGGAATATAACTCTGTGTTTTCAAACTGAGATAGGAATGATCTGTTCTTTGTGTCTGATAGGAGAATATTTCTTTCTTTGCAGAAATATTATCAGATATTCAGCTCTCAAATATGGAGTGACAAACATGTGCCCAGCCATTAACCTGTGACCCTTGCTTCTGCCAGAAATTGTCTGGCCAACAGAGCTCAGCATCAAACACCTTGACAACAGAAAGGTATTAGTATTAGTTCAAGTGAAGGCCTGTATTAATATGTCACCTCACAGGGACTTAGCCAGGAATGGATGCACTGACGACTTTTTACCCTGACAGAGAACTGACTTAAACAATATTCCCAAATCATGGAACTATTTTTTGATCATGTGTTCACAAATGCTTGTTCCAAATCTTTGAGAAAATTGTTAGTATGTGAAGCAGGGATACATCCACAAATGTTTTTTGCTTTGAGGCAGTAAGAAGAAACAAGCTCACAAGATAATATTCTACCTTCTTCACAGTATAACATTCTACCTTTCTCTGTACCCTGGAAACAACAGCGGTTTCATAAAGTGGCAGTCAAGAGAAATGTTTCAACTACCATTTATGAGCATACAGTTTATCCTTGTGTATAGCCTATATGCCATCCAGGAACATACTTAAGCAAGTACTTGAGTGCTTTCCTGACAAGGTGTATTTCCAACCAAGGCCTCTGGGCACATCAGCTATTTTGCCAGGCCAAGAATGAAAGCTATTATCACCTGAAATGTTCACTTTCATTTTTAATTTTCACATTGCAGTTTTCTGCAGAACCCAATCTCCATTAAGCTACATATTTTCTATGCGTGACTTAACAGTGACCTGTTTTTTAAACAGCAAAACTCTGCCCTCTTGGTTTTTTCCTCTTCAAAGAAGGAAAATATCCTTTTTGCTTTTTCTTAATTAAAAAGGTTTTAAAATATGGTTTTGTACAAGGTCAGGAAAAAAGGGAAATGAAGTGACATGTCTATTTTCTTCAAATATAAGTTTTGCTACAAATTTAACTTGGTGATTACTGACACCCAGAAAAAGAACTCCACAATCATATAAACATATCATGTATATACCTGGTTGTAATTTTTTTTTGGCAGATTGACTGACACTTGTCAGACACTGCAGGATCACTGTCTTTTAAGGAAGTATCAGGACCTGTTTCTGCTAATGCCACACTCCTCTCAGAACAGAGCTCTGGTGATACACTGCCTGACTAGATTAACAAATAGGCCTTACTCTTAGAGGGAAGAGTTTCTGTAAAGAAAGACCTACCAAACTGCTAGAAGACCATTCTCTCCTCTTCATCTCTGGACTTCATTCTTTCACTGCTAACTCATATTTAACACTTTTTTGTATGTTTTTTGGTCTTAATTGGTTCCCTTTTCCTTCTCTCGCATTTCCAGTATCAGTGATTTCTTAAGGCCTTCTCTCTTGCCAGGTATTCATGTATAACATCTGTGGTTTGCACTGATGTGCACACAGCAACACTATTTGAACAGATGTAAGACATCTACCTTTCAGCAGCAAAGGTTAACAGTTCCTTCCTTCCTTCCTTCCTTCCTTCCTTCCTTCCTTCCTTCCTTCCTTCCTTCCTTCCTTCCTTCCTCACTTCCTCACTTCCTTCCTCACTTCCTCACTTCCTTCCTCACTTCCTCCCTCCCTTCCTCACTTCCTCCCTCCCTCTAATGTTTGTCTTACCCAAGAGAGCAGATGACCTTGGAACCTGGATTCAAAGGTAAGAACTTCAGCTAGCGCACCACCCCCCCTCTCTGCACAGTGCTTACAAACTGCTCAGAGATGAAGCCTGTCATCCCCCTGCGCACTCCAAAACTGATCAGTCATCAGTCACAACTTAATTGACCAGGTGGAAAACACAACCTGGAACAGGAGAGTAGATGAAGGAACTTCCCTGACTCAATGATGGCCTGTCTCAGCTGTAATCAACAAATTCTTCCCAGTTGTGCATTCCTCTCTAGCCAACATAAGAAAGATGTGGACCTGTTAGAATGGGTCCAGAGGAGGGCTGTGAAAATGGTCACAGGGCTGGAGCACCTCTCCAAGAAGACAAGCTAAGAAACTTGGGATTGATCAGCCTGGAGAAGAGAAGGCTCTGGGAGACATCATTGTGGCCTTTCAAGATATAAAAAGGGCTTATAAGAAAGACGGAGAGAGACTTTTTACCAAAGCCTAAAGTGATAGGAGAAAGTGAAAATGTTTTAAACTGAAAGAGGGTAGGTTTAGGTTGGATATAAAGAAAAAATTGTTTGCATTGTTTACAATGAGCGTGGTGAGGCACTGGCACAGACTTCCCAGAGAAGCTGTGGATGTCCCATCCCTGGGAGTGTTCAAGGCCAGGTTGGATGAGGCTTTGAGCAACCTGGTCCAGTGAAAGATGTCCCTGTCCATGGCAGAGGGGTTGGACTTCCAACCCAAATCCTTCCAGTATTCTGTGATTCTTGCGGTACAAGCAGGGAAGCATTCACACAGGGCTTAATGTGGGTCAGTGTCCCCACACACAAGCGACAGTCAGACCTTGTGATGCTTGAGCATGATGAGAAATTTTTCCTCACTTCAGACACCCCAAAGAATTTGGAGGAAGGGTATAAGGGTCATCCACTAATCATCTCTAAAATGATCAGTAATAGACTTCTGAGCTCATGATGTGATATCAAATGTGAAAAGATAAGCAGAAAAAAAAGCATAGATTTTTATTTGCTTTGTTGCATTGGTGCCATGATGATTTTTTTCTTTTTCATATACCCTTATATACCCTTTTCATATACCCTTTCATACAGCTTTGCATGTATCCTTAGTGCTTTTAGCCCACATACTTGTAATTCCCTAGCTTAGACCCAAAGTTCTGTTAAGCCAAGAAACGAAACATCTTAGAAACCTTGCAGTTGGGTCAGAAAGCCCCAGACACCAAGGTCCTCTCCAGAACACATTCTGTAAACTAAGATAGACCCCCCCAAGGGGAAGGTTCCTCAAGACGGGCGCTTCTCTTGAACCTCTTATTGGGGAATCTTTGATAGATACGCTAATTTGCAAGGTCTGTAATTGTACATGTGAATCATCAGGGGGTGTGCATTTTTTGTGTGTGTGTGTGTGTGCGCATTGTTCGGGGGGTGCACCCTGGTGCATTCTTGGGGTGCGCATCCTGGTGGGCACTTTTGGGTGTGCATTTTCGGTGTGCACCCGGGGGTGCTTTCTACTTGGATGTAGTACACCAAAGGATCCTTGAATAAATACAGAGGTAAAACCCTTTTTTCCCCTCTAACCATGTTTGACTTTTCATTCTAAGCCCAGGGAAAGGCAACAGCCCTTGGTGACCCAGATGGGACTCGAACCCACAATCCCCAGCTTAGTTGCTGGCAACAGTACATGGACCTTTTCTACTTTCACTGAATTTAGAAGAAACATTTCAAAAACGTAACCACCTAACTGGACAACAAACTTCTCTACTGTGGTTGCCTGTGCATACAGACGGTGAGGTTTTGGCAAAGGCAGAAGCCAAACCAAACTCCAGCACTTGGATCCCACTGTTTTTTAGAACTTGGAGATTTCACAGTTAGAAAAAATAGCCGATTTCTGAATAAAAGGAACTGGAAAGGGGGAATTACTTGATTTTGTTTCTCTTTGCTGAGATAATGAATATTTTACTGAACATGGGAAAGTACTAATCTTCTACTTTTTGTAATTCATGGAAAGCAATCTGAAAACTCACCAAAGACTGGAGAATTACAGTTTCCTCTATCCATCCATCCAACTCTGTTTTTCACTGTATTCCCATTTTTTTCCACCTTTCTTTCCAATCTGAAAAGAAGGGACTGGTGCTAAGCCTCCTCTGCTCTCCAGTCCTCAATTTAAATTTGTGATATGAACATCTAAAGGTCAAAATGCAGAAGTCTGTCCTCAGTTCTTACGCAGGCATGACTGTTGTTAACTTTTGATAAACTTGACTCATTTTTGTAACATTTTATGTATTTTCTTCCAAAATATTTTAAATGGTTTCCTCCATGTAGGATATACAGGACGAGTATTTACCCACTTACATGGCTGATGTTGAAATGTAGTGCTGTTTGACGTGGTATGAACAAAGCCATTGCGTTGATGGTTTTGTCATGCATGAATAATGTATCCAATCCAAATTAATTTTGATAATATCCCTATACTAAACCACAATATATAATTTTTATATATTCTAAGTATTTTTTAGCTATATGTGGTATAGAGTTGAACAAAAAACCCTACCCCTACATGACATAATGACATTACTGAGGCTGGTTTCTGTGAAAATAGTACTCACAAAGTATAGTATAGTAGTCACTATACATTCATTCCCTCTCCCATCACTTAATTACATCACCCTTTAAGACAGACATATAATGTAATTAGAGATTTGAACAGTTCACAGCCAGATCACTTAAAGTAACATTGTTAATGGGCTTTAGAAGTTCTCCCTTTAATATTGCCAGTGTTATAACTTCTAATTACCTTAATAATTAGGGCTGTGTGATTCATGATTGAGGTAACAGTTGCTACCACTAATGGGTATTAGAGGTCTCTCACAAGGCATGTTTTCATGTTCTTACCGAGTTGCTTAGGGCAGGCAAGAGCTATTTGTCCTTAGAAACATAGTGGTTGCTATGTGGTGGCCTGGGCAGAGGCACCCTTACTAACCACTTCAGTACTGCCACCACCACTGCTGTTTTCACTGAGGAGTGACTGTATTAAATGCACTCACCATGCACTGCCCTTGAAATGCAAATGTGGCACCTATGGATGAAATCTGTTGAACTCTAATTGCTGTTGTTATTATTGCTACAAGTAACAGCATAAACTTGAATGTCAAACCTGACTGAAATTCAAAGAAATCCATAGGTAATTCTTCCCAAACCCAACCCTACAAATTAGCAATGGTTAGGATTTTCAAAGTTTAAGATGATGCATTTGTTTCACTGTGCATGAGTAACTCAGAAGAGTAACTACAACTACCTTAAAGTCTAAAGGAAAGAAACTGGGATTTGCAGCTATTTTACCTAGATATAAGGCTAGAATCAACTTTTCAAGTATGTTTTTTCTAAAGACTTCTGGCATAGACTAAAACCAAGTCTTCTATGAAGAATAAGAGTCAAAGCTTTCTCTGTATTTGTCTGAAACTAGTTCAGAGACAAAAGCCTATTTGTTGGCCATGCTGCACTTTGAGGCTTAAGAGTGCATTCACGGGAGACTGGAGAACTCAGGATTTACTCTACTTCCATACCTCAAATTCACCAAGATTTGTGAAACAGGAGACCAAAAAAAGGTTTGGAGAACTACTAAATACAGGTACGTAGGGAAAAAAAGGCGGCTTCATTGGACAGACATTCACCAAACTGGTTTTAATAATCTAGGTTGTCCCTGAGGACTGGGGACAGAATGACTTCTCTTATTTACTTTGGTTTTTGGAGTTTTATTATACTGCATAATATGACTGTGATGGAAAATATTAAATCCCCAGGGACTGGAGGAGCATTTACTTCTTAGATTTGTTTGTTTTCCAGACATAGATTCAACTGATTTCCTGACTCAGGTTAAATTACACTGAACAGGTAAAAGGGCAACTCTGTGATGCAGAGAAGAATGCCCTGGGGATAAAAAAAAGGTTGATTTATCCCAGTCCCACTGAGAACACCCAGGAACTTAACATTTATTAGACAGGACATGAAGGACATACTCATATAGATAAGATACACATGGTAAATTAGCCCTTTAAGGTACAACATTGAAATCAATACACTACACAGACACCACAAAGACACTCTCATTCCTCTTCATCTAAATTAAAATCTAGGTAAAAAATAGAAAAAAAAAAAAGAAAACAAATCCCAAACTCATGTATCTACTTGAGCAACAGGTGTGAAAATTTCCCTCCCTCCTCAGGTAAATATATAATGTGCTCGTGGTTGAATCAGATTTAATTTCTACAGACTTCTGATATTAGTTTGGCAAGTATCTTTGCTTCTTTGTGTCCCTTTTCAGTGAAAACAAAGAAATTATAAGAGTACTACCTTTGTCTGCTTTGACCTGAAATAGTATTAGATATACTTCTTCAGATACAAATACAATCTCATCAAGGAAAGCATTCCAGTTAAGAGTGATCATATTTCCTGTTGACTACAAGATATAATTTCAGGATTAAAAAATCCCCATATTAAAGTAATCTTAAAGATTTTTAGATCAGCAAGTCATACACATATCTATGTGTTCATACACAGTGTATGTGCATATATACTTCTGTATATGCATACAACTCACACAAATTATATTGACACTAGTGCCAAACATTTTGCTCACACATTCCTAAAAGTTTTCAGAAATCTTTACTAGCCATTTGGCCACAAATCTATTCTATTAAATTTCAGAGCAGTCATGACAGAAATTCTACTGCTATACTCTTAACTACAAGACAAAAGGTATTAGGTCTTAGATCACATGAAACTATGCCAAGATCATTTCAGGAGCCCAAAGCTACTTGTAATGAAACACAAACAACAAGTAATTCCAACTACTCTGTGCAATATTTACAAAGATGTCAATCTTAGATGAACAAGCTGAACAAAGCGTACCTGTACACATACTGTCATAGAGGAACTGAAAAATGTTTCCCTCAAAAGGAATAGCAGCTTAGACTGATTTTCAACTTAAAAAAAAAAAAAATTGTGTTTTGGGTAAAGGCTCATGGTTGACCTGGACTGGTTAATTTCATTTTTGATTTTGCATCATATGGATGGAAAGTAATTACAGTATATTATACACATTATTAAAATTACCTCCAAATAAAGGACAAGTAAAGGCAAGGAAAAGGAATATGATGAAAGAGAGCCAAATCCATGCCATCTATGCTGCCTAAGTCTTAGTTTAAGTGATCATAGGGGCAGGCCTTATTATACCTCAATCAGGATGCCTCCATCTGAATCATCATCTAGGTTTTCTTTATGTTCATTAGAGTGGAACAGGTCCTTCTAAGGGCACAATTTACCTCACCCTTGGTGTATAGCCCAGAGAGGTTATGGAGCCTGTTACATGCTTGGAGATACTCAAAACTTGCCTGGATATTTCAAACCATTTGGATAGCTCATGCACTACAAGTGTGCCTATCCTTGTCCACTGGCAGCGCAAAGAACCTGTGCTTACCAGCCCTGCCCTGTAGATTTTTCACTGATGAGGAGAGCTCCTGATGCTGCTCCTCTGCCTGCCCTCACACACCTCCTGCTAGGTGACACTGCAAAGTCAAGCACTGCCTGTGTTTCAGGACCACAAAGTTCCCTAGACATACAGAGAAGCTTTCATGGTCTGGAAATGGTTCACATAGCTCTTAACTGTCCTCTTGAATGATTTTGGAGCAAGAATGGATATGTCAAAAACCCGTTACAGTCTGAAGAAGGTATTTTCAGAGTAGACAATGCACAGTAGAACTGCTGAAGCCAGTGCAAAACACAAGAGTCTGGATCATTTTAATTACAAAAGGACAAGAATGGTGACGTTTTTCATGCTGCTTACTCTGCAAAGGCCCTTACTCTATTTTGCCCTAGCTTGTGTGTACCTCAGAAAGTGTTTTGGTAGCCTGTATCCCAACTAGATGGCAGTATATAATGAATGAGATGCCTTTATCTAGCATATCCTATGGGCATGCGTTAAGCTTTTTCTTTCCAAGGTGTGTGGAACTGTCTCACCCTGTGGATGCTCAACACAAAAAAAGGGCAGTGTCTCACCTGTGCATGCACAGGCTTTGTCTAGCTGTTGGAATGTGTGCTCACAGTGTACTATACAGTTCCAGGGCCCTCAAATCATCCAGATTGAGGCCTCGCCAGATTATTTAGTGATATGCAATCAGCTGCATGCCTGTCCTTTCTTCCACTGAAAACCAGAAAATGATGGAGATGAGCTACTGGTATGAACTAACACAAACCTTTGTCAATACCAGTTTAAAAAAAAACAAACCACTGTAACATTAGTGTCAATGTCACACTTTGCCCTCTGAGATCAGCAGAATTTCACATGACTTCACATGAAATGTGACATCTTCTCACCTACCCCTAGGAGTGAGATACAGCCAGAAGGTTTGTCCAGATGCAGAAACAGAGAAATACCTCCAAGTGTCAAATACAGGCTGGGCAAAACTGCTTTTTCCACCTATTCATCCCTCAATCAACAAGCTTTCTCTGCAGCTTATTCTTAACCCTGACATACTCATCTCCTCTGGCATTCCAGATGAGGAAATTAAGAAAACAAACATAAGATAGTTTCCCCCATATTTCAAGAGGATATAAAGTTCATGTTTTCTATCAGATGAGTCGAAAGTTCACTGAATAGAACATCTTTCAAGTACTAAAATGTTTTACATACATTACATATGCAACACATAACTGAAAACCTTTTACATACATGGAGGATAAACACTTAAAAAATTCTAACAGTGTTTTCCTCGAAGAAGCAGTATTGGTTAAGATCTTCCCACTAGGTAAAATGAGGATATCTGAAACTGCCAATTCTATTGATCATAGCTGAGCTAAAGGAGGTATATTCAAACACATCTTTCTAAAAAAGCCCAGCAACATTCCTGTCAATGTCACACTGTCACTGGAGAGTAAAAAGAGAAACAAGCAACCTCACTCCAAACTCTGCTGTGATATTTTCCCAAATTTCAAAAAGGCACAAGCAATATGTCCTTCTGATATTAATATATCCAGACTACCAGTTTTATTAGTATTTAAGGTGAAACTACTTTATTCTATTGTCCTCATGCATCAAAAAATCATCACTGCAGTTACTACAAGGCTGAACATCTGCATGTTTATGAAGAAAGGAGTGATGATTAAGATAAAACCATCCCCTTACTGATCTCAGGCTGCTCTGTCAGATTAAAAGAGTAAAATTAAATAATATCACAACACTAAAAACCTCAGAGTTTGCTGAGGGTGAGTGAGTTCATGACAGTCACAAACACTAATAACTACATCTATCCAACATTCTTCACTGACAAATCATTATACTATAGGCATGTGCCTGTACACAAGAATACACATACATTTGAACATACTTCTATTTGCTATGGGATTTCTATTTTTCTACTTATTTTGTTCTTTTTGAACATAAGTATATTACTCTATCAAAAAATGTCAACATCTTTGAAGAATTTTGGAGAAGTGAATAACGTATACAAGGCTTGCGTGCTATGTGAAATTGTTGTATGAGTCAACTGCAATTCCACAGGTCTGTTTCTTTGCACAGAATTTCAGCAGTTCATGCTAAACAAAGCCCCATTTCTGCCCCTCTCTATCATATGATTTAGCAGGTGCACTTTTGAAAAAATGAGTAATTGCATTTGAGTCAACCTGCATGCACTGAAGTTAAGCACCGCTTAAGTGTTTGCAGGATTAGGGTTTAAGCTTCCAATTATCCCTATTGCAGCTGTGTGACATATACCCCAATGAATGCATTTCTCATCAGTTTTAATTCACGTTTTCTCTTTCTGGGGACTGAAAATGGCAAACATGAGTAGAGGCTGAGTGGTGTTGTTTTTGTTAGGCCTACACACCTAATAAGACATAATATTTACTGTCATTATTATCATCAATAATTGAGTGAAAGATTCACTATATGACCCAGTGGTCATGCCACACAAGCTACCTCACTTTAAGAAACAGCCTGAAGTTTTAAATTCAATATTGAGTACCTTCATTAAAAAAAATCTATAAAAATATAAATAAAATATTTATATATGTGTAGTGGGTTCAACATATCACTATAATGAAACCAGCAATTGCTGGAGAGGTTTTGTGGTTGGTGTCATTCAGAAGGTCACAGTACCCTAATCATAATAATAATTAAAAAATGTCCAGACCACTAGACCCTGCTTGTGGTCTTATGTATAAATCATACATGAAGCAGAGAAAAACAGGTATCATACAGTAATTTTTTGTCACAAGATACAAAGATAGATGAATTAAATCAGAAACTTGTCCATATCAACTTGAAAAGTTCACAAACTCTTGCTACTACATTACTAGTTGAAATTTAGACACATGTAAGTAAGCTGAATTTATTGTCTGGTGGCAGTGAAACCAGCAGTATGTCCTAAGAGACATCAGACAACTCTTAGAAATCACTAATACTCAGCATTCCTGCCAGAAAAAAAAAAAAAACCCAAGCAACTCTTAAGGTTGTAGGGATCTGACTTTTTTCTTTGCTTAAGTCTGCATTAGACAGACCTGTTGACATAAACCCTGGAGTCACAGTGCCTTACCAATTAGAAAAGACTATGGTCTTCCATACATGAATGGACATCTGGATGCAGAGATGTAAACGTAAAGTTTGACGCATGCCTGGCTTTCCTCCAGGATGGGGTCTAGATGTGGCCAGCATGAAGATGAAATCCAAGAACTTGAGAACACTTCAGAATCTGATAATAAAGACATGGCTCAATTCATTGTAAGGTTTAATGGCCTTTCCTTGTTCCACCTTCCTCTTAGCAGGATTCAGGTTTGGGCTCAAACAGAAGCCACAGACAGAAGAACTCCTCAGACTTTTGGGGTTTCTTCCTCACAATGACCAAGGATAGCTACTGAAGCAAATATCAGTGAGAACTGTATTTTAGTTCCTTACGTTACATATTGTAGAATCATAGAATGGTTTGGGTTGGAAGGGGCCTTAAAGATAATCTAGTTCCAACACCCCTGCCATAGGCAGGGACACCTTTCAGTTTCCTCAGTGCTCCATCCAGCCTGACCTCGAACACTTCCAGGGATGGAGCATCCACAGCTTCTCTGGGCAACCTGTTCCATTGACTCACCACCCTCACAGTAAAGAATTATTTCGTAATATCTAATCTAAATCTGTTCTCTTTCAATTTTACTTCATCCCATCTTGTCCTGTTACTACATGCCCTGTAAAAAGTCCCTCTTCATCTTTCTTGTAGGCTTCCTTCAGATACTGGAAGACTGCAATTAAGTGACCCCTAAGCCTTCTGTTTTCCAGGCTGAATAATCCTAATTCACTCAGCCTTTCCTCTGGGAGAGTTGCTCCATCCCTCTAATCATCTTCATGGCCCTCCTCTGGACTCACTCCAACATCTTTTGATATGTCAAAAGACCCCAAGGAATGCCAAGTCCAACACTTTTCCTCCCTAGACAAGCAGCAGATGCTCCAGTAATTAAGTTCCCTGATGTTGACTTACATGAAGATGACTGAGTTGTGGTGATACAACAGAATGCAACATGGTTGAGAATCAACCTATGAAATTCAGATTTCTGTTTCTTTCCTCTTGCACAAGGCATAGTGTTTTCTGATCTTTATCATTTTTCTATCGCATCAGCCCCCAATCATACCATTTTCCATTGCCCAACCATTTTTCAAAGCATCCTTTTTGTCCCTTTTTGCTTTCCCTGTGTAATTTTCTTCTTCTCACTGACTTTAGCTCAACCAAACTCTACATTTTTACTCGTCTGTCCCATTTTTTTCTGTCTCTGTTTACCATATCTGTTCCGTCTCTACTGCCCTACATACATACATCTGTATATATCATGTTGATCACTATTCGCAACACTTGACTTCCTGTAGCTTCCAATACTTTATCTGTAATCTGATTTTCATCAATCCAGTTTTATTGAAAAAAATGGCCACAATATTATTTAACAACATGAGGTACTTGAAACAACAATTATTATTAAAATACATCAAAAATATGCCACAGAAAACTTTCTATTACCTTGTTATTTTGAAAAATGCCAATATGTCCCATCTTTGCATTATAAAAATGCTCCAATCATAGGTGTGACAAAATCATTGTATTTGTCATTGTAAATTTTAGAAGGTTTGTAATAAAAATAGGATTTTAATTGCAAACTTTCGAAAATTGTAAATTTGGGAAAATTTTGACCAGTAGTAATACAGAGACTCTTAAACACTTGCGTGTTATGTTAAAAAGAATTAATTTAGTCTCAGAATAGGCTGATGAAACAGATAGTGTTTTAGTGGTGGGAATTTGAGACATTTGACACTTTTGTCTTGGGGTGACTTTATGCTGTTGTATCCCCTATCACTGCTCTATGCCCAGATATGATCCTGAGCCTTTCTGTGCCTTTAAAAATGGGTGCAAGAGAGAGAGAGAAAAAACTGATCGAACTTTTCAAAACAGTTTGTGCTTCAAGGATGCTGAGATTAGCTACTGCTGCTACTGAGGAGTGAAGGAAGCACCCTTTCCGCTTCTCTTGGCTTTTCGGCTCTGTTTCTCCAGAGAGAGAGAGAGAGAGACTGAGAGTTAAGATTCTTTCTGTGACTTCGGCTTTTCCCTTCTCTTCTGGACTTGTTCAGAACATCAGAACACACTGGGAAAATTTCCACCTTAGGCCCGGAGGGGGGCCCCCCCATGCCAACCCAGCTCTGAGGAGGAGGAGAGAGACCGCACCCACAGAAGGACTCTAAAATCTTTCAGGTTTTCTTTCCACAGCGAGAGGTTTTGTTATTTAGCATTATTATTATTCTTTTCCTGTGTGTTTGTTAAATAAATAGTTTCTATTTTCTCCTTCACTTTCCTCTGAGGAAAATCTTTTTATTTTTTCCCGAACCTGGTGGGGGAGGGGTGGCTATAACCTGCCTTCCTTTGAGGAGACGTTCCTTTTGGACGTTTCCCTGAATTTGGCCCAAACCGGCACAACTTTCCAAAGTGAAACCCACAGGTCCCCATGTGCTTGCATTGGGTCACTGGATAGAGACTACCCAGAAGATGGATTTTGCTCTGGAATAGGATTTTGTTTCTATGCATATGCACATTTATATCAACAAACCCATCTTTAATAAAGAATATTTAGTTTGGGGAATTGGTTTATGAACACTGGCTAACATAAGCAGCAGCTATACTCGGATAGCTTTGCAACACAACTCAACAGGACGTCCATCCCAGAAGACCCATTCAAGCATTTGTAAGATTTCTAAACAAACCAGCAGTCACATTTCAGAACTCCTGTCCAGGTTAAATGGAAAATAAAAATCAGAGACTGGAATAAAATCTAACTCTTCTGGCTTTTAGTGGGATTTCTTAAGATGTAGTTACTGCAGGTCTGTGCTCAGAAATAAACTCACCAGGTACCCTGCTATATTCAGTCTCAGCAACAGAATCCAGGACTCAGTTACCCGGAAGTGAGAAATACAGTCTTAACCCTCCTGTTGGTTTTCCATATAGCACACAAGAAAGCAGTGGGGAAGAGAAGTGTTCATCGTCAGCCCCCATAATGTTCTGCAAGTATAAAAAATTGTGGCAGACAACGGGAGAGAAATGAATACATTTAAATACTGAAGTGGAGAGAAGAAGCAGAGAAAATGCATATAACACAACAGATGACCTCCATCAACATAGATTTTCAGGTTGCTGCTGCTGCATTGGGCAAGAAAAAAGTCTATCTGTAGGGGCTCAAATACACTAAGCTTTAACCTGATATTTGCAGAGGTTTTGTAGGAATATTAATGGCATAGTCCATCCCCAAAAAACCACTGCAGAGAAGCTAATAATTAGAAAAGGATCTTGAAACGGAAAAAACCAAAAAGAAAAGTTGTCATGTGTTATTTGAGTGTCAGCTGGTGGATAATAGAAACCAAAGGCAAGTAAGCGTTAACAGTAATTTTACAAAATTTCATCATTTTTAATGCAAGTTTTCACATTTTCTTTGCCCACTGCAAAGTGCATGCATGTCACAAATGCCTGAAGGCAAAGGCATTTTATATTATGGATCTGACCAAATAACTCTTTTACCCTTAGAAATGAATCTAACAGATAACTCTGTAAGACCTTTATGATGTAGGATATCAATTCAGTTCCACGACAGGCCAAGTCTACCTTTCTTATAAGAGGTGAGGCCTTGCTTCTGAAATCAATTTCACATAAATTTGTAAACTAATGGACTACTGGGTTAGGAAACACACATCCTAAAGCTGAATGAGATCCTGACTGTTTTGCAAGGCGGTGAGGAGGGGATTCAGTTCTGCTGCATTGCAACTTCTCACAGCACCTTTTCATAAAGCCACTGGTAATTTTAAATGTGAAAAAGGCGCACCGTTTTTGGAAGGAAGGGTGGGAGAAACAGGGTCTAGATGGAAAATTTCTATCCACATCAGCAGAGCTAGTCCTACCTGGCTGTCTTAGGACATTGCTAGAAGGATGGAAGAGTGCTACAGAGAGAGCAAGGCTTATCAAACTCACTTGGAGGAGGAGCAAAAAAGGTGGGTTTAGCTTTTCTCTAATTAGCTTCTGGAATTGTGGACAAGCAACAAAATGGTGAGTCCTAACACATGAGCACAGTCCTTGTGCAGTCATCTGGCCAAAATGTTTCAGCAGAGTAACCCTTTATTTTCTGTCTGCTAGACGACACCTACACCATCTCAATACTCCCAGTGGTTCAGTAATGAGCCTGCTTTATTTCTCCTTTATCAATATGCACTTAAATGGTCACAAATAAGAAAGGCTACTATATTTTGTGGGGGAAAAAATTATGTCCAAGGGCGTAAAAGGTTAACTTCAACATATATGCAGATGTGACTTTTAAATGCAGACCTGTAATTATTCTAATTGTAATGCTACCACCTATAACTCACATTCACTGCTTTTTTTATGATTGTGTCAACATTTTTTCTCTCTACTCAGTTGTTTGGCCAGCTCCATAGTACACCAATTTTTTGTAACTTAGAAAGGCAGGTCATCATCAGACCATAACAGCTGGCTCCATACTAAGGCATTATGCATCTACCATTGTACAAGCAATTAGGTTAATTGGGTATTACTATCATCACTAGTGCACTTTTGCAGCAATAGAAAAGAGAATTAAAAATGTTACAATTGCTATTTTTAATTCTAGTGTGAAATGTATCAGTTTAAACAATGGCACCAACAATATTCCAGTAGTTTATCATTAGAGTGCTAAGGGACCTGGCTGAGAGAATTTTGGTCCTATTTGTGTTTGTTTCTATCAAATACACATACAATGCATACTCTTTGAGTGCTACAGCAGTATCAAAATACAAGAAGGAAAAATGGTACTTGCTAATTTAGCAAGCAACATTATTTTCTGTCTGAACAACACAATTTTGCATTTTAGGAATCTAAGAGAAGCACCTGGTTTTACTAAGACAAGAATCTGGATTTAAATCCAAGCATTAAATCCGTCCAGGAGGAGACCACACTATTGCCCTGTAAAGATGGTGTGTGTAATGTGCCAGCAACAAATGTTGGAAGACATCCTGCCACTTTGTGTCCTGTGTGATTAGTAACATGTAAGAACTGGGTCCACGAAGCTGATTTTTCTTTTTCTCTCAGAATTGTCTGATACAAATTCATCTGCAGTTTACAGTCTGAAACAGCCTTTGAGAACCTCTCCACAGTAAAGCTCGCAAACATTTCTTTTGTAGATTTTCTTTGCATTTTATAAAGAGTAGTCTTAAAAAGTAGAAAGTATGAAACAGAGCTGGATTTTTCTTCCTTCCTTGTCAGTAAAAAGGTACAAGCACTGCCTCAATTTTTCAGTTACTCTATAAATAACGTCTCACTGCATTTTCTTTAGGAGTATATAAATTTGCCTAACTTTTGTATCTTAATGTACACAGCACATTCTGCTAAGAGATCAAGGCAAGTTCATGCTCCATCTTCAAATTCTCTAATGCCTTAGGAAAATGACTGCTACAAATATTTGGGGGTTAGAAATGCACACAGAAATTACCAGTAACATTTTCCCTTTGATTGCCATCATTGTGAATAACAAACACTGTCAAAGTAGAAAGAGAGCAAGATGACATGATACCATATAAAATGACACTGCCAAAAACATACTTGTAAATGAAAGCTTTAAGAAAATGCTATCTTTTTAAATAGGAAATATAGATCACTTGAATGAATATGCAATATTCTCTGAGGCTTTGAATTAAATACCGACCTTGATAATTACCCTAATTACTTCTGTTGTGATTCTACCTTTGAGTCTATGTGAAACAAACATCTAACAATTAGTTACACTTTAATTTAATCATCTGGTTTTGAATAAATGGCTGCTAGTATTTCTTTTAACAAACTTGTTTTAGAAGGACCAAAGACAAAATTGTTTTTTTCAGTTTGGCAACCAACATGTCATTTAGTTTGGTATAAAATATTTATTTGGGTTTTTTGCCCAGCAGCTGAAGTCCTCTATCTGGCGACAAAAGAAACACAACAAAAGCTACAGCAGAAGGTGAAACACATTATTTGGTAACACATCTCAAACACAGCCTGGACAAACCACCTCTGAGGGTAAAAACATACATCACGTTTCAGCTTCCAAGCCCAATTTAGTCTTCAGTCTCTCAACTGAGCCTGTCAATTAGGGTGTCAATTAGGCCTTGATCCAGCAGAGCACCGAAGCATGTGTGTAATCTGAGCATGTGAATAACCTTGTTGCTCCCTGCAAATCAGGATGATAGTGATGGGGGACAGATGAACAGGACCACCAGTTCATTCTCACATACAGCAATTATAACACGCTTTAAAATATTTTCTTGATGAAGCAACATACTGGAAAACTGTGCCATTTCTCATCTCTGCTCCTTTTGGAGCCACTATAAACCAGGGCTGCTGTTCATCTTTTTTTTTTGTTTAACAGAAAGGAGCTAGATATTCAGTCCTCTAAAACTACATGAAAAATCACCTTTTTCCAAACTACACCTGATTTAAAGTGGCATCTCTCTTTATTGAGCTATACTATAATAAAATTGTTTCTTACGTGTAGTGCAAATGAAAGATTTTCAGTATTTGACTTTTTAGTAGACTTGGCACTAGCAAGGCTGCTGCTCCTAGATACGTAATTAGAAGTGATTCACTGTTTTGTGCCTCAGCTTGCCTGCACCTAACATGCAGAGCACGATCCCTCTCTTTTTGCAAAGCACGGAGGTCTCCCAATTAAAGACGCATTCCTCTAGAATAACTTTTTGCTGTTGTTGCTTAGGCATACACACCGTGGCTCCTGAGGGAAGTCAGTAGCCATTGCAAACTGATCTATACTCCTCCCCATGAAAGTTAAAAGTGTAGCTATGGCTTGAGATTCTCCAGTTGGAGAATCACAAAGAACTGCACAACCATGTGCCTGCAGAAGTACTAGTGGAGGCAGGGCAGGGAATGTCACACTCAGGTGTCCACTGGGCTGGGGCAATAGTTTTACTCTCTAGACGCTCCCTTAGCAACTAGAAGAGAAATACAGAAATGTCATCTTTAAGAACTTTCTCCTGGACTCTTTAAAGCTTATTCCCATGACAGTTTCAAAATACCACAAATGTTTGGGATAAACAATGCAACATGGAACTTGCTAATGACAGAAACAAGCCAGCCTTTGCAACATGCTTTCAATGCTAGGCAAATGCAAGGAAAAATACCATGATAGCACAAGTCCACAGTTTCCTCTCCAAGTCTGATCTTAACCTGAGAGACCGACAGCCTGACAAATTTTTTTATCTTAATTGCAGAGCAAGTGATGTAACAAGGAATATAAAACTAGGTTCGGGGTTTTGCGACACTCAGTTGCAAAATTCTGGGTAATACCACTCAGAAAGGAAAGGGATCCAGAAAGAGCCTAATCTTGCTCCCACTGGAGTTTGCAGCAAAACTTACGCAGAAAGAGAATGAAACCTAAATTTGACACTGATGTTAAAACTGATGGACTCCTTTCTATAACCTGTCAAGTCAGTGATAGGCTGTTTGTACCTTTGATTGTTACAGGGAAATTACCAGATCAGAATTCTGAATCCTTGCAATAAATGAACTTTTAAAAATGTAACACTTGCTTCTCAAACACTGTGTCATATGTTTTGTCAGGCTAGTGTAACACAAAAGATTGTGATGTATACATTAAGATTTAAATGCACTCTTTGGAAATGACATGAAACGTGCAGCCTTTCCATTGTTTTTACACAAGAAAATTAACTCATTATTTCTATCTCAAGATTCAACCTCTTAAGTATCTCAACAGCAATGTTTTTTACCTTCTGAAAACGGCTGCTGATTAAATGTTTTTTGTAGCTTTCTACTGAAGGAAAAAAGAGTTAAAAATAAAAAAAAGAATAAAGACTGATATTGGCAGAAACTTTTGTGTCCAGTGCATTGGCATGTTTACTTATCCACACATATTCAAAGCTCACTGAAACACCCTTCCTCTTTTGAACAAAACATGCTCCTGATTTTTTGGTTTAAGCAGAAGAAATCACATGGTGGAAGGTGCATGCACTCTATGAAAGGAGAAAGCCACTGAGCCAGAAAACAATTCTAAAATGTGTACAGGGCTACAACAGTTAAATCTCAAAGCTGCTGAGAAATTGCTTGGATGCTATGAGCAAAAAGTGTGGTTCCAGAGTATAATCCTAGTGATACACTATGTTCTTTGCAAAAGGTTGTGAGGCCTTGGCCTAATAAGCATAATCTCATTACACTGCAAATAAAAGTTTCCTATTTATCTCCAGATTTCAAATGAATCTAATAAGGCTTATGATACAGTCACCCAATACCCTAATCATATTTCTGCCTATCTAAAAGCAATCAGTAATTGTGTTATAGCAGAACGTGCTGACAATACCTCTGACACAGAAAGGAGAATGAGAGCCCAGCTGTACTAATTAAATTAAATGCTAGGCTGATGGAATACATTTGCTGAAGCTTGGAGAGTATGGGTGCAGAATTAATAAGCATTACAGCTTAGAGCAGGAGATGATATCATAATGGATGCAAGGTTTTGATGTGGAGAGCCTCATTCAGATTCAATGTACCATAATGTACGGATGTGACAGCTGCTTAGAGAGGTGCAGAACCTTGAACAAAGTGCACAGGAACTTTCTCTCCCCCCTCCTTCTTTTTTTCCCCTCCTTTCCCTCCTCCCCCCATCTTTTTTGTTACTCGCTTAGGAACTGTATTTTAATATTATCCGTGAGCTCAAAAAAATACTGTTGTGGCCCACAGTTTATTATTTATTGCAATCCTACTGGTTTGCACTGTGGTTTCTTTTCTTCCTATCTTCTCCTGTCTGCCGTTTTAAACTTACCATCCCTGCAAATTAGAGAAAAGCCCTTTGAAGTACAGTTTATAAAGCTGTATATATATACACACACATATATGCTTAATCATAATTTTGCCTCTCTTCCCTTATTTTTAATGCCAGAAATCCCGAGTGCAGGGGAACTCCTGCAAGGGAGACGAAAAACCAAACGCAGACCACCCCTGTCACTGCGGCCAAGCTGCTGCTGGGAGGGCTTGGGAAAGAGCAAGAACCATTGGAGAGGACCCAGAGCCGGCTTCCCCGGCCGAGAGCCGCGGGGCCCGGCCGCCCGCCGCTCTCCCCGCCCGGCCCCGGCCAGTGCCAGCGCAGCACAATCTCTTACTCGTAAATGGGTGGCGGGGAGCGCCAGGCCGGGGCTCATTACCATGAGAATTTTGACAGGATATTAGATATACTAATCCTGAACTTTCCGGGCTGACCCCTCATTCGCGAGGAGACAATGCCGGTGTCTGCCGGCCAGGCCCCTCCGCCTGCCCTCAGCATGTTTCACCCCCCGCCCACGGCACACGCACAACCCACACACAAGGGCACCCCCGGCCCGGGGCTCCTCTGGCGGCCGCCGCCGCCGCCCCTCCCCGCCCGGCCCGGCCCGCCGGTCCCTCCAGCCGCCTCCCGGCGCTCCCCTCGCCGTGTGTCCCTTCTCCCGGCCCGAGGCGCGGGGCTGCCCGCTTCCCATCAGGCAGCTGAGCCCCGTGCGGGAGCGGGCAGCCCGGCCGCTGACCGCAGCCTCGCTGGAGGGGCTGCCCGCGCCAGCTCTCCCCGCCGGCCTCCTCCCCCCCAAAACTGAAAACACAGTGCCTATTAAGTTGCTGAAAACAGCAGATTCCCACTGATACTATACAGATAGAGCTGACCATTAAATCGCAATTTTACATCCCCAGGCAGCAGTGGCTGCTGACAACCTCTAAAGCTTGTAATCCCATTTAACCCCCTCCTGTCATGAGCAGGCCCACCCTTTTGGAATAATGCAGGCCAAATTAAACCTGACACGGCAACAAGAGAAATAAAACCCCCTTTAGCTTAAAAGTCATGCCACAGTGGGTAACCCTGACCTTCAGCTTTTCCCGCTCCCCTCTCTAGGGAGCTCCCCCCGCCGCTGCCGTTGACAGAGGCGGGAGTGGGGAATTGCAAGGCGGCTGGATGGCCCTGGGGACAAATTAAAGGGAATTTTGATAGACAATAGAAGGAAATTTCACCTGAGGGGTTTTCTTTCCTCCCCCCCCCTTTTTAAAGTCTTCCTTTAGTAATAAAAAATGAGCCCTGATCACTCCTTGCTAAGTGCTCCCCAGCCTGACCTGACCGCCAAAGGCCATCCCTGCTGGAGCGGCCCCAGCCTGTTTTGCAGCCTCCCTGCCTCGGAAAGGAACCTCAGGTTTTCACAGCCCGTGGCTGGCATTTAGCGCCGATTTCAGAAGGAAGCTGACCACTTCTAAGGTCCTCTAAAACAAACACCTCCCAAAAAAAGGAAAAAAGTTCCCTTCCTAGCTCAGACTCCTGCCTGTAGTCATCTGCTTTGTTAGGAGAGGAGGAGAAAGCACTGGCAGGGTGAGACTCGTCCTGCATTATTCACACACAGCTAGTCCAGGAGTACAGGAGAAGCTTTCAGACCTAGCCCAGGCAACATTGTGCTCATTACTCTGATCTCATTTGGAAAAATAACACTGTTTGTTTGACAGTATTTTCAAGAATACTGGACTATATAGACAAGCCTCTATAAACAGCATACATCCCCACCACTGCACCAGTGCTTGCAAATGTGGAAGATGGCCTTTCACACTTAATCTACACACAAGCAGACCACCACAAGTTGCGTTCGTTTTCCTCTCTGTTTACTGCCTGCTGAAGAAAACAGCCAAAAGTCAGAAAGCACCTTGATGCAGGTAAAGACCAGATTGCCACTCTATCTGCATTTTCTTATTTCTCTTTTTACAGCAGGTGCACTGGGAATACAATTCTATAGACAAATTACAAACCAACACATTTTTCTACCTGTCCAGCTATCTGTCTACAAATACATGCCCGTAATCAGCAAGACCTGCCCTTGCCATCCAACACACTTTTCTCAGCACTCCCCCACCTGCCCTTATTTCTGTATGCTGAAGATCATGTGAACAAATACCATCCAAAACAGAGCTATGCCTGCAGCAGGAGAGGTAAATCCCCGGATCGACTGGAAAGTTTGCTGCGGAAGTTTGCAAGCTGCTTACAGCGAGCCTTTGCAAGGGACCCTGTCTGCACCACACCACTTTGCCCGTAACTCACCGAGTCACTCTCCCAGAGGCCCCACAGCAGGAATGAACTTGCAGCGCTTCTAAATACTGGAGCACTAAAAAAATCAGGCTCATTACCTGGACACATGGCTTCTCATTACTTCTTTGCTTCAGATGCCAGATCCCTTGATGCTGCAGATCGGCTCAAAAATTTGAAGTACTCCTTCCTTTTTTTTGCCCCTTTCCCTTTTTCTTTCTTTCGTTCATTCTTAAAAAAAAAATAAAAATCAACAATAAAAGGATGCTTGACTAAAGTTAGCTTAAATTTGTTAAGAATAAAACCGGTATAAATGTTTATTTCGACTTCCTAGTGCGGCAGTGTACCGAAGCCCAGCCCGCCCAAGCCTCTTTAGCAATGGAGTGGTTTATTTAATTTGTCAGTATAATAGAAGCAGCTGAGTGAGAGACAGAGAATGCAGTGTGGTATAAAAGAAACAAAGGCTAAAAGTACCACTATTTTGATTCCCTTTTTAAAATTACTTCCAAAGTGTGGTATCTATTGTGAAGAATAATGCTGAACAAAGCACAGTGTCTTGGCAATATTCACAGAGCTCATTCACAGAGCCAGTTCTGTCTGTACATTCAGAGGTAGAATACACTTATAAATGATGCATTGGAAGGACTATAGTTCCTATTGTATTCCCAGTGTAAACAAAAAGACAGACAGAAGCTGAATGGCATATGGGCAGCAGGGCCACACTTTATTCAACCATTCCAACACCATTGTGAAGGTAAAATGGAATGGGACTTCTCTCTTCAAATCCAGTGAACACATTTTGGGTTAGGCTAACAATTTATATGTATAAAACACAGATCTGGTTGTGATTTTATATACTTCTGAGGAAAAGTGATCTTTAAAGCAATCTAAAATAGGGATTGCTGTCAAGTTTTGGAGGTCATTCCCAACAGGATTGTGTAGCCTCTGGAGAAGACTGTCTGAAAGAGGATCTGTGTGGTGGCTGTGAAGGTGGATGCTTGATGCATAGAACCAAAATGGCCTAAAACAGCAGTAGCAAAAGCTGACAAGGAGGCTGAGGTGCTCAGGATCTGACCTACCTGGAAAAAGATATGCTATTGGAAGGGGCATTCTTTGTATGGACTGGAGTCTACCCTTCTTTTCCCACCATTGCCCCCTGTTTGTTAGCCAGTAAAGACTGTCTGATCCTGCAAAAGGAGGCTGGAAATTGGAAAGTTTGCCAGATGAGCATAAATCGCCTTTACCAAGTCAGGCGTTGTCTCTGCTGAACAGTTTATGGTCAGAGAAAGCCTCTTCACTGTGTTTGAGGGGATGAAAAAACCACTCCTGTGGAGGAAATATTAAAATTAGATGTGTCCTTTGTGCCCTTGCTGTGTTAGTTGATGCCAGGAAGTTTTATGATCACTAGCTCCTCTCCCTCCCTTTATATTTTCTGCTGCCACATAAAGGCTCACGTGCTGAAACTTGACTCACAGGATTCAGTCTTTCCAATTCATGCAGGCATGCCTGTGTTTGTGTGATACAGCATATCTGCTGCACATCACACTCCTTGGTCTCATTTGGAGGGATTTGCATGAGTAGGGCAAAGGGACCAGTCTGCCTTTTCCATTTTTTTTTTTTTTTTTGGTTGATCCTGTTGCATTTGCTCATTGCTCAACATGGGTGATCACTGAGTTCCAGCAACCAGATTAGGAATTGCATGTTTGGTTTTGTCTGATGGCTGTTTTGTGTTCAGTACAGCTGGGGCCAGGCAGGATTTCACACCTGTTTGAAGTCACTGGAGAATGGTGTCCTTTGGGAGCTGAGGGAGGGTTCCAGTTGGTATGGGAACCATCTGGAGATGAGTCTGCCTGACCTGTTCTGGTATTAAAAAGCCTGGCAGAATGTGTTTTCTTACGATGTGATGGAGATTTTGCAAGTTTCTGCCTTAGATGAGTCTCTGTCTTATCAAGATCTAACATGATCCTATAAACAAGAATGCTCCAGATGAGGATTACTCAGCTTGATCCCTAAAGCTGAGTGCAAGCCTCTCTTTAGGAGTATTTATAGTCTTTAATTAATACCGAATCTGAAAAATCTGTGTCCCTGAGCGCTTCCTTAGATTCTTTGATTCTATTCACAAGAAAATAGTACTTGGATTAAAGTACATTTGATGTTTCCAGGAAAAAACCCCAACAAATACTATGTTTTCACTGAGAGCTGCTGTCTGCCAGAACTGATGCCAAGAAACCCAAAATATTTTAGTGACTATGCTTAGATGTCAGCCTTGATTACAGATATTTGTGTCCTGCCACTAAGGTTTTTCTTCATGAGGGTCAGGTTAGCAACAGTTGGAGCTGTTAGGAAAAGTTTGCAGCTGATGTAGTACCATGGTCAGAGCTTGATCCAAAGTCTGTCAATGCACTTCATGGACTCCCTTGCATAGCACCAGGTCCTAGGCGAAGCCCTAGGCAGAGTAGGTAGTGGCATTGTGTATGACTGAAAGAGTGGGAAAAAAACAAAGGCTGTGCAAAAAAAAAAAAAAAAGAAAAAAGAATGGGTGAGTGATCAAAAGAAAAGAGCTTGGAACTTGAAGAAGACCTGGACAGACTCACTACTATTCAGAAGGTACGTCCTCTTTTCAGCTTGATAGAAATTACATCTTTTTGTGCTGTAAATTAGAGATACGGATGGGCACATTTTGCCTATTAGAAATCTGCTTTAAATGACATTTAAAAACACAGAGCGATGACATACATGTGGAAATTCACAATTTTTTGAATGTTCTTTGCTGAGTGTCTCAGGTAGGCAGATATACTTTCATTCCTGAGTGTTGTGGTTTAACACCAGTTGGCAACTAAGTACCACGCAGCCTCTTGTTTACTGCCCCCCACCCTGCAGTGAGATGGGAAGGAGGATTGGAACAAATATGAAACTGATGGGTTGAGATAAGAACACTTTAAAATTTGAAATGAAGTAAGATATACTATTACTAGTACTACTACTAATTGTAATGAAAAGGAAGATAAAAAAAGAGAGGAATAGAAGTCAAGACAAACAAGTGATGCACAGTACAATTGTGCATGACCCACTGACTGATGCCAGCCTGTTCCCAAGCAATGATCAGTGACTCCCAGCCAACCTACCCCATTTTACGTACTGAGCATGACATTGTCTGCTATGGAATATCCCTTTGGCCAGTTCAGGTCAGTTGTCCTGGCTATGCTCCCTCCTGGCTTCTTGTGCAGCTCCTCAGAGGCAGAGCTTGGGAAACTGAAAACTACTTAGCAACAACCAAAACATCAGCATGTTATCAACATTATTCTTTTGCTGAATTCAAAACACAGCACTGTACCAGATACTAGGAAGAAAATTAACTCTTATCCCAGCTGAAACCAGGACACTGAGAGATTATTAAATATGAACAGTTGCCAATTGGACACCACAAAACAAGGGCCAAAAAGTTATTGCTTTAGGTGTGTCTTTAGAGGTCATAGAATTTGGACAGGTAATACAGACTTGTCAGGCACTCCCAATTAGTGATGAAAAGTTGAATTTCAAAATAAGACAGCCTTTGCCAATATTTTCCAAATCAATAAGACTCCGTCACCCCTAGATATTTCAGAAAAGGCTGCTGAGTGTTCACGTAGAAGGGACCTCTGCTCATTTCTGCACTCTAGAAGGAATAAGTATGAGCTAAGTATCTATACAAATATGTTCTTTTTATTTGGCATGTCAGTATATACTGTTTCTGTGGCTATGCTATGAAAATGAAAAGTAATCTCTTTTTCGGTCACTCATATTATGACTGCGGGATTCCAGTCCAGATATAGTCATCACTATTATAACTTAAAGTATTAGAAGTAAAGATGAAGCCAACTCACAATATCTAAAAATTGTCAGTGGGAACAAGGTATTATTATTTGATGTTCTGGAAAGAACAAAATTTTGTGCTGTTTCTTTTGGACCACCAAAGATTCGTGTTGAGGTAATAAGGAATTATCTATAACTTGAAACAGAGAAAAAAAAAGGCTGATCAGCTACTGCATCACTACCATTCAATGTGTTCTGAAAGACAATATTCTTTTTATGACCTTCTAGCACTTAAATTCTTCAAGAGGTGAGTGAAAACCCATAGCAGTTGTTCTTTTAGGAAGAAAAAAATGTGCTGAGAACAGGCAGTAGATTCTAGATGCTGAATTTCACTGACTGCCCTACCACACTGCACATCTTATTAGGGTACTGGTGGAAATATAATGTTAAGAGAAAATATTAGAGGAAGACATTTCATGGTTAAGATTTTAATGCCGTATAGGTAACATAGTTCTTAGAAATGTGTTTGTCAGGGAACAGAAACAGAAACTCCTACTCTCTATGTCCTATTAAAATCAAAATAATTGAATTCAAATTTCAGCTACTTTCTATCCACAAAAAGACCAAGAAAAATTTAGAGAAATAATTTTTTGGAGAAATTGCATGGGGAGTACTTTTGAATTACAAATACATTCAAGAAAATTATAAGATGATTGAAAATAATTCATTAATAGATAAAGACTGAAATAATTTAATACATTATTCATGATATATTATTCTCTCAGCTCCCTTGTTGATGACCTTCTGGTTATGGTTTTTTTACAGTGCTAGTGGAAGCTATTCTTTATAAATGAATATCCAGAATTCCTGACATAACTAAAATAATAAAATGTGGACATCATTGTACACAAAAAGCATGTTTTATCTTTTGCCAGTGATTATAAAACTTCTTGCATCATGTCAAACTGGTATTATTTCTGATTTATATCAGTGTAACCAAGATTAGAAAAGTGTCTTTTCACCTCAGAGGTGATACAGCTTCCACTTGTTTTCCTTTGTAAATTTGTACTTTATGAACAATTCCCTCAAACACTGTTCTAAGTAAGCATTTAATGGCCTAATGACTTTTCATTCTGCATAGTTTTTATTAGCACACAGGTGAAGACACTATGTATATTTAGGAAACAAATAGTTTCAGGAGGAGTAGCTGGATGAAAGGCTGGCTTCCCATGGATTCCTGTCCTACATTCCTACAGCAACATGCTGTAAGGACTCTGCTTCTCCTTTGTATCCTGTGACTTCCCCTCCCCAATAGCCTTAGCCCCTCCCCAGGTCCTCAAGGGACATCCTTCTCCATATCCACATGCAGTTCTTCTCCACTCACTTTTATTATATTTTGACCTCCCTCCAGTCTTTTCTTACAATGCCACACAATGTCCCAGATTTTTTAAGGTCCCTGATAAGCCTTCTACAGTTCACCAACTTCCTCAGTTCCCTTTTCTGTCTCCAACTACCAGCTGAAGAAGAGGCAGCATGTCTTGTGGGTGATTCTGTGCTGCATCTGTGCTTATTAACTTCACGGTGTTTATTTACTGCTTTCTGAAGAGAGAACATCTGTGCAATACTGCAGTCTTCTGTCATTGGTGGGTAGGGGTTGATTTGGATTTCTTGCCTCTTCATGGTGGCTGCTTTCCTTGAAACAAGAAAAATCAGATGTCTCTGAGACACTTGGTTAGACTTGGCAAAAGCTAGTAAAGATGAAAGGGAGATGGATATTTGAAGAGCAAAAATGCATAAAGCTACTAATTTTAGGAATTCAGGCTAAAATACGCTTAATAGATAGAGAGCGTTTGAGGCTATTATCAACTTTTATCCATTTGTTTCTCACCTCATTTCAACTCTGTCTTTACATTTTTTGACCTCCAGTAAAACAGAAGAATAGAAAAAGCAAATTGTGGCGTTTTTATTGGCCAGTCCTCTATCCTTCACTGGACTGCTTGGTAAATGGACATTTGCCATTAATTTTTTTTTTCTTTGTTTTCATCTCTTGTCTCTCCCCTAATTCCCTTCTGTCTGCCACTGTTTTATACAGTTTTTTTATAATGTTCTTTCCTTCTTTCCTAACTATATTATATTAAAGCATCTCTGTTCTAATCCTTTCTATTGCTGCCTCAATTCATCCTTTTTTTATTACAGAATGTGGATTCTTGCACTTTTATTCAATAAGTGGCTGTTACCTTACTTTCATTTTATATCCTTGCAAAGCATTTTTCTATTTTAACCATCTATTTTCTCCCTCTGCTCCATTTTTTATCCATTTTTTATTCCTTTCCCTTATCCTTTAGTTTTCTGTATTCTTTCCTTGTCATCCAAGCCCCATCTCCTGTAATAAAAATCTGACAGGTAAAATATTATTGCTACCTTGTATGCTCTATTTGATAGATTCTTCTTTGAAAGAACATTATGTTTGTTTCCAAAATGCCTGAATGTTACCAGCTGCTGAACTAACATGAGCAAGTTTTCAAAGTTCTCTCTTCCACGAGAAGATTGATTCCTTACTTCTTACAATACAAAAGTAAAGCAAATAATTAACTGTAAATTAAACTGAGGATTATAACATTTTTCACTTACAAGATAATTTTCTCCCAGGTATTTTATGTAGATGGGTAAAAGTAAGTGCTACAAGTATTACCTTTCTTGACGTGAAAACTCAGATTGTATAAGAGCCTAGCAGGAGGGAATTTTCTGTCCTAAATTCCTATTCTAACTGTGTTTTACCCCACACAGGTCTTAAAAAGAAGCCAAATCTGCCACAGGTAGCAGCCTGATGTACTCCTCTTCCTTAGCCTGATGTACTCCTGTGTCATTTTACTGGTTTTACATGCAGCTACAGGTGAGTTAAAGATGTGGTCTTATGGGAGATGTCCCTAGACCTGATATTTGGAGTTGCAGTCATTTCTAGACAGATTGGACTTGTGCAGTGTCTGAGGACAGAGGGTAGATGTTTACATCTATGTGTTTCACCATGCTGTTGCAGGTTTTTTCCATTGATTCCTTTGCTTTTTATGTTTTTATGTTAGTTGTCTTTTCTGGAAGGAGACTTTTCTCTCTTACACACCACTTACTCTGGTGCTATAATAACAGAACATCCAAGGTAAAAATGCTAACAGATGTTTAAATGGGAAAATAGACCAGTTATATAATTCTCCATCTCCTTAAACTATATTTACTTTGGGAAAAATAATCACTTTGCAGCATTAGAAATACTAAATTGTCAAATACAATCCCAAAGGAATCTACTGGGGCACCCCACCAGTCTTTCACTGGGCAAATGGGATGGCAGGTTGCACTTCCCTGAGGCTGTAATAGATGGTAATAGTTGAAGAAAGAAAGGCAGCAGAGGAATTCTTCCTTGGTACAGAAGCCAGCTTGATCCTAATGCATCTAAGGATTTGACTGAAATTAATCAGTGTATACACTGAAGCAGCAATGTAATGTTGATGGTTTTATCAAGGCTAGCACTCATTATGCTGAGACTGTGCATACAGTTTAAGGTCTGCTGTGGTGCATTTAGAGTGGAGTCTTGCAGAGAAAACACAGTTTGGTTTCCATGGTCTGCCTCGTCTCATCTTTGCACAGAAAACAAAGGAAGCAGCAAGCATCCCTTTCAAATCACGGGTATGTTTTCTGGACATACATTGGTTTTCCCCTTATGCGCATAGAAGAAAGTCATTCCTTCAAGTTGTGGGGCTTCAAACTCTGCTATATATGCTACTTGGAATTCCCTCTATAAGACTGTGGTACGTGCTAGAGATACACCTTCTTGCTTTAAAAATTTGCTCAGTTCCCCGAGTCATTACTAGCCTTTCTGGCACACCCCTTAGCACCTGCCTCTAGTGGCTATTTGTCAAGAATAGCGAAGGTCAAGAGTTCCTGTAAAGGTGGGCTATGAAACAGTGGTTTTTCTGGGTAAGGACTAGTGAACCTATCACCCAGAACATTCACTTTGTGCTGCTCTGGCACCATGGACTCGCTGCATTTCTCTCCCTTTCTGCAGCCCTGTTGGCAGTGATTATTTAGCACAGATTATCCAGGAGAAGCACAAGAACCATTATTTCTGTTGTATTATCTTAAAGCAAGAGTTTGAAAAGAAAAAAACCTGTAATAGCACCAATTACTAAGCAACAGTGCTTCAATATATAAGTGGCTGTGGTTGGTGGAGAAGTGAATTTTAAAAATCAGGGGCAAGTGATGGCAATAAAAGACTTTTAAAAAAATAAAGTTATGCAATTGCTTTTTTCTTCTACAATATATTTTATTAAGTTTACCTTTGCTACAGTCATTGATTAGAAGCATCATACATTTTAAAGCAAGAAAGAGCTATTGCAGTCAGGTGTTATGACTACTGGTGTAACACTGGAGGTAGGCTTTGTAGAGTAAGTTTTATTTGGTGTGAGAGATAATATTTCATAAATTGTCAAGTGTTAAGTAAAAATATCCAGCGAGAGAGAATCAGCCATAGCTATGGATTGTTTGAGGGACTAGCTATGTTTACTGTTGAGAACAAATGTGCTGTTCCTAAACTATTTGTCGCCCTTTAACTTTGTACCCTGGTATTCTAGTTGGAAGGGTTCTCCACTAGCATATTTTATGTCCTTGTGTTTATACTTTTAAACTGTTGTCACGTCACTTCTTAACCTTCTTTTTTCATTTAAACTAGTTGAATTATTCTTAGTCTAAACCATGTTTTCAAGTTTTAAAACAGTCTTGTAGTTCCTTAAATTCCCTCTAATTTGTTCTCCTTTTTCTTGAATTGAGGACATGACAACCAAGCAGAGGATATGAAAAGCAATCCATCAGTCCTACTATCTACTCTCATTTCTTTATGAATTGAAGGTATTATTTATGAATTAAAGTACTAGTACTTTAATTTAGTAGTGGACTGAGAGTTTCTCTTCAATTTGCTAGCCATCCTGATCCTTAAGTCTTTTCCAGGATAGTTTTTCCAAGTATGGAGGATTCTAATCTTCAAATGATCTTCCAGCTCTGTCTTTTAGAAGAACTGTCATTTGCTGCTAACCCATTTTCATCTTCAGGGCATATTTTTTACAATTTTAAGACATCTGCTAATTTTATGCTGCCATGAATTGTGCTGTCCAGACTATGTTGTAAAAGAATCCTGCTACTTGAAAGACTTCAAAAAGTGTCTTTCATGTTTGACACACAGTCTTGAACTTTGAGAAAGGATGTGCACTCACTGTGAAACATATTAAGAAAACATTTAACTGAGACTTGAGTATCTTTGATGAGGGATTGACCAAAAGTTTGTGGCTTCTGTGACGTGTAGTCATCCTTTTTAATGACTACTTGTCCATAAAAGCTATCCCTTTTCTGACAGTTTCTACCTCTTCTGCTCATATGCGAAAGCTCAAGACCTTCCAAGGGATTTTTCCTGTCTGTTCTTCTGAGTTCAAAGAATAATTTCCCCAAATATCTATTTCATAGCTAACCCCTTCTTCACACATTGTTTTTGTTTCTAGCTGTTCCCCATTCCTTTTGTCTTCTGTTCCAGTCCCCAAAAGAGCTTTGTCTCCTCACTTCTCTTCTTAGTCTGATGGCGCCATGGTCTGGAAGAAGACTGAGTTGAGAGGTTATATAGTCAAGGAATGGAAGAAGGAGAGCATGGAGAGATGCTCTTCTGGAGCCAGCTGAAGTGACTGATCCCGTCAGCACTCTCAACTGCTTGTTACTGTTAGCTGAAAAGCAGCTCAGGAGAAGAGCTCAGTGGATGTTCCTGCCCTGCCTCAGGCAAAGAGAATGAATTTAAGTCACAGCTAGCACTGACTAAAATAACCTGTCTCAGTTTGCCTGGGATAGGGGTGCACATATCTTACTTGATTTCACTATGTCACCTCTGGTGCTGGTGTGGGAACAAAAGTTTGGGGAAAGCAATTTCTGAAACTGGTGTAGCTGCTGGCAAAGTGCAGGGTGATGAATTTGGTCAGTCTGAACTGGTTTACACACTATACCTTTACAATTCAGCCTGTATGTCTTTGTGTGCAAATGTTTCCTTACTGGCTTAAAATTATTTGTACTTTTGGTCTAGTTTGGAGTTAAAGATATATATTCAGCTAATGAAAATCAGCTAGTGTATTCTCAAATTGAATTGCTGTATTTGGTATGAACTCCTACAGCATTGTAAATAAATGAAGAAAGAAGAAGTAACAAAGAAATTAAATGAATGAAAGTATGAATGAGGGAATGAAATGAAGACAACTTTTTCAATTTAAAAAAGCAATTGATTTAAAATTCATGAGGTAAAACATGCGCCATTCTTGTAATTATAGATTATGTACCAATTTAATCAATAAGGTTGACCACAAATTCTCTTTGAAGGAAGGATTTAAGACTGTGTGTGAATGCATGCTTACCTTCAAGCGTACCAGCATTGTTGTTGCTTGAATGCTTACATCAGGCATATTCTTATGTGCTGGAACACAGCTGCAGCATGCAGCACTGAGTCTAGTTACAACCTGATGCTGCTATAACTTTATGTTGTCCTCATCTTAATACAATGTGATAAAATAATAGAGAGTTCATTATTTTGAATAACACAGCCCAAAACATTTTAATAAAATAAAATTTTTGTATCTTCAAACCAAATGAAGTTAAATTGATTGTTTAAAGAATGTCTGATGGGATTCTTGTATGCAAAAATAACTGATATTATAAAATATTTTACTTTCTTTGTACTTTTAAGGCAAGAAGGAATTCTTACTCTACAGATGAAGCAGCAGATGATTTAGCCAGAATGCTAACCAACCAAAATCACCACAGAGGACAGGAACCCAAATAATCAAATTGTCAAATAAATAAAAGTAAAGAGCTAAAAGCATGAGGTTACTATAAGCTATTTTCGATAATAACCCTCCCACTCCTTGAAAGAAGAGAGAAAAATCACTAGTCTCTTTATAGAGTACATCAAATCTCATTTTGTTCTAATGTGTTAAAGTGCACACTGAAAAAGGCAGAGTTGACTCCTGGGGAAATAATGTTAAATCAGTTCAGAAAAACGAAGTTTTGAAAAAGACTTTCATTTTCCTTTTAGTATTGCAACAAATGTATTCATCTGCCTAGATAATCTGGCATTTTAAATAACTTCACTCTTAAGCTCTGTCAATTTGATCTCCCAAGGTTAATTGATTATTTCTACAACAGTCTTGCCAGAAAAGATCAGAGCTCTTACATCTTTCCATTAATCCTTGCTGTTCAGGGAGAGGGTGCAAAATGAGAGTACTAGGATTGGCTTAAATCTTTGCAGGTCTCTTATATTCCCCCCTAAAGTTGTATCATGTCTGATTAGTTTCACATCACGGCACTCCATTTCATTAATTTCACTGACATGGCATTTCAAGTATGGTTCTAATGATGGGAACAGCAAATCTACTGTCGAGCATCCATTGCTGGTTACCACCCAAGAGCCCTAACCCCGTATTAAAAAGGATGCTTGAGTCAAGGGTAGGAAAGGAATGGTGAAAAATTGAACTGATTTACTGGGAGAAAAGGCAAAAAGTTTGGAAACATCGCTCTCCTAAAATTGACATTCAGCATTTTGCTGTGGTAAACAACCGTCAGCATGCGACACAGCCTCTCCGGGCTTTTCGAGAAGAGACAAGCTTTATCAGCAATTGCTGTCGCCGTCCTTCTTTGCGGTGGCATAGGCAACACAATGGGGGATTAACCCTCACGCAAGGCAGTGTGACAACTCATCAGTTGAAAAACAGAACCTGGTCAAACGGCAGCTTTTAAATCAGCATTAAAACCGCTGGCATAGAGAATCCCTTAAAAACAACTAGACAAAAGCCCTGCTGTGGTTTGTGGGGAACCCTCATTTATTTGAAATGATCGCAAATTGTGTTTTCCTGCCTGGAAGCAAAAATATTTCCAGCCCGTCAAAAGGCTGGAAATAATCAGAAGACAGAGCTTCTTGTCTGTTATCAGCCCCTTCTGTTTTTCACCTCTCCTCTCTTCTTCCCTTAAATTTGTCTGGCAGTTACACCTATGAGCAGTTTCCCCTTCCTTTTGTTTTGAATGTAAATGAAAATCTGACTGGTTTAAAGAGATGCTGGTTTAAGACACACTTAGCAGTGGAGGTAAAAGTCTCTGTCAGTGGCACTCTTGTGTATGAAAATTGCAAGGGGTTAAATTGCCCGCCTGTAGGTGGGCAGCCCTTTGAGAACGTGGGAAAGCTGTCAAGGTGTGCCATGTTCTCCACTCCTCTTCATTTCCAGGTAAAATCACTACTGTCTTAAAATCTGAAAAAAGTAGCCACAGCTGTATTTAAGTAACCCTGGAGGTATCACAATCAGCAGGATTTTATCAGGTTTAGTGTATTAAATTATACAATGAAATACTAATGACCATCTCCCTTTGCAGTGGTTACACTTAGATCTGCAACAGCAAAGTCATTTAAAAAGATCCAGGGCACCAGAATTAAAACATGTGTAAATTAAACACATGTGAAGTGCACAATATGTGGCAAATTAGTACAGAAAATACTGAGAAATGTGCATCTTCAGGGTTTGCCTGCACACCATGATGTGACAGGTATTATTGCCCTTTGTACAATTATTTAAACCCTGTAGGAATTCCCAGTGTCAGAGTATGTCAGCATACTGCTATTAGACAAGTTTAATTAGGATCTACCCTGCTGCTCCTAACAAGTATTTAATTAACTTCTAGGCAGGGTAATTAGCTTTAGATTGTGGCTGATTTTCTGCCTCACCTTCTGTTGACACTTGGCCTACTGTAAGGCAGCTTGCTTTCCTGACAGTGTAATGGATAGTAGCTTTGGGAAGACTAATATCAAGGCTGACTAGTCTAATAAAAAAAAAAAAAAAGATGAAGAGACAAAATAATGACTACCAAGTCAGGGTCCAGAGGGATAAAAAAAAGCCACTCACCACACAAGCAGACAGAAGATCTTGGTAATGGGAAAGAAGCAATCTGACTTTAAGCATTGCAGAAGAAGAGAGAAAAAATGTGATCTTGAAAAATCAAGCAAAGCAAAAGGACTTGATAGGTATTTATTTAATATATTTCCTTCAACTGGATAAAAGATGAAGCTTAATTCCTATTTACATAGCACTATTGAGGTGTGCCTGTTCTTTTCTGAAAAAGTCTCTCCAATATAAATGAATCCCTGCTCTAAAGAAATATGCCTCATTTCCCATCAGCACAGTAAAGAATATGCCACAAAGTGAGCATTTAAAACAATTAGCATAGACCAAATGAACCATAGCAAATTGGTCAGGTCACCATTTAACCCATTGGTGGCTTCTTGAAGAGCTCTGTGATTTCCAAGGGTGTAGCTTTTGATATATGGTATGCTATTCTTCTACCCAGTCCTGATATATCATTAAAAATAATGGGGCTGCATTCAGTGCCACAGCTACAAAAATTTTGGGGCTAGAGGGAGGGAACACTGAGGAATTTAAAACCCTTTCCCTATCATTAGGACAAAAGGGTTATAATTCTCTTGCATTTTGAAAGAAGAATAATTTTTTAAAAAGTCTTTTAATTTTTTGCTGAGTGCCCCAGGTATCAAAGCACTGGTTCTTCTAAACCTGCCTTTAATAGAAATATGCCAGTATTCCTCCAAAGCGTTCCCTCTTGCAGAAATACTACTGCTGGGGTTTCCATCATTGTTAGAGTAGGCAAATGTTCTCCCAGTCAGGTTCAGCCTAACTATTTATATTAGCCCAGAAATATCCAAATAATCACCAAAATATTGTTTGAAGGGGGACCCACGTGTTTCACATACGTTTTCATTATAGCATTTCAGGTGACTTACAAAGACTCCTGTTTGTTTCACATTTCTGCAGTGGCTCTGCTCTGTGAAGAGGCGGCAGCACCGTTGAGCTGAGTGGGGGAAACCCAGAGTCAGGACTGCAGTACTGCTTCACGGGTGTCTGCTGAAGAGCCAGTGAGGATGGTATGCTTGATATTTCTCTCTGAGGTTTAAGAAATTTCATTCCATAAGCCGACCATCTCCTTTACAAGAAGGACTGGACTGCAGTTATAATGAGATGGTTAAAATGATGAAAAGCACTCCGAGACCATTGAAAGCAGCCACCGAGATGCTTTTAGCAGTCACTTAAACTAACAACCATAATTTTGGATAATTTTAACAATAGCTAACTTCCTGTTTGGTGAATAATGACATTAAAATGAATTCTGAAATAGATATTTTGGTTGTGGGGTTTTTGTTTGGTTGGTTTTTTGTTGTGTTATTTTTGTTTTTGAGATTGCAAGGTTTGTACTTCTATCATCAGCAGAGAAAACAGACCTCTTGCTTCTAAAATAGGGTTAAACTAGGAAATGCCTCAGCTGACTGTAGCCTTCTTTTGATGTTGAACTCTGATTTTATGCTGTTCTGTAAAACAAGAGTGTATCTAGAGTTAGGTTCAGGACCCTGGGAGGAAGGCACTTCGTATGTGTTAAAGAAAACTCTGTAGAGTAAGCCATTATTCATTCTTCTCTCTCATATAAGTAGGTCTACTAAAAAAAAAAAGAGGAACAGGAAGAAGTGGTCAAAATGTTCAAGAATTACTAAGGGTACACAGATCACACTTTCCCTTTCTTGGGCTGTTCAAGTGTTCAAATGCACTAGCTAAAAAGATTTTAAGGGTGTTACATCAGACTTTGACAACTGAAACTGCTGAAGGAAGTTTACTATCTTGTGGTGGGTTGACCCTGGCTGGATGCCAGGTACCCACCCAAGCCTCTCTATCACTCCCCTCCTAAACTGGATAGGGAAAGAAAACATAACAAAAGGCTCGTGGATCGAGAGGGAGCAATCACCCACCAGTTACTGTCATTGGCAAAACAGACTCGACTTGGGGAAGTTAACTGAATTTATTACCAATCAAATCAGAGTAGGATAATGAGAAATAAAACCTTAAAAATGCTTTCCTTCCACCACTGCCTTCTTCCTGGGCTTAACTTTGCTCACAATTCTCCACCTTCTATCTCAAGGGGATAGATAGAGGAATGCAGGGGGATAGATAGAGGAGTGCAGGGGGATGAGGAATGGGAGCTGTGGTCAGTTCATTGCATCTTGTCTCTGCTGCTCCTTCCTCCTCACCCTTCCCTTTCTCCACTGTGGGGTCCCTCCACAAACTTCTCCAACGTGAGTCCTTCCCATGGACTGCAGTTCTTCACAAATTGTTCCAGCGTGGGTCCTTCCCATGGGGCACAGTCCTTCAGGAACAGACTGTTCCAGTGTAGGTCCTCCACAGGGTCATAGGTCCTGCCAGCAAACCTGCTCAGCATGGGTTCTTCTCTCCGTGGGTCCACATCCTGCCAGGAGCCTGCTCCACCATGGGCTTCCCGTGGGGTCATGGCCTTCTTTGTGCATCCACCTTTGTGCAGGTGTGGGGTCTTTCACAGGCTGCAGCTGGATATCTGCTCCAGCATGGACCTCTGTGAGCTTGCAGGCAGACAGCCTGCCTCAGCATGGTCTTCACCACAGGCTGAAGGGGAATCTCTGCTCCAGTGCCTGGAACACCTCCTCCCCTTCCTTCTCCACCGACCTTGCTGTGTGCAGAATTGTTGCTCTCACATATCCTCACTTCTCTCTCCAGTTGCAGCTGCACAACAACTTTTTGTCTTAAATTTGTTATTCCAGACATGCTTCCACTGTTGCTGATAGGCTTGGCCTTGACCAGTGGCAGGCCTGACTTGGAGATGGCTGAAATTGGCTCCTTTGGACATGAGGAAACTTCTAGCAGCTTCTTACCGAAGCTACCCCTGTAGCCCACACATTACCAGAACCTTGCTATGCAAACCCAATACATATACATTTCCCTATCCTTAGGATGCCTGCAGCACCACAGCCCGAGTCAGAAATGCATACTGTCTGCCTGGAAGCACCTATGTCACTGCACAGAGACAGCAAACCTTGAAGATCCTCAAAGTTTCACCAGATCCGCACTTTGATAGAGCTGCCCCTTGGATGCTCCACACAGTTTCAGGCTGTTCCCTCGGGTCCTGTCACTGGTCACCAGAAAGAAGAGGTCAGTGCCTGCCCCTCCTCCTCTTCACCTCATGAGGAAGCTGCAGACTGCAATGAGGTCTCCCCTCAGTCTCCTCTTCTCCAGGCTGAGCAGACCAGGTGACCTCAGCTGCTCCTCATACGGCTTCCCCTCCAGGGCCTTCACCATCTTAGCTGCCCTCCTTAGGAGGCTCTCTAATAGTTCAATGTCTTTTTCATATTTTGGCACCCAGACCTGCCCCCAGCACTCGAGGTGAGGCTGCCCCAGTGCAGAGAAGAGCGGGACAATCCCCTCCCTTGCCCGGCTGGCGATGCTGTGCCTGATGCCTCCCAGGACAGGGTTGGCCCTCCTGGCTGCCAGGGCACTGCTGACTCATGTTCAGCTTGCCATCCACCAGGACCCCCAGGACCCTTTTTTGCAGCACTGCTTTCCAGAATCTCATTCCCCAGTCCTCCATGATGCCATTGTCTGTCTGCCAAATACCCATTATATGTTTTCTCGTGGAACCATCATAAGTAAGAAGTGAATGGACCATCCATAGCAGACACAGATATTAGAGGAGTATTTAATGAAATTGATTAGAAGGGCTACCCATGACTAGGAAAAAGGAAGTTTCTTTGCAACTGAGTTCCTTTTATTTTTTTATAGTTATGCATGTAAGGATTGCAAACCCATAGGAATTTTTGGATAGCATGATGATGGATCCCTGCCTTTAGGGTTTGTAGACAAGACAGGCAGGCAGCTATATGCTACAGCTTTTATGTATAGTACAATTCTCAAACTAAATGGCTACTCTTATTGTCTGTCAAACATTTTAAAGCAGACAAATGTATTTGGGTCAGTGTTCATGGTCATACATATCTGTAATCAAGATGAATTCCAGAACTTGAATAAGGCTGGTTAAGCATTTAACTTTAATTTAATTCTTTTTCTAGAACATGAAATGCTCAATTTATCTCATAACCTCCTTGGCTGTAGCTATCAGGAGCACTAATCGCACCACTGTGGGATTAGAGGGAATTGGCTGTTTCTCCTTGCCTCATAAGACCCCAGAGGTGTGATTATCTCATGGTTACCACACCCCTGTTGTGTCTCACTGCTTCACTGAAATAAATGAACTGTTAAATTGACAGTTATAAATGAAGTTCCCACTGGCCAGCTGATTTTGTGGCTTTTTGAAAAACAAAAAAGGAAAAAAAGAAGAGAGAAATACTAGAAAATAGTCATTTAAAAAAATTGTTTTCTAAGTATTTTGTAGCTTGTTTCCTCCTGAACTTTTGGTATGAAGCTACTAGCATGACAGAGAACTGTCCCCCTGTCCCGTGTTCCTTGCCAAGAAACCTGATATATAGGAACTCAGAAAGCTCAGCATGAACAAGCAGAAAAACTAAGCAAAAAAAATATGACTGCTAGCTGTCAGAAAAAAGTCATTATATAGAGTGTATTAGTAGTTCAAATGCATCAGTCACAGGAGACTGTTTGTCAGGTTACATCTCACCCAGAGCAGTGTATTTGGCTTTTATCCTTGTGACAAATGATTTCTCAACTTCTGTACTGCTGGCAACCAGCCAAGAGACTAAAGTGACTGTAATACACCCCCCTCCCACTGCTGCCTCACACAGCAGCGTCTTCAGCTAGAAAGCTCACTTTCCCCTCACATGTGCACATGTACGTGTCCTGGCCACAGAAATCCCATGGCCCAGCTCTGGGGACAGAGCAGCAGCTCCCACAGGAACCATCCAATTGTGCTGTTAACTAGAAAAAGGTACATAGGGAGGATACAAACAAATGCATTTTCCTTTTCTCTCTCATTAACCTGTGCTGGTATTCATAAGTTTTGTACTTTTTTTCTCTAGATGCTGCAGATAACTGAAGGACAATTTGCCAGAGGAGACTTTTTCTCTTGATCCTCACACACAACACCTGTGCCTGTCGCTTGGTCACTGCTGCTTTTGAAGTCCATAGGAGTTGCACCTTGTTCAGGAAGGCACATTAAAGCCCCCTTTAGATGGAGATTCTCCCTCTTAAGATGTGTTTTTCACCTTTAAGGGTCCTGTTCTTTTTCTGGGAACCACTCCTTGAATCGTGAGTACACAATTGGGCCATTCCAGGAGAGGCAAGCTAATGCCAGCTTTGGTAATAGCCTGCTCTATGCACTCCTACCCAGTTTTCCAAAGATGACACTAGATCTTTTTGGTGATCTGCTGGAAGCTCATTTTGCTTTCATTATCCATCCTACCCTACAGCTATTTTACACTTCCCCCTCCCCCCCTTTTTTCTTTTCCTTGTTGACTCATGCCAGGTTGTCATCTCCAACGCCCTCTGCAGTTTGATAAATATTGTTTAGGCAGCAGACTCTTTCTTTCCAAGAACTGTCACTGAAATGTCACTTGATGGAGTTTGGTCAGCTCCCCACCTTTAATTCATACTAGAATGGTCTTATTTTATGGACAAATCCAGATCCTTTCCTCCTTTAATAGACAAATGCTCATTTACTTGAGAGATTTGCCTGCCACTTGCAGAGTAATGCAGTCATCAAATGAGAGGAAATTACATCCATTTAATGAGTATCTTATGCTGACAAAGCAGTGTAAAAAAGTTTTGCTGTACATCATAAGGTGGAGTTGTGTCTGCTCTAGAAACAGTTACATGGGTACCTTTCAGCAGAGCTGAGAATCTGGTATAGTGGGCAAAAAGGTGTATCTGCCTATGGAGCTGTGGTTCTCTATGAAGTGTGTACCAGCACGCTATCTAGGCAGTCCCTGGGATTTACTATGGAAAACAGATCCCAAGAGATCTAGTTAAGGAAAATGCGCATGGCATAAAAACTTGCAGATCTGAATTTCCACTTGAAGGTTATGTCCTGCTGTTAATTTTTCCTTTTCTCCTGCAAAGCTTGTTGCTTTTGCTTGGGTTCTCATTTTTACTCTTTCCCCTCAGTTAAAACATACAATTGAAAGTGATTGGTTTTGGTTTTTTTACCCTTTTCATAGCTAAAACTGTATTATGTGTCTTTTAGGTAGCACACAGCAAGTACTGCCACATATATTTATGCACTCTCTATATACATGCATTTTTCTGAAGCAGTGACAAATGTATCTAGCACCAGTTATGGCATTGAGGTGAATGCTAAAATATTTAACTGCAGCTTTTGCTTGTTGACATGTCTCTAAAATATGAAAAAGATTGTGTTGTTGAAGCAGAAAATGCCATTATTATTTATTTTTAAATAGAAATATACGTCTGCAAGAATTACAGTTTGCCACTATCATGAGTTTTAAAATAAGATACTAATTTTAAATACTTGGTGATGAACATCTGATTGAAATGCTATAGAAATAAATAACATTTCGTTGTTTATTGTGAAAGATCATTGTATAGAAAGTGTTTTTTCTTTTCTTTCTGTTACCCCCATTTTCCCTGTTCTGTACATCAAACATATAGAAAAACCCCCAAACCTAGGGGAAATTATAAAGTTTTCCTATTGGAAACAGAACAGCTCTTTTCCATGCCTGCACATCTTTATCCCATCCCAGTAAGGCAAAGTCTGGTATATTCCTCCACTATATTAGCAGTGCCAAACTTATGACAGTATCTTGCTGACAGACAGTTTCCAAAATGTGGTGCTGATCCAAATTTATTGCAGCTAAAATTAGGCTTTTATCTCTGGAACTCTCTAAAGTAATTTTAAGAAGAGTGGCTTTACCAAGCTAAAATAGTCCTTTTAGAATGTTATTTTTTCTCTTATATTTCTACTTATAATATTATAAGTTTAAATGTGATTCTCAGATAATGTTACGACTCCAAGAGCTAGAATACAAGGAGACTCCTCAGTTTTGGAAGGCATAGGATACCACTGTAAAAGCTGTTGTTGCTGAGTCAGTTTAAAAACTGCCAATGGGAATAGAAATGGGTTGGCAGAGGAAAACCCCACAAAGCAGTTTCTTCTCTTTCCCATCCAGATTTTGATTAACACTTAACAACCAGGATGTCATTATTTCTGCATGAGAGAACATCCTTGGTCTTAGGGAACACTGAATTGGTACTGTTTCAATGCCATGACTCTTCTCTGCTAACATTTAATTTCTGCTTCTGAAATGATACACAGTCAAAAGGTTTTGATGCCTGAACTGGTCTATTAAAAAAAATTCAGAATGAAATGAAAAGCAACATTTCTGTGTAGAAGTGTTCTCATGTCTCTGTGTGAAGACATATGTTAGTGTGTATGTGAATGCACACAGTATATTTCAAGTATTTAAGCTTGCCAGTATTCAAATCTTCAGTGAGACACGGGAACAGTTTACTGAAGTAGAAGACGACCTACCAGCTTTTTTTTTGGAAGTTAAGAAAGTGAATTCTCTGCTGAATGCTTGCTTTTATAGGTTTTCCCTGTGGATGCAATAATCTCTGATCTTACCAGATGTTATGGCTGCCAAACAGCTCATGGGACTGACAGATTGGAACATGCCTAAATCCCATGTTGTTCATCTTTGAAGAACTCATCCTCAGACTGGAACTGGGAACATTACAGGAGGCCTTGCAGAGATACAGAAAAAAAGTGGCAGTAAAATCGCTAAGTGTGCCTGTGTGCTTGGGGCTTACCAAGTGGTGAAGAGAAGCAACTCACAGACAGTGAAAACTAAAAAGGAGCTATCCTCAGCTTACCAAAAGGAAAATGAAGAGAATTTCTTTCAGTGGAGGTGGCACCCACTGAAAGAGGAGAAAAATACATTTGGATTGGTGGTACATTTTGGTAACCTTTTGTCGTCAAGATCTTGTCATAAGATTGTCTTTTAAATATGTATGTGTTTTATGTGGCCTGCTGAACAGTGAAATTGTTATCACTGTGATTATTTGATGCAACTATACAGTTTTCCCTCTCTGCTCCTCAGACTTCTCTGACATTATCTTAGGGATAGCACTTTGCATCCACTCTGCGAGGGACTGCAATGTTAGGTACAAGTTGGACAATAAATCTGCAGATTTGTGTGGCAGAGGGTTCACAGTAATGCCATCAGTAACAGTCCTTCACCTGACCTCCCTGAGGGTGGGGCACAACCTCCCATGGTGTTATACTGAATAAATGCCACTGTCTTGGAGAAATTTCTTTCAGAGGTAATGTATGGATGAAATACACCAGTCAGGGGAGGTGCTGGAGATGGGAACACTGGAGCAAGTGGTGTTTGAGAAGGCCTCTCTGGCAGCTGACGAAGGCAAGCTCTGCTGTCAGGAGCTGCCTGAGGGACGTGGGAGGCTGGGATGATTGCATGGTTCCAGTGTATGCTGTGACAAATAGTTCCAGAGATACGTTTTGGTGTGAAGGGTCCTGACTTACGTTGCTTACACCTCTGTTAAACACCACAGCTCCGTTTTAATCACGGGAATCAGTCAGTAGAAACCGCATACTTTCTTGGAGCCTAATTGTCTTAGTATTTCAAATTAGCACCAGGAGAGAAAGACCAGAAGGCTTTGCAATTACCCTTTTTTTTTCCTTTTTCTTTTCTTTTTTTTTTTTTTTTGCTTTAAAAACCCCCCATAAATAATTAGAAAGAGCAAGTTATTAAATCCTGTGTGAAGCCCTGACTCCATGGAAGATGGCAGTGGCTTTGCCATCACTGAGATAGGATCTCCTCCCCAATATCTGGTCATTATTTTATAGTTGTACTTTGATATAACTTGTGGAAATTAATCTTATGGTTATTAGGTTAAATTTACAACTTTTCCAATTGCAGAAACATTTTGGGACATGTAGCTATCATGGTCTGCTTATCATTGTATTTTCTGAGAGCAAATATGCCTTGAGGAGTTAATTAGAAGTTTATCCCCATATATTCACACACACACACATATATATAGATGCAGCTAAGCTGGTTTTCTGTAAAACCATAACATTTTGCTGAGCAGTGAAGAACTAGAAAGACATTCTTTCAAATAAGAGGTCATTTTATCAGAAAAAACTTCAAAAATTTTAATTGTTATTTAATTGGTGTTGTCTGATTAGTACCGAAGAGGAAAGGATTGTGTGAAAATTTGGAGCCATTTTGGATCTTTGTGTGATCTCACTGATACAGTAATTAAAACGAGATTTCTGTGAAACCACTCTATAAGATCTTGAAGTGACAAGCTTAATGTTTTACTGTTGCTGATATTTTCATTTTAGCAAGCCTTCCTGTCTTTTAGGACAGATACTACAAAAGAAGCATGGTGTCTCATTTCTGTGTAATTTTCTAAATTTACCAGGACATGGAAATCTCAGCCCAGGGCAAAACATGTAAAAAATGCTTATGATAAAATTACTTGTAGCCCTCTCCTCGCCCTGCCCCCCAACCCCTCCTAGCTAGAGACACTGCTAAGAAGAAATTTCATTATAAGATTTCTTGCTGGATAATATGAATTACATCTGCCATATATCTCATGTAAGAAACTCCAGATGACTCTTCTGAAATGAATCAACCTGTATGCCATGTTCACAGCTCTCCTGATTTAGGTATTGCAGTCCATGGAGGATTAAACTATGATCAAATGTATACATTTCTGTAACCAGCCATTTCAAATTCCCTGAATTGGTGCATTCTACATAAATAAAAGGACCTGATTTTGTGCTTTGAAATCAGTCCTTTGCCTTCTGTTTGCTGCACAATGCCATCTGACTTCTTAAAAATTGACTGATCCTTTTTCTTCATCTGCACCTGCTCTGCTTCAGAAATATCACTTAGGGAAATCTTGGGCTAGTTCTGTCTGCTATGACGTTAGCTTTGCCTTCAAGAGCAAGGAAGATGTGAGGCAAAAAAAAAAAAAGAATGTGTAATCCAAAACAAGGAGAGGGAAGTGATTCATTTGAACAATCAGCGCATTTCAATTTCATTTGACAAAAGAATGAAAAGGCTCCTAGACCAGTGTGTTGGTAAATTTCTTTCAAACAGACACATTAGCTGATATCATCAGCCTACACAGGCTGTACACTTGCACTACCAAACCACTTAAGTAGGCGCTTTACTTTATGTATTTTATTGTTTTACCTACTTTGTTGAGACAACTCAGATGTATAAGTTTAAAGCTCCATGTAATTGCTTTGGACTGGAGCCCTATAAAGTGAATTTGTTTCCTGTGATATAAGAAGATTCAGCCTACATCATCCCCAGCACTCTTTAGCTGGAGTGAGATTTGAAAACTGCTATACCAAGGAAGCGTTACTGGTTACAAATTCATGGAGAATAATGGACAGATAGGCAGAAAGGTAGGGGGAAAGGCACCGTTAGGTGACAATTGAAGATCTGACCATGTCTTAGGCTCTCTCCAGGTCTCCATCAAGACTGCCTGAATCACCGCCCATTCTGACTTTGAAAGATGGGTAACACATGTCAAATTCCCAGGTGTCTCACTTACATGAAGAAATTTCTTTAACTGAAGGGAATTTATTATTTGAAGTTTAAAATAAATTGCCACTTACTTTTCCACTATTTAATATTGTTGCAAGGTTAGTTTCAGAGGTAAACCTTTATGCCAAGACTTTTCCAACAATTTTTTCTAGAAATCGTCTCACTGTTATGAAGGGTTTGGTCTGTGTCTGTGTTTAGTCTCTGTTTTCTTGAGTTTCTCAGGTAAAGGGGGAGAATGCTATGTGCAGAGGTGAGACACGCATCTGGGTTGCCTCAGACTCCTGCAGTTTCACCTGGGAGGGAGAAAGAGGCTGGACTTTCACTGAAACTGATATGTCCAAAGTGTTTATACTTGACCAGCCATGCTTATTGTGGCTGAGACTGAACTGTCTCCCAGGAGATTCCAGGACTAAGGAATTCACACTCCAGACCTTTCCTTAAAAGGCAGATCTCATGAGGTTAGACAAGTGAATAAGGAAGCCAAATCAAGAAGCAGAACTGCCTTGGTGCTATGTATGAGTAGTGAAGAACTGCTTTCCCATAGGATCTGGTGGAATAGGAAAGAGAGAGAAGGTGGGCAAGGATGACAGGAGCACAGCTTTGTATAAGGAGAGGTTAAATAGACTAGAGCTCTTTTGCTTGAGAAAGAGGTGATTCAAGAGGTTTATAGATACTGAGTGAAATAAAGAAGCTGAATGAAAAGTTATTATTCTCCATTTCTGTTTATACATGAGCTGGGAGGAAACAAATAGAAGGCCGGGGAATAAGTTCTTAAAGTAAGCAAGAAAGAAATTCATTGTAGAATGAATTAGTAGAGCAAAAGAGTGGAATGCACAGAAAATGTGGTTATGCGAAAGGTCCTTGGCTTCAAGGATTAGATAAGATCATGAAAGGATAATTTGTCATGGGGAATTACATTTGAGAATACCTCCTCTGCCTTAAGCTATCTCCGAGCCTGTGATTTCTGAGAGGTATGAAGATGTGGACTCTGTGTTAGTTCCCCCGGCCTTAGAAAGAAAGGGATGCAGGAAAAGGAAAACAAGGAGAAAACAGTGGGATTGACAGATGAGAAAATGGAAGGTGCAGATCACAGGCTCAAAAGTGTGTAACTGGGAAGCTAGAAGGAACGCTGACAGTTCCCACTGCTCCCTGAACATATCTGAGGTAGAAATGGACGTTCCCCTCTCCACAGGCCCAGTAAGAAAAGGGAACAGAAACTGGTCCTTCCCAAACTTCCTCCCGCTGATGGTGTGAAAAGTCAGCTTGGCTGGGGCCAGGAGGGTGTGATGGGATGGTCTTGGGGACTTGTTTCGTTTCTGAGAGGGAGAAGGGTAAGAGCTTCAGGAAGACGGTCACTGTTGGAAGCAGGGTCCTGGGTCTCAGGGTCCCTCAGAGATCCAGTACAGCTATTTTTAATCTCCGCACCTGCAGTGGCACTGCTCTAGCTGTGATGCTTTTGAAATGGTGATGAAGTACCTTCAGGAAAGCAGAAAAGCAGTCATGAAAGTTTGTCAGAAAAGACAAAGAATCAAGAGAATTTAGGAGTATAGGTGAAAGCTGACACTATCCCTTTAAACAGAGTTTTACATTCTCTAAATAATACGTTCATGAATTAGATCTGTCATTTCACTAGATGATGTAATGTAGGGTTAGTCTTGTGTTAAAATGACATGTTTGCTCTACTATAATTTATGGGGTTTTTTCTTGTTTCACAGGATCATTTACCTCTGATCTCTCTGAGTTAATTCTCAAGATCCTTATCCTTATGGTAAAAAAATACATTTTTTGATTTTTCCTCACGTGTGATAACGTGTTCCTGTTGCAATCCTGAAGAAGGACCATTCACTCGGAACTTCTCCATCCTCCCGTTGTCAGGGATCAGGCCAGAGACACAGAAAGATGGAGCTGTACTGCTATGCATGTTAAAAATGATTTTACTTGATAAGTGTGAAATTACATCTAATTACAAAGTTAATGTAAGTGAGTGTAATCAGATACTTACAATGAGTAATGACATGATATTTACAACTTATAATGATCTTGTTATTATACTGTATATAATGACATTATCAAAATTCCTTCTGAAGTTTTCTCCTCTTTAATTGGCCTTTTCATATAAAAGAAATTATTTTAAATGCTTTATAATACTCTGTGTGAATGCTATAAACATATAGGTTTAAAGCCTTATTAAAGCCTTGGTACTATTATGGCTATTTACTCTTTTAGGTTTTTTTAATGAAAATAAAAAAATGCAACAGCTCTTTTTGAGGTGTGGTGCAAGAAAGCCTTTGAAAAGTCTGATTTCCATTCTTTTTATTGTATACCACTCGAAGAAGTGAGCGGAATTGTTAATAGGAGGCAGCATGTGGGCAAAACCTTACCTTAGATAGCAAATGACCTTGGAGCTATTCTCTTGGGCAAGTCATTTTACTTTTTTATGCCTTGGTTTCCCTATCTGTAAATGGGGAATGATGATATTTTATTTCATCTTTAAAGTATGTCATAATATACAAATGAAAACTGACAAATATCACATAGAAAGGAAATTAGGAATTCACAGAAGGAATGGAGACAGATTTTAATTGGAATGAAGGCGCTCCACTTTAGTAAACACCAGCCTTGCCTAATTTATGAATATTGGTGCATGTCCCCTACCCCCTTCACACAAAGCTCAGATAATTGGTCTTTGTTCGGGGAACTGCCTATGGGTTGGAATAACAGCAGGAGCTCCCTTTGTGAGTGCTTTGGGCCCAGCTCCAAAGGTCCTCTCAATACTGGTGTATTCAAGGCTGCTGCAAACACGAGGCCTGATTCATGTCACCCACGTTACACCACTTCTATGCCAGCATAATTCCATTTAAAGTGATGGACTTGCTCATGCAGCATAATACTGAAGTAATTCACCTGATTTTAGTGAAATTACTCTGGCATAGAACTGGAGTCAAACAAGGACTGATTGGAGACTGTAGGGCTTGAATTTTAATTGTTTTCTGAAGTCTCCTGGGTATAAAACGCTGTATTCTGACCTGTGAGCATTTGACACCTTCTCTGCATGGAAGCAAATGACCCCAGTGAGAAGGCCAGTGCTTTAATCCTTCACACCACTGCCTCATGATCCGTTTTTATGTTAGGATCAAAAGGGCCAAAAAGTGGTTGCTAAGCTTGCTGACAGCACAAGAGAGTCGTCCAACAGGCCTTTTCCTTTACTCTGACTAGTAACCCTGGGGCAGCTAGAATATAGTTGAGAGTCCATCAGAAAGGCTCTATCCAAGTCAAAGACCATGCTGCAGCTCCAGAGCAGGCAGCATCAGTAAACAGCTGTCATTTGAATCCAGAAGTGGAGTTCTAAGTCCATGGGAAGCATGGCTGTCCCTCAGTGCCTTTCCATTGATAATGACACAGATAAGTCATGCAGAAGCTCTGGCTTTTCATAATTTTACATCTTTACTGTGGTGTAATAATGAAGCCTGCCATGTAACATAGGCTGTGCTGGAGATGCAAGTGGCTCAGGCAGTTGAAAAGGGAGCAATGTAGAGATAGAGGTTGGAGAAAGCAGAGGTGCTTAACTTAACCGGTGCTGGATGTCCAAAGTAGAGGTGTTTACCCACGAATAGCTGAAGAGATACCTCTGACTAGGTATGGCTGACTAACAATAACTTGCATAAGGCTGACATTGCCATGCAAAGCATGAGTGGGTGCAGCATTAAAAGGGAGGAGGGGAAGGAGGTCTAGATGTGGCCATCACCATTCCGGGGTTGGGGCTGAGTGATCCTTAGGTTGCCTCATCCATTAGATCTTTTTCAGCAAGGAGAAAGCATGCTTACGAGAATGGAAGGACTTAAACCACTGGAAATGACTGACTTAAACCCTTGTAGAAGCTAAGAATCAGGGATAATTTCTGCATATAGAAGTGGATATGAAGGATAAGAGTGAGAAAAAGAATGTATAGATGGTTTATAATCACAAGAGGACAGAAGGTAAAAAGTAAGAGAGACATGCTCAGCAGGAATCATGTTTGAAACACTGGGTCTGTTTGTTTGTTTGTTTCTGGTTTTAACAATAAATTGAGAGTAGTAGTGGAAGAAAAAGATGTTGAATTAGATTCTGACGACAGAACACTTCAAGAAGGCTCCAAATTTTCAGATATTCTCATATGTCAAACACCAGTTTGAATCAAGGTAAATTGTGGAGTCAGCTGTAATACAGTCCCAGAAATACTGGACCAGAAAAATGTGATCTCATGTTGCTGATGTACAAAGAAACAGTATTAATTCTAATGAACAACAGAAGAGTGCTTGTATGCAACCAAGGGAACATGAGATCTCCTGTAATTCATAATTTCCCCACAGTTATAAACTGTAGTTTCTATAGTTTGGCACTCACAGCAGGATATTAAAGCAGCAGGCTCCATCAAATTGATGGTACATTTGATCACAATGTACCTTCTTCTACGGGAGGCAGGAGAGCTGGTAATACTGTCCTTTTTCAGCAGCCCAACATAAGAAATGCCTGAACAAAGAATATGCCAAGAAGACCGAACATGTTTGATATCGTCTCCCCGTGTGTCTCCTCTGAGACTACTGACATGCAGATGTAGTCACTGAAAATAAGACAGTGCCATCTTTGATGATTGAGGATATATTACATGGTTTATCCATGGTGCAAGGATCCACTGCTATAATGTTCAAAATTATTTCCATAATGGGAGGCTATACTATCTTCTTCACATCTTAGAGTGAACATAGAGGGTTTCCATTTGTGCAATGAGAGGAGTCATTAAGAAACATGCAAAAGAAAGGATGAAAAAGAATAAAGTAATTCACAGGAATGATAATTCCATATTTTCTGCACATCTGTGGAAGCCTGAGCACCTTTGAAACATTTAAGACACCAAGATGCAGTGTGCTCAGCTGGAGCAGAGAAGAGAAGAAAAAAAAAAGGAAGATTAAAATAAATGTGAAGTAATGTCCTACCTTTCCTTAAGGTCCATCATCCCAGATTATGAATCATGTAAGAAAGGAGCTAAAGTCAGGACTATTTCAAAATCAGAAGTTCACAGCACTTGTAAGAATCTGACAGGTCTGCAAGGGGATACAAATGGAATACATTCACCTGGATAGCCAGTTAGTCCAGGAACTCAAAGAGTCCCACTGGTTCATTTGTGAACACAAGATGAGCATCCAGTTTGGCCAGGAGCAAAGTCACATGACTGAAGGTGTGAACTGCTACCAGCAGATTAGCCAGAGTGCCTCCCTATGCGTTTATCAGCTCCTTAGGTAGGGTTCTGAACATCAAAAATATCAATTCAAGCAGTTGGAAAGCTAAACACTGGCACTGGCATCAAACCAAGGAGTACCGAGAACTGAGGGGATGTTGTCCTAATGCAGTTACAGGAGTAAGAGCAGTGCACATGGTAAAGGCGGCTTGAGGGATGGCTCAACAGAAGACCACACAGATGCTCTTTGAAGAGTAGCTTGAACTGTCATTATGGCTTTCAGGAAAGTCTTTCAGGAAAGACTTGGAAATAATGGAAAAGAAGACAAAATTCAGAGGGAGACAGTGCTTAGCATAACAGATTTTCTACCTAAGAGAATGTGTTGGCCCTTACCCACTCAGAAGTAGGAGGCTGAAGAGAAATTATGGGCAGAATTCTTCAGGATAGACCTAACAGTAACATGTTCAGTATTTTCTTTGATGAACAATCACAAGAAGTGGCAGTGAGTTACCATATTTATTGGCAGAAAACCAATGTCAGGGAGAAAGCTTACTTAGTAGTTTACAGCATAAATTAGATTAATTCCTAGGGACAGGATGAAATCTAACTGGAACACTGCAAGACCATGTGCACAATGCATACAAATAACCAGATTTTCTTAGCTATATAACAAGGAGCCAGACCTGTTAGAAGCAGAGGTGATGTCTAGTAAGTTACAAGGGAGCCTTGTATAGAAGGGAGGGTATATGGAAAGCCTTTAAGTCACATTCATGATGCAACCAAGAAAAAAAGACAAATTTTATTCTACCTGTAAGATTATGTGTTTTGAGTAGAGATGGAAATGATGAATTGAACAAGATACTTCTGTGATAAAGAACCTATGTTAAATGACCTGAGTTCAAGTCTTAGCAGATACAGAGGTTTTCTACAGTAAAAGGGAAAGGACAGCCGACTTTGCAAGAGGAAACAAAGAGCTTTGTTTGTTTAGCCAAAGAAAACAAAGTTTGAGAGAGGGAATTATTGTGCTCTACAGATATGTCAAGAGAATACGCATCAGAGAAGAGGGAAAGTATTTAACTAAAGAACAATATTGACATAAGAATAAAAGGCAGCAAACTATCTAGGAATATGCTTAGGCTAGAAATTAGAAAACACTTGGAAACATCAGACCCATAGGACTTGAGAACAACCTTCCAAAAGGCTGTCTGGGCAAAAAATCTCAGCCACTTTGCAGATTGAGACAGTGATCTGTTCATGCAATAAGATCTGCAATGCAATCAGCTGTGAGAAGAGGGAATTTAATTTAATGTTTCTGAAAGCATCTTTGAATCCAGTGCTAGAACACAGACGCCCTATGTTAATATCTAATTCTACGCCTCAGTTTTAGAATTATATAATACATGATATTTTAGTTCTAGTTATATAAAGAATACACAAGATTTTGCGCATATACTGTAGTAGTTACGATATAAACTTTTTTATAACAGCTTTTCTTAAAAACAGTGTCTGTGCTTCACAAATACTGACTACAGTTTCCAGAACCCCTGAAAATCTAATATAATGGTTTGTTCACACCTACAGTAATCTCTTAAAATAATGGGTTTAGCACTAAAAATCACTACAGCAAGAATAAAGATTGACAGGCTGATGTCACTCAGCATTTGATGTCTTCGGTATGATATTATTCAGGACACAAAGCCTGCAGGTGGTAGATACAAAAATACCAAATCTAAGCTAAAGGGAGCTACCTTCACGTTCAGTTTTTGTTTATTCTCAGCAAATAAAACTTGATTCTAAGCCTTTGTAACAGTCATGTGTAAGTAGATACTACTTGGTTCTGGCCAGAAAGGACAGAGTTGGCCATTTACTGCAAATCTATGCTTTTCTGACTGCATTATTTATGAAAATATTAATTATAAATGAGAAGCCTGCCGAGTATGGACAGAGAGCAGTGAGAAATGGAGAGATGTCCAAAGGAGGAATGTGGTCAGATTGAGAGCACTCCTTGCTGCAAGGTGTGGCTTGGTGCTGAAAGGTGAATCCCAGCGATTGCTCTTGGTTCCGACCTGCAAGCTTTGCTCTGTTACGGAAGAGAAAGGAGCTTATCAGTTTCATGTTGCTCCCAGGTAGGTTTCCTCCTCGCAGGGGGGTTATGCATCAGGCCTCCTCTACTTTTTCCTCTGACAGCACACCATTTTGTTCTCAACATCTCTATTAGCAGCAAGATTTTTCCCTTCCACAGTTTTAGTTTCAACAGGTGCCAGGATTCGAACTGGTCAAAGTACAAAGATGCATTCTTTCCTAAATTGTCTCTATCACAGCCATAAATATCAAAGTGTTGCCATTCCACTTCCTAGGTCAATTTATGGCATAAATACCCTGTCAAAGGCACAATGATTTATTCATTCCCCTCAAAGATAAGTATCATATGGTGGGACTCATTATATGATTGATTTCAGCTTATTTGAATGATTGCATTGCTGATGGTGGACGCAAAGGGAGGCATCAGAGTTCTGGGAACCAGACACATAACACCAGTGTGTTTTTCATGGGAGCACTTTCACTTACACTCTAAATCTCAGGCTTCAGCTGGGTAATAATTCATGTCAGCTCCAGTAAGATTGCCAGAGCCCCTTAAAAAATTTAAAAAAAAATTCTAAGCCAGTTTTGCTTAAAAGCGACATGAGACTTTTAGGGATCCTTGGAAATTTTTGCCTGTCACTTCTGATCTCTCTGATGGCAGTTTCACTAAGTGCTTGCCTCAGTGAGATAGCAAACTCCAGGGAACAGAGCAGCCTGGGAGGAACAGAACTGGTGTGGTTTCTCTGGCTGTTGTCAGATCCAGGTCTTTGCTGGTGGGAGATGGAAAAACAAGTGGATGACTTTGGCTCTGCTGAACAATCACAGTGCCCCTCTGTGGTTCCACACACCAGTAGTTATTTCAGCACAGGTAGAGCCTCATAAAGATATAAGTGGAGTTAAACTTTGTATTGAAGTGGGAAGATTAATTGTTTGGAGACAAGTGGAAACTTTGTCATATAAAACAGACAGTGTCTTGAAAGGTACCTAAATGGCACATGCAGCTTTAGTGTATAAATGTCAGGATTTGGTTTCCACACAGTAACATGTGCTTGGTGTTTTGAAGAACATGTTCTAGTGAATTGTTCTATAGTGGAAAGCTAAGAACAGAGATATTTTGATGAACCTATAAACCGGATATTGAAATGAAGTCCAGTGTCCTACATACTACTTCAGCACTTCACATCGAGCCGTTCAGACAGTAGATTCTTCTTGGAGGTCGAGGGTGCACTACATTCCCATTTGAATTCAGAGCAGTAGTGTGTTACTGAAGTAAAACTCCCAGTTGCCTCCACTTCCACTTTGTTTTGCATCATGAAGCAGTCTCAGAGTAAATGAACTGCTTTCCTTTCAAATGAAACTAAACTGAAAGATCTGCTCCAGATGTGCACCTAGAGGTCTCTAATCACAAATAGGCAGAGGACAGATAGCCTGAAGTGACCGGCCCCAAAAATCCCACTCTGAAATGTGCACCTAGAGAACATCAGGTCCTCAAGACTAATTACTCCACAGAGGCCCACTCCTGCTCATCCAGACTGCTTGCTGAAAGGGCACAACCTGTGTAAGTCTGGTCCTGTGGACAGCATGGTCCAAAAGACTGGTGTGACAGAAAGGGCCCCCAGTCCAACACTTTGTGAAAACTAAATGCAGCGTTTTCTTAGCTTTTCACAGAAGCACCACTACAGCCGTAATTGAGTTTTGAGGTAAGTGTATTTACCGACCTATTCTGGTGCTGAAGCAAGGTTTGAATACAAGTATTGATAACAGTTCTGCCCCCATTCTTTCTCCCTTCATGTAAAATCCTTGAGAAATTTGGTGGTTTTTTTAAAGCTGCTTCTCAGTTTTGAGGATAAATAAAATGCAGCAGAACTGAAATTCAGTTTAAAAAATTGGTTTTTAATCTTTACCTGTGCACAGAAAAAATTCAAAATGTAAATTCTAAGGAGCCAATAGTGAATGAACAACTTAATTTTTATTTTATTTTATATTCTGGGTTCTGGACCTGCTTCCTTAAGTTTTCAGGATCACAAAACTGAATAGTAAATTTGTATAGTTTAAAAATAAACAAACAGTTCTGTTTCATGCCCAGCCTCTTCCCAGGTCCCCTGCTTTGAGAGAATCATTCTGTTTGTACTTACAGCAACATTTCAGTAGATTCCCTGGAAATAACTGGGTTCAGTGATAGTGAAATGTTTTGCAGAAACACATTTTCTCAGGTTTAAAGGGATACCTGCTTAAGAATGGTGACTTACAAATGGATCTGCTGGGTCTGACATGAAGAGACTATGCTGCTGACGCATGCAGCAGGCAAAAGGATGCTGTTTACACACTGTTCTCTAGACCTTCTGATGACATTGGTTTATTTTCACCTCTCTTCCCCCAGAGTGATGGTAAAATACAGCTTTAACTCATGGATAGACATATGCAGGATTGTTGTGTTTTACGTCATGGACCATACAGAAATATTGATGTGGTTTTATCTGTTCGATCTTGAACCAGTTATTATAGCTCCAGAGAACCCTGATATTAAGCTGCTCTTTGAGTTTTATCCAGGCATAATGTGCTTTCAATTGAAAGGCTGGCACTGTGAAGAAGATGCAGAGGGTGTAATCACAGCCATTACAGAGAGCCATCAGTGGAGCCAAACCTACACTTTCCACAGTCAGCAGTAGGCAGCTAGATGAAAAGGAACTATTAGAAACCAAACCTAGTGCCCGATGTGTAATAAATGGCCACAAGAAAGCCTATTAGAGAACTGTTTCCACAAAAAGGCAAAAAGCTGTTATACAGAAAAAGAAAAGATTCGGTGCTGGTTTAAAAAGGTTAACTTTTCAGGATAAACTGACAACACTGACATTGGAAAGCTGCCACCTTTACCGTCACCACTTGTATCTTCAAATTCTGCCCTCCAGCCTTTGTAAGGGGGCAGAGTTTATCAAAGGGATGTCTTCATAATTCTCCCTTCTCCCTGCTTGCCTTATTTTTTTTATTTTCTTTTTATTTTGGAGGTGGATTACCTTTAGGGTCATTTTTAGGTCATTTGTATTCAATGATTAAAGTAAGTCAGAGCACTCTAGGTCTTTCTCTGCCCTCACTGCCAACAGTGCTTTGGGAAAGTGCAGCTCCTCCCACCTTCTCAGCATGGGGAAACATCAGTGACTTCCTGAGCTGAGTCTCCACGGGGAAGAGAGGAGGTCAAGAGCAGTGTTAATAATCACCTGTGAAAAGAGGAGCAATAGCCAGTGGGGCCAAGCATCGTTTAAAGTCAGTGTTTCTGAGAAGTTTGTATTCATTCACACCCTTTACATGCGAACCAGTCCTTTCCAAAAAACTGTGGAATCACAAGGCTGGGAAAGATCTTGCCAGGTATTTAGCCCAACATCTGTGTCAGGTGCACTTTTCGCTGAACATGCTATTTAATGTGTTCTCCAAGTCTGGCTTCTTTGACGCTGAGGTCTTTGCAAGCTCTGTAGGGGACAGAAATTATTATAGTCCTCCACGTAAAGAGATTTCTGCCAGTTTTAAACTATTAGTGGATGCAAAAAAAACATATTCATAGTTGAGAAATCCTTGAAGAGGTGAACTTTCCCACTGCCTGGAACCTAAGGATCTGGTTCAGTATGAAGGTTTAGAGTGGGATAAAGAGAAGAAAAGGGATGAGATAAAAGGTGAAACACTCTCCTTTTGAGATCTTAAAGCAGCACTAACAAGGCAGGTACTGCCCTGCCCAAATCCCTTTTTGCTAACATAACGTCACCCTCAGCCCATACATGACACCGTATGAGACTTGACATTTTTTTCCCCTTTTTTTAATCAGTCTCATGTCTTTTTTTTTTTTTCTTTTTCTTTCTTTTTCTTTTTTTTTTTTTTTGGTAGCATGACTCAGCACCACGCAAGTGTGCAGACATGCAAAATGTATTTCAAGAGCTAACCTGAGTAATGCAGTATGATTAAAGCTACAATTCTCCAATGGCCTCTGCTATGTAACCTGTTCTCATGGAAATTCACTGGTGTTTGGATAACCACCTCCCTTAGGCTTTTTTAAAAATCCCAGCAGAACTATGACTGAACACCAGAAAAGAGCACTCTTTGAATGCTAATGAAATTAATCTAATCTTCATTAAACAACTGGAAAAAAAAAAAAAGTGGCTTAGGGTTGATATTGCCGAAAGTATTGTAAACAGAACACATAGTTTTTAAGAGGATTATGGTAAGCTCTTGTGAGAGGAGCAAAAGCAGGAGTGGAAACTGGAGTCCTGGGCTGAAATAATGACTGACTTATTTCTAGAGATTTATGCACTGTGAAATAATAGATTTTACAAATAACACTGCAGATACCCAAAGGAGCTCACCCCAAAGGGGTTTAACTCCATTTTTGCAAGAAGTTCATTTCAGTAAGCTGAAGAACCCTTGAAGTTCTTCAAAACATTTCATAATGCAACTCAGGTAAGTGATTTTTATGTACAGTGGCACTCCCAGTACAGGCAGAAACATTAGTTGACAGTGCCATAACATTTACTATAAAATTAAATGAAATTGTTGCTAATTCAGCCCCTTAAAAATGGAGCTTCACATGCTTTTTCAGGCTCAGAGTTTCAGAAAATTTTAATTTTCAGAAGTTTCAGTTTATTTATGCATTTTCAAAAGCAGTTTATCACTTCTCTTATGCATAAGACCTACTGACTCCTTAAATATGTGCATTTTCTTTCATCTGCAGCAGATATTTTGGTCTGGCAGGCAATCTCAGAGATGATGCTGGCCCCTAAAACCTTACAATCCCTAAAGAAGGAAGTGGTGCTTCTCAGTTTTTGTACAGCAACTGGGTGGTTTGAAGATTGACCTATGACATGGGACACCAGCCAATTCCCTTTTCTACCCAAATGCATTTTACCTTGGTGAGGTATGGCTGCTTTGCTTCCCTGCCTCTCCCGTCCAGTTTGCTGAGGTTGCTTTCCTGTGTGGAATGCCTTCTTGGCAGAACGTAAGGAATGGGACTGAGCATGGCTTTCCACCCTCATGGGTGCAGCTTGCTCTTGAACAGACTAAATCTCAAGGTCCCAAGGTTTGCTTGTGCCTCTTATCCAATGCTGGGTGTAGGTAAAATATAAGACTGTGTAAGAATGTGCAAGATCAGGGACTGGCAATCAAATTTTCTGTCTCCTGGAATATTCCTTGTTCACTCCTACACTCCTTCTCAATTAATCTCTTAATATTACATTTACAAAGGAGCTGCTTCGACTAGGAAACTAGTGAGAATTCCTCCCACCCCCTACATTCACTCCAGAGATACTTGTATTCCCATGGTATGTCCTTTTTCCAGGAGACTGGCTTTTGCCACATTTTGAGTTGCATGCTCTAACCACCGTTTTTCACCTTGTAATGGCAATGAAAGCATCTTTTGGCTCCACATTTTAAAGAGCAAGAGTGACTCTTCCTCTGTTTCTCAGACCCATTTTCAAGGGGAAAATAGGACAAGCACAGAGTGAGCTGGTAAAGGCAGCAGTTTCTGATCACAGTGCCTTGAAACTTGTGCCTACTTGTTATTACAGTGGGGGTGAAGAACATGGGAATAGAGCAGAAGCTTTCCAAATGTGGTGACAAGCAAGGGATGCTGCTGAAAGAGCATTTCTGGGAGATGTGGTCATAGTGGCGAGAGGGCAAGGTGTTTCTAGAAGGTGATCCCAGCACAGTGAGCCAGACTGTCATCAGCACTGTTTTGCTGGGGATGGTGCATCCTGCCTGCCTTGAGGAGGCTGATATTCTGGGGGAGACAAGGTTGTCTTCACTTCTCCTCATGAGCTACCTGACAAGCTTTACTAGCTGCTTAGAGGAGGCTGTGCCTGGCAGGATTTTTCAGTCATGTAAGGCTGGTAAATGGTTACAACACGTTACTAGTTAAAGGGCATAAAGAAATTGGGGAATATAGCAGCCAATGAGATGGGTAAAATATTGTGATATATAGCATGAGCACAGCATATGCCTTTGTGCCTGATTTTCTTGGCAGAATGCAGCACTCCAGCCTCATCATCCTGTTGCATGTAAACAAGTCACTATAGTTTTCATTTGTTCATTCTGTGTGGCGCATACACAGCTCACACATGCTGGTTACACACAGGGACAAGGCAAACAAAACTCTCTAAACCCTTATGACCTCCCTGCTGTAGTAGGGATTAGGCAGAACAGTTGGCAGTGTTAGGCATCCTCCCCTAAGAAACATCTAGTCATTCTTGGGAGGATTTAGAGCTGGCATGTTATACCCTCCCACTAGCCCCTAGTTACACAATCAAATCCCAGTCTCTGCCCGTTCTGTCCATGGGGCTCCATGTAATGTCAGGCAAAAGAGCAGATGAGGGAAAAGGACAGCAGATATGGCCCAGGGGTGGTCTCAGATGATTCTGCCAGCATTGCTCTGCTAAGGATTGAGCAAACATTAACCTAAAGGTTCTATTCTAGAACTGAGGTCAACTACCTCTCATTTAGGTTAAGCCTATATAAAAGTTGCATGGACTGGAGAGCAAATAAACTGGGTCCAGTGAACAGCCCATGCACTAACCAGTTTGGAGTCAAAATATGCAGCTCCCATTTTCATTGGAAAGAAAATGTAATGGGCCAGACCTCCTCTCAGGGAGCTGTGTGTCAGTGAAAAATAGTGGGGAGGCCAAAGAATCACAGACAAAAAGTGAAAAGAGGGCCCAAAGACACCAAAATGCAATATTTGTAGCAATACCCTAAAAAAACCCTCTTGTGAGAGCAAGGACAAAAGTTCATGAGTTTTTTTAGGAATGAGGGCAACCCAGAGACTTGGAATAGCCAGCAAAGGCCTTGCCTCTGGATACTTAGGGCCTCTTATATTTACTTAAACAAGACTTTGTATTACTCTTCCTTGTGGCTAGATCTGACCTTACCAAAGATATCTGTTTGCTTGATAATTAACGTCATGGCGACAGCCCGTGAAGGCATAATATTGGTCAAGGATTCAAGTGCAAAGAGGAGATTCAATTCTTTTACTTTTCAATTCAATCTACTTTTATTGACAACTTGCTCTTGCGTGTTGAAAAGTTCACTTTGCTCAGCACTTGGTGAACTTTCCCTCTAATTACTGCATGTCCTTACATTAAGGTGATACTACCTCTTTATCCTAAGGAGAAACCACTAATGACTAGCCAAGCTTTGCTTGCTACTTATGTCACCAAGTCATTGCATAGCATAATCTTAAGGTAATTTAATGCCTGAATTGGCTTGGATCTAAGCTTAGGCATTTTTAATACTTAGTAAGGATTGGTCTATAACTCGTTTATGCCACGTGGAAGTAGCGCTGTGATATCATACACACGAGTTTCTGTCTGAAAAACAAAAATAATCTGATCTTACTAAGTCTGATGGTCTGTAGGTTCATTGTCCACTAGACGTGTTTGAATTTGATATTTAAACTACGCTCCACAGTCCCCTGATCTCTTTGCTGCACACAAACACAGACAGAGGAAGTTCAGCAGTACCAGGTGGGACAGATTGCGAGGAACAGTCACCCACCAACGGTGATGATAAACAACCTTTTACAACAATTATCTAGTTAAAACACCATTAGCAATTAATGACATGTGTCAGAGAACTTACTGAACTCATTTAAGACTAATTTACTGGCCATAAAAATATGGCATTAAGTATTTATGGATCATTAGCTTTTATTCCAGAATGAAATATTGCTATCTGAAACACTCAAAAACTGTTGAAAAAAAGCACTCATTAAAACCATATGAAATTAAATGAAATAATGACAGGAGGAAAGGGAATGGAGGCACGGTTTCTAAATGTTTGGGTAGATGAAACTGACTTCTTATTTCACTGAATGGATGAAGATTGCATTTTCAGACAAGATCAAAATCCACACTTAATTCAAAAAAATTGTAATATGCAATAAATCTTTCCTTTTTAAATGAAGAAACATTATATCATTGATCAAAATTCTTATAATGGTCTATTAATTGCAGTCAGTTATTTTGAGACACTGTTACAGAGACTGTAACAATGTTAAAATTAACTAGAAATTAACTATTCCCTTTAAATTGGTAATACATAAATGCAAGTTTAGAAGCTGCTCCAACCTCATATATATTATTTCAAATATGCCTTGAAGACAACACAAGGCTATTAGAAATTAATTGTAACTAACTACAGTTTCCACTTCACTGTTGCTCAATGAGACTAACTCAGAGTGGAAATAGGAGAATTGTAACTGTCACATACTCTAAAATTCTACAGACAGCTTTTAAAATAAGGTGAAATACTTGCATCACTCTGCACTGTTTCTATAGGAAACTTAGTTTCCTGAAAAACTGACTTCTGGGTTCTGCAACGATGACAACAGTATTTTCACAACATTTTATAGATTCTTCCAGACTGAGAGTGTAAGGCTTGAAATACACACTTGAATGGTCAACTCCCTTACCGTTCACACCAATTTCATTCTGTAACTTCTGTAGTGTTCTGTGAGCTACCTCTGAATACAGCACAAGCAAAGAATTTGGCTTTAACTATATTGGGAAGAAACTATTCCAGTTTGATTTATTAAATAAGAAGAGCAGAATTTTGGCAAGCCTGGTATTTAACGTGTTTAATATTTTCTGTTATAAAGTTTTATCTCCTTTTCCACAGAAGTTCAGGTGTCCTTGTGATTTGCAGAAAAAAATTGATTTTTGACAGGAGAAGAACCAATTCTCAGGATAAGCTAGTGACAGTATTTAAATTTCAGTTGCATAGTTTCCAAATTAGAGTCCAAATTGCAGTATGGAGGGGGTTTGGAAAGTCAGCATCGCCTGCAGGAAGTCAAGACAAACCATCCTGGACAGTCTGCCTGTCAGGAGCTCAAGTAATTTTTGGAGTAGAGACAGGTTCTTCTGTAAAATTAAAAGCCTTGTGGCAGATTCTGCCGCAGTCTGAGAGGCTTCTGTCTCTCCTCAGTGACCCTTCAGGTAAGTGCCCTCAGTACCCAGAGCAAGGTGGAATGGAGGGAAGGGGGGAAGGAGAAAGGGTGCAGTGTTCATGCAGCCACTGGGTAGGAAAGAACACAAAGGTCACTGCCCCAGAAGAAAAGCAACACACAGCAATAAAATTACTGCGTGTAACTCTGTACCTTTAAAATATGTGCAATCAGTTAAAAAGAGTTCACAGAGTTGTATTTCCACCATATTCTTTGGGCATCTGGATAAAGGGCCTTATTTCACCACAGAGAAGTAAGTCTCCGTTGCATGCATAACTGATGCTTCTAGGACAGTATTTGCTTGTCAAGAAATCAGATTTGGCAGTGACTCCCTTCCTTTCCCAATCTACTTACTAGTTCACTGTGAGAATGAAAGACAAACATTCCTATATTATTATTAATCTAGTCTGAGATATAATTCTTCCTGTGTGTGGCAGAATGTATGGCTTCTCATCCCTCTGTGGCATTTGTTATAATTCTGAGACCTTGAGTAGCTGGTGAAATAGGGATTAATTTACTGCGTTTGCGTGCACACATGTATGTGTGCATCCATGGTTTACACTTCTGATTTGGGTTATAAAAAGCTAGACAGATAAGAACTACAGAAAATAATATTAAAAGTTATCTTCTTATTTGTTCTTCTTTGTCTTTTTTTCCTTCTCTTTTTTATATGCCAAATGAAGATTATTATAAGAAATTGAGGTTACTTCCTGTTTGTGAAATAATAATTTTCCTCTTTGCTGAATAAATGGATTCTGGGGGTCATTTTGGTATTATTTCATTAACTTGAAGGCCAAAGACCTTCTAGTGTATTAGCATAGAGTATAATTATTACTAAATTAAAAGTAAGTACCCTTGAGATATTGTGGGCCAAATCCTCAGCTGGTTTAACTCATCATTACTCCGCTGAAGTAACAGCAAGGTGATGTGCATATTCACTGAGAAACAATCCAGCATTGATTATAAAGAGCCCTAGGAATGATTAGCTTAGTCATTGAGAAATAACTTCCAAGCGGTTAACTCCATCTACTTTAAATTATTTTAACTAATTTGGAGCACATAAATTAAGGAGTTTAATTTACCTATACAGCAGTAATGGAGACAAGGAGGCTTCTTCAGAGGGTAACTGAGAATGGTTATCCATTTATAATAAATGGTTATCCATTTATACCAGGGCTGAAATTAGTTGATTATGTTCTCTGTCAGGAGATAATAATGTGATTGCATTCCCAAACAGATGTATGACTTAGCACTTGCTCACTGATGCCAGAGAGCGAAGCCAGAAACAATTTCTATGGGCTGATGTCACACACCATATAATTGTAGCTAAAAATTATGCTGGAGCTTATCTTACCAGTCATTTGTCCCAGGGCTGCAAGAGGGGCTCTGAAAGTTGCCATCAGCACAGAGTTCAGTGTGCTGCTTCCAGATTTTTTCCTGGTAAAGCATGAAGACGTAGTGAAATGTTATTAATCAGAAGTGTGATGATGGAAATGCCCCTCAGTGAGTCACTTTTTTGTTTTCCTTTACAGGGAGACAACAAACACACCTGCTTGCAGATGCTAATGTGTTTTTTCCCCTAACAGCTCTTCATCCTTGTACCAACTGAAGTTCTGTAATGTTCTGAGCAATGATTTATAGAGCTTCTCTGCAAGATTTCCTGCTAATATCTCTGCTAAAGCCATTCTGCTGTAAAGTTATCAAATTCTTGTTCTTCCCTTGGTGGACATCAAGAACTGATTCCCATGCCCTCTATACGTGCCTTCTACAGCACAGCTCAAGGCTTCTCAACAGTGTAGGCAATACTGAAAGTTGACAGCTTTCAAGGAGAAAGGCTAAATTCAGACTGTGCTTGCAAGATACAGAAAACAAACATTGCTGCTCCTGTCCCAATCCTAGATTGTGACTCTTGCTTCTGGGATCTCCTCTTCCTCCCCAAAATAGCCATAAGTCTACCCATCCAAACCCTTTTCTTGGAGGCAGCAACAGTAGCTGGCAGCCTGGCTTTCTAGGACACTGTCACAGCACTGGGAGTAGCCAACAGCCATTTAGCTGCCTCCAGCCTCCTCTGTTTACCCATCACAGAACTCTCTCTGCTTTTGCATGTTGAAGGACTGCTGTGTTTCTTCCTTAACTGGGTCTTTCATTCCTGTGTCTTTGTCTGCTGGCTTCCCCTTAAATTGTTTTTGGTGTGAAGTGTGTTGAGCAAATCGGGCATCAAGGTGCAGTGGAAGCCTGACTGACTGGAACTGGATCAGAATCAGCGTGTTGTTTCTTATCTGTGTCATTCCTCTGAGTTTCATCCAGAGTTAGATTTGCCTTATTTTTTTTTCTCCAGGAGTGTCACAACTTATACTCATTCAGCAAGCTGCTGCAACAGCAGGTCCCTTTCTGATGGATTGCTGCCTCTTCAGGTTTTCATTTTGTGATTGTCTATCTGTTGTCTTTTTCTTTTTGGTGCTCTGCATTTGTCTTTATTGAATTTCAAGTTTCATGTCCAGTGTATCAAGATCAATTGGTTTTCTGATACTGTCTTCCCTTATGTGCTTAATGTTATGTCATAACAAACACCTTATGTGTATTCTCTATTCTGTCCCCCAAGTAATTCATGAACACATTGAATCAAACGGGATCCAGGACAATTCAGTGCAGAATCTTGCTTGAATTATACCTACACTGATAGTGTATTTGGGGCATTTGTAGTTTAAATGCACTTTCAGCTATTTTATGGGGATTTTATTTAGGCTATATTTCTGCAATTTGTTTATGGCAAGATAATGCAAAACAAACTCAAAAAAACTTATCAAAGTATAGGTATATCACCTATATACAGTATAGATATTACTGTGTCTTTTTCAATTGCCAGAGCAGCTGTCCTTCTGAAAGGGGTGAGTAGATTGATTTGATGTGATTTACTCCTGACAAATCTTTGTCAGCAGTTTTAATCACTTTAATATCCTAAAGATGTTTATGCATTGAGTATTTAATTCTTTGTCTAATGTTGCTTCTGACACTGAATTAGGCTATGGTCTCCTATTCCCCCTTTTCAGTGATAGTACTATGCTGACTTCTCTGCAGTCTTTTGAATTTTTTCCTTCCCCTCCTGAAGTTGTCAAAGATAGTTCTAACGCCTCAAGGATTGCTTTGGGTGATTCTTTAAGTTCTCAGTGGTGAATTTCACCAGGAACTAACTTAAATACATTTGAAATCACTAAATGGTACTGAACCTACCCCTTCTCTGTTCTGGCCTTCATACTGTTCTTTTTTAAATGAATTGCAGTAACATTTGCTCTCAGTGAATCTTTTTCGAGAAGACTGAAGCAAAATGGGAAGATTCAGCTTTCTTTATGCCTGTTATTTGCTCCCCTCCCCCATTAAATGGTGAACCCATACTTTCTTTTATCTCCCCCTGATTTCGAATGTGTGTCCTTACTGGTATTAATTAATTTTGCACTTTAACACTTCTAATTTTATCCTCCATGCTTACATTGCCTCATTATATGCATCCTATGGGTATAGATGGTGGTGTCTAATTTATTTTACCAGAGTGTTTGCAAGAGCCCCTTACTCTTCATTACCATCCCACTGGTAGAGGTTACTGCCTCCATAGCCGACGAGTTCCTAATTTTTCACGATGGTACACTGGGTAGTGTAAATCATTGCTACAGTGAAACACAAAAGCTGCTCTGCAATACCCATAGTCATATGTTGCTTTTCCTATTTGTCTTTTGGTTTTTAAAGGACTCTTGCTTTTCATCTTTTCAATTTTCATCTTGCTCTTCTTCCTACTTCGTTCCATATTGGCAGTTCTGCTCTTGTGCTTTTCATGTAACATTTTTCAGTAGTTGCCAGATCTTTCACAGTTCCATTCTCAGAGTTGCTTATCCAGGAATACTTACTTCAAGAAAGTTCCCTAAGTTTACAAAATACATTTATTTTGAAAAGCATGATTAGTTATAAAAAAATTAAATATAAATATTTACAAACCCTGGAAAATAAATATATTTTATAGATATAAATATAATATAGTAAATTATATAATAAATACATATAATATATAAAATATATATTTTATATATATAAAAATATAGTAAATAAATATATTTTTAAAAGAAGGCTATAATATTTCTCCCAGAGGCCTGTAAAGCATGCACCTTTTATGTGAATCAGAAGTTTGATGACTTTTTTTGCAATTAGAAAACTTTTCAGACACTTAACTCAGACTGCCTTTGGTTCACATGCATAATCGCACTTTGACATGCATTCCAAATGAGCAGACATACAAAGTAGTAAAAATTGTCTTAGAACTAATGCATTTCATTCTCATATTAGTTTCTGCTTGTCCTCTATAAGCCCTGATTTGCATAGCAAAGCTGAGTGGCAATGAAAGGTTTAAAGTAAGAAAGTGAGCTTTGTTGTTGCAGAGCTCTCAAACTTGAGTGTGAATCATGGGTGGTCTCATTCGCATTTCTCAGCCTTTTCCTTGTCTTGTGAAGCAGTTGTCAGAGAACTTTTCAGTCTTGCCATGACATGGTTAGAACAGCTACAGTCCCAAAGCAAAGAATGTTCAGATGCTGTTGCTAACAATGTAGAAGGAATTGGTGTATTGGAGGAACCAATCAATTATACATATAAAAGAAACTAATAGAAGATGCTCATTGTCTTTAATCTGCTACATCCTTGTAGTGTTATTGAATACCTTTGGACTTACTGGTTCAGAGGATAGCACTGTTCTGTGCTTAAAATTATCGGCCATCATCCTATTGATATATAGGTAAGAATTCTACTGTGAGTGCTTTAATTGTTAACTTTTTCTTGGCTGGGGAAAGGAAATTCTTTTACCTACAAGCCAGAGTGACATGGTGAGACTAATTAGAATTCAATAAACTTGAAAATACTGCTGCAAATGTGTAGCCATACTGAAAGTTTAAGGAAAAAATAAGCTCAGAATGAAGGATAAAGAATTAAAAAGGGAAAATTTTTATTTGTTCTTGCCCAAGAATTTTTCCACTTCATCTAGGGGAACATGGTTTAACTGTAATGCCTATGACATCAGTACTAGAGATTTCTTCTAGGAAAATACACTGAACTAAGTTTTTCTACACTGCTGTTCATTAAAGAGGTCAGTTTTGAGGTGGCAAGTAGTCAATTAATTCCAGTTGCAAAAGAGTAAGCAGGATCTCAGCCTCTTAAAGAGAAGGAACATAAATGAGAGATTTTCAATCAGCTAAACATGATTAATTTCTTCTGAGGATACTTAAAGAACTGACAGATGAATCATATAACTGTTCAGTTATTTTTGAGAACTTTGGATGGGTGAATGAATTGCCAGGAAATTGTCTCTGGACAGCTATGGTTTCTATCTTTAAAAGAAATGGTATTGAGAAATTACAGACCACCTGATTAACTTCAATTTCTAAAAGAAATGAGCAATCAAATGAATTATTTCTAAGCACCTGAGATGAGGAATGGTCCCCACTGATTTGCCAAGAACAAACAACATGAACAAATATAATTTCTTTCTCAAAGTGGGTTACAGACCTTGCTCACTGAGAAGAAACAACAGATATTATCTTTCCAGATCTTAGTAAAACTGGCATTGTCTCACATGATATTTACATAAGCAAGCAAAAGAAAAAAACCTAATGACAAAGAAATTAATGGACATGTATAAAATGAGTTTGAAAACTGTACTGAGACAAGAGTTAGTGATGCTTCACTGTCAACATGGAAGGCTAAATTATATGGACTTTCACAGAAGTCTGTCCTGGTTGTTGTACTATCTGATACTGTTGTTAATAACCTGGATGGTGGAAGAGAGGAATGTCCATTTTAGCACTGCAAGGCATGTAAATCCTTTCACTCAGCCTGTGCCAGACAGAAAGGTATGCATAACTTTGTTTTTCTGCCTTCTTGCTGCAGCCAAGTAGTTAGAAATACAATTATGCTAGCTTGTCCATTTAAGAGAGCTCCCCCTCTAAAAAATACACCCTGCTTTATTCTAGAAGGGATTGGGCAACCCCAGGCTGGGCTCCCAGAGTAAGGTGCAGAGTCACTTTTCCTCCAGCAATGGTTGCCTCCCCACTCCTCTACAATGAAACTCCCCACACGGAATAAGCATGGCTGCATATTCACCAAATTAATGTAAATGTTGCTGTTTGTGTGCTGTGTGGGGAGAGCGGGAGCAAGCACACTGTTCAATGGCTATGCTCATGTCAGTCATAAAAAATTAGTAGGCTGCAGGACTGATGAGCATTTGTAGATGTGACATTGCAGCCAATTGGATCAGTTGTCTGACTGCCAAACACATCATTAATTTAGACATAATGGCAGTGAAAAAATCAGCAAGTAAAGGGGGTTGGGTCTGAAAGGCAAAGGCCAATAGGCTTCATAAAAAAAATTAAATCTAAAGCAAAAAAGGATTTTGTTTGGCTTTGTTTGCTCTCATTTGCTGGTATGTTGAACTCTACTAATTGATTCCATTAATAGGAGACCTGTCTTTGTGAGGAGACTGGAGTTTTAAGGACAACTGCTTTTACAGGTTGAGTATATTATAAAATAGATGTATTTGGCCTCTTAGGCAAGATGCAAAACAACATCCTTGAAGTTCCATTAGCAGAACACAGTGTTTACATGTACATGATCCCCATAAGGACTTCCTTACCAGCAAACTTTAAAAAATAACCAAAAGTTGAGAAAACTGCAAGCAGCGTTCCTAGGGGAAGGATATCTACCATATTCTTCCAATAGGAAGATCTGCCACACTTTCCATTAGACAGTTGAAATTTCTTCATCCTGGAGAGCTCCATGCCTAGGGTCTGCTTGCCTGTTCTTCATCAGTGCTTTTAACTGCCTTTACCATGCAGTCAGACACGAACTGCTCTGTTTTGCAAAGCCAGTCAGTGTAAGTTTTTAAAGGGAACTTTTTAAGACAGAAATGAAGATTTGGATTTTAAATTAAAAAAGGCAAATCCTCTGAGGGAGCATGTCTCTTTTTGTTGTGTTCAAGATGCTACTTTCACATAGGAAGGTATTTGCCATATGATAATGTTGATATTCTGCATCTGAGTCACCAGAAGTCAATGGAATAAGTGGAATTTTTCTTGTGTATTGATAATATCCACAGAAAAGGAAAACCACTGGGTTCACACACTCAGGGCTCATGAACAACATGTATTAGACAGAATATAAGATTCTGGACAAATGTTAAAAAGCAGTGTGGTTGAGTTCAGTAAATACTACTGGAATGTCCTCCAGTGTATTGCCAGTGAGATGGTTCATGCTCAAATCTATCTATCTTGCAGCAGAAAGAAGTGGTCTTGTGTTCCTTCCAGTCCACTGTCAGGACACCCTCACTCCTGCTTAAGACCATATGGGATTCAATTCTCTGCATTCTTGAATCAGCTTGCTTTCTTTCAACCATGTGTGGAACAATAATGCTGACAATTATAAACAAAAGCACAGGTCATCAGGCAATGGCCTTTTTATACAAGCCATGTGGAATGTGTAAGAATTCTGGTAATGCTCAGCCAGGTTTATACTCTTTTTAGCAGGAGAAAACACTAAGTTCAAAAACACAGAACAGTACCAAGAATAAATTAAGACTGATGCAATTCATAGGAGGACAGTTAGACCCAGTGTCCTAGTTTCAGCCGATATAGAGTTAATTTTCTTCATTCTTAGTAGCTGGTACAGTGTTGGTTTTTGGATTTAGTGTGAGAATAATGTTGGTAACATGCTGGCATTCTGCTAAATAATGTTTACCCTAAGTTAAGGACTGTTCAGTTTCCCGTGTTCTGCCAGTGAAGAGCTGCACATAAAGCCATGAGGGAGCTTGGCCAGGAAGGCCAACTGATCTGGCCAAAAGGGTGTTTTATAGTACAGAATGTCATGCTTGGTATATAAACTGTGGGGGGATTGGCTCAAATCAATCACTGCTCAGGGAAGGCTGGGCATCTGTTGGTGGGTGATCAACAAATGCATTATGCACCACTTGTCTGTCTTGGGTTTATGCCTCTCTCTCTTTTTCTAATAATAATAATAATAGTAATAATAATAATAATAACAAAACTGTTCTTATCTCAAACTAAGGGGGAGTGAGTGCATGGTACTTAGCTGCCAGCTGGCATTAAACCATAACATCCAGGTAAAGAAACCTGAGAACAGTGTGCCTGTGGAAACCATTTGAGTACATGAGACATTACAAAATATTCCAGTGATTGTGTATGTTTATTTATTTGTGACAGACCCCTCAACAGGGGTCTGATTTTCCTGCCATGCCAGGAAAAAACAGAGTATAGCCTGCTTCCAGTTTGTTATAACTTATTATTATTATATGGTTTCACAGGATCTCAGGCTGGATTTTGTTGTATAAAAATTGGCATTAGTCATTTCTTACTCATGGACAATCTCAAACATTTTCGAAGTTAAAAAAAGAGACCTTCTCGTTCTTTGAAGACCCTCCCTGTGCATCTATATGCAATCTAGATGGCAAGAAGTATGCCACTGTGTCCAAAATATAAGTACTGATGGTCTAGCAACTATGGAAAATATTAACTAAATAATGTATCCTGCCACTTCAGAATTTGTCTCTGTGAAGGACTGCAATAGTTGAGAAGAATGTCTGCTTGTTAGGAGAAAAAAAAGGAAATTCCATCAACTCCTGAAGTTCACGCTCTGTGAAAAAAGTTGTGTTTTTGGAAATTACTATCTCTAACCTATCAGTGATATATTTGAATGCTGGTAGTGTGGATTAGTGAAGAAGAACTTGCAATTGGACAATATTCATACAGGCAGAATGCAGTGGCTGTATTCATCTTACCCGGCTTTAGGTCCACAGCGAAAAAGGCTGTGTGTGAATCATTTTTCTAATTGATGGAGGAAAAGTGGCTCCACCAGAACTTTCCAGATACAAATGTCCCAATTTTTTTATGAGCTTTCGGGACAGAAAACTGTCTTTTAGGAAAAAAAACCCCAAACTTGTATTAAAGGATGTCTTATGATCAATGGATTCTGCTATTCCACAAGTAAGAATAATAAGGAAAGGGTTATATGCATAACAATTAAGGTATAAATGTCTGCTGCCAGCAGAATGTTCTCAAAACTGCTCACAGGGTGGCCTGTCAGAGAGCAAGACAATACTTTTAAATACAACCATGATTTTTATTCCCAGTTGATTTAATTTTGTGTGTTTTTTCAGTACTGTTGCTGTTATTTAAGTGTAGAATCTTACTACGGGGAAAAAAATATCTCATTATTTAATAACATAAAGCTGAAAATATGTGGAGCAGCTTCTGACAATTGCTTTTTATAATTTTAAGCATTTATTTTGTTTTGAAAGATAGCACTTCTTGGTGGAAAGAAAACCTAAACGTGGATGCTGCAGTGCTATTTTCATGAATCTACAGGCATCCAGACTAAATCAATAGTTCTAAGAGGAATGCAAACTTTACCATTCATCTTAATGGACTGTTTACTTTGAGGACCATTTATAACCTTGTAAACATTTTTATTATTTATTGATTTACTTGCTTACTGGAATGAAAGTTCAACCTTTTTTCTGTAACAAATTGAGTTTTTTGAGTGTAGTTTTTAGGCTGTGCTCCCTCCTCTATCTGGTTCCCACCCTGGCAATTTCACCAGTACACCCCAGAAAAATGGGCTGATTTTCCACTTAAAACCACGCTTCTAAAAGTAAAGATCTTCTTTAATCATTAGGTAGGAGATCTGTTATCCCTAGAAGTCAATACCCTTGAGAAGTCCAGGGAAAGGAGGGAATAATCAGCTGTCTTGGCAAATACAGTTGCTAAAACTGACAACTGAGAAATCAAAAGCTAGGAGCTGGTTTCCACCAGAATCAGAACAAGGCCTGGTGGTGTTTGTTTTGCTCCCAATGGCAATTCATAGACTGCTTCATGATGCTGTCCATCGATGTGAGGTAATAAGGAATCCCTAACTAACAAAAGATTTAAACTATCAGCAGAGAGTAGATAGAAGCAGCATCAGTGATGAAAATATAAGAAACTTATTCCTGCACATAAGTGCAAATTTTGGTGGAGGGAAGGTAGGTAAGACAAACCAAACCATTGTTATCTTTCATTGTTGAATCTTCTTGTAGAATGCTTGAGTTTTGCACATGGGAGAGTGAATTTCTTTTTTTATATAATATGAATCTTCACTAGTGTTTATTTCTGTAACACAGTCTCATGTAGCACATGGATATGCATCTGTATCAGTTTGTTTCACAGCCTTGCTCTGTCATTAATTTAATTTCAATACTGGAAATTTCACTCAAATGAGAACTATGAAAGTGATGTCACAACTCCTGAAAGTATTCCAGCATCTTAAACTGGTAAAACATACTTTCTGCTGAAAAAATAGGATAGTACTTTTACATACATTTCCAGGCAAAGGAAAGAGTTCACACTGTGGGCAGACAACTGTTATGTCCAATTCACTGATGAAGCAACCACAGGCTCTTCATTTAATGAAGAAGATGGAGAGGTGAAATACTTGAACTGACAGAGAAACTCTGCTGCCAGAGTTAGAAAGGCATCCTTAGAAAGATTGCCCAAATGACCAGCCTCAGAAGAACAAGCAGGCATAAATGAGGTGACCCAGTGACAGCAATGCCAAGCACTGAATGCTTCCTCCCTCTGTCTGACAGAAGAGTAATAAGCCTGCAGCCACCACCTCTTACAAAGCAAGAGGAAGGTAACTCCAGCAGAGTGCATGTTAACAAAATAAAAAAGCTTTTATCTAGCATTCATTATGCTGTGGGAGGAGCTGACTCTTCAGTGGGCTCAGACCTCCTGGGGGTAACTCAGCACTTTCCTCTCCCACTGATGGCAAGGGACCAGAGATCTTGTGCCCAGCTCTTCCTTGAGCTAAACAAACCGGGTTTGTTTATTCTGTAGGAATAGCTTTTCCCCCCTTGTTTGAATTCACATTAGAATGAATTAAACTGGAAATACAGAGTGCAGCAGGGAGTTGTATAGTCTAATCTAAAATGGATGTGCCAGATTCCATGGATAAAATCCGTAATCAGCCATGAGATGGTTCAGCAGATGAGTCTGATATTGAGTGGGCGTCCCTCAGTCTACATGCTTTTCTGTACTGCTATTGTCTCAAAAAAATCTCGTGACGTCTCTCTCATGGGCTGAAAGCCCGTCCCAGTGTCAGTCAAACAGGTGGTACAAAAATAGAGCCTCCCCTTGATGTAACAGAAGAACAGAGACAATTCCTTAGTAGTCTAACCACAATCATGGTCTGGCCTATGCAAGGTGTTATAGTTAGAAGTAGCAAGGTATCCATGAGGGATGGTCAGAGAACAACTTTCTCACAAAAAGCACAGCATACCACCGAGGACCTCAGCATGCTCAGGACTGTGAAGTTTCCTTGCACAGTACCTCGGGTCCTGAGTACCCCCTGTGGATCAAAACTGCAAGGGTCTAAGGTCTGTATTATTTTTTCCTGAGAGTGGTGATGAGACAGCAATTAAACCCACTAATGTCCTCACGAATCAAGTTTTAGTTCTTTGGTGGTTCAAGACTAATTAAAGTATTTTGTTATAAAAGGTCTTAAATAAAAACTCCAAAGCTTTAATTTCTAACAGGGCCTCTTCTTTATATGATAAGGAGAACAGACATTTTCCCTGACAATCTTGAAGCAAAAAGAATTTTTCACAGATGTGGTGACTACATCCCTCTATTGATCCTTCCAGAAGGCCCAGTAGAACCACTGATTCTTCCAAAACCATCTTGCTCCACAGGTATTTAGATAATGCGTTATTTTGTGTCTTTGTCTTTCCATAACTACTCCTGAAATTCCCTCTCAGCTTTCCTAATTCCTGTCCTGTCTTTTACCTCTTATAAACTGTGCTGCTGTATTCAGTTGGGTTTGAATTCCTTTCTCTAAAGGACATGTCCCTGACAGAATAATAATCTTGATGCCTGCTATTTAAACTTGGTGTTTTTCAAAAATTTCCTTTTCAATTCCTCTTTTGCTTAGTTATCTGTTCTTTCTGTTAATCAATCATAATACACTTAAGTGGTTACCACTGCTGATTTTACATCTGCTCACTCTTAACATACAGCATGAAATTAGGTAGAATTAAATTTGAATAAATATAGATTTGTTTTTTTAAGAAAAGTTTAATCTCAGTTTTCAATCTAAGTAAAGCTTAGCTCTAGGTCAGCGTGAGTTAATGTTCTGTCCAAAGCAGATGGTCCAATCCTGTCCAAAACTGCAGCGTCAGGGTATGGTGTGTACAAGCACTAGCATATGATTATTTAAATAGCAATCCCCCCTGCTAAGCAGTTTTCATTAGTTTCCTATATTTAAGTGAAGAGCCTGTGAGTACTGACTGAAGTAGAGAAAATGGGCTATTTAGGTCTTCTAATACATTCCAGTGTTCTTGTATTTGCTACGAATATAGAAGTTAAATATAGCGTATCTAGTGATTCAAAGATTTTAGAGTGATTAACATTGCTTGGATGACCTGAAACACATCTTGATTTCAAGACTGGCTTGACTACATGACCATAAAATCATTAGGCTAAGAATAGCACCACTTCTATTAAGATGTTTAAGGCAAAGATATTTGGATAAATGCATTAGGCGTCATTGGTTATGAAAACGCCCTTCATGGCAAACCCTATTTCTTTTCATGTTCTGGGTTGTTAAAATGATTCTGTGACGTCATAACCTTTAAAAAATTCTCTTTCTCTGTCTGCCAGTGTTCAGATATAGGCTGGGCTTTCTGGGCTTTACCTGCATGTAGGTAACATTCTTGGAATTATTGTTTTGGTGTATCTTTTCCCTGTAATAGATGAGGAGAAGCACCGCTCGAAGAAAATATTTCTATTCACAGAGCATTTGTGTTCTCCCCTACAGGTGTGTGTTAAAATCTGTGAAAAGACAAGTGTGTGTTAGTGTTGATGGCTGAGGCCAGCAGGTGCCCTTCAGCCCAGCACTGTCCCTCAAGGTAGCCAGGCTACTGCAGCAGGTGGGGTGAGGGTGCAAGGGTCTTACACAGGCCTGCAGCAGGGCTTCATCTGATCAGAAATTTTCAAGGAAAAACTGTTCAATGGAGAATCCTCCCTGACTCTGCTCTTGGCAATGTATGGTTTTTGTTCCCTCAGCATATTTGCTTTCATTTGGTGTCATTCTTCAATGTATAGTAAGCTGTGTACTGTATTTAGCCAGAGCTGGCATGGCCATACCTTATTGCAGAAGCAGATCAACTGACCAAGAAGCTGCCTAAGGTAGAAAATGAAAAGCCTGCCATTCTCATGAAGGCTCAATGTTGCAAAGAAGGGCTCTCTAAGTCTCTGTTGTGAATCTTCTTGTGAAATCAAGTGCCTGCAATGACTTCATCTTTTCCTATCCCTTGCCTCCCTCACACATAATGATCAACTCAGTGATAAGGACCTTGAACCCACTCCAACTATGGCATGATCCAGGCTCTGAGTTCAGGGTTGTCATGTCCCATCATCTTCTGATGAGATATTTCCATTTTATATATAAAACTTCATCTCGCTAAGGAATTAGGCAGATTCCATATTCCTTTCTGGATCAATGCCTAAATTACTAAGGTAGTGAGTTATTATCTGGTTTCTCCTTAAAAAAAAATCTTATTAATTCCCAAATTACTGAACAGTTTAGTAAAAAAAGACATGGAGAAAGAGGTATCCCAGTTCCAAGAATACCCTATCTTTTAGAGGGCAGTCACTTTTCTGGGTCTGTGAAAGATACATAATCTTGTCTTTTCATACAAAGGAAAAAGCTGGTGCTAGCTTCCTGTACAGACAAATCTTCAGACAAATGGGGAAAAGGGTGGTATTCGTCTGTTTTCTGTCACTGCCAAATTAGTGTTTTGGGTTGCTTGTTTTCGGGGTTTTTTTAAATTCATTTTGGTTTGGGCCTTGTGGGTGAGATAGGCCTCTCTTTTGCAAAGCCCATGAGGGCTTAAACAGAATCATGATGCCTGACTGCTCTGTGCTATTTTAGACTTGCCTGCACAGATATATGTATAGAAACAGGCATGAAGGTACCTTTGGGACTTCTCTGGTGTGTGTGTACATAAATGCAATACTTTTGAGATTTGCAACAGTTTTGAGTACCAGTATTTTGGATCCAGCCTGCACCCTATAAACTTGTGTTCACAAAATGAACGAGCAAAGTACTCTTCAAATGCTTTCAATTAAGTTAGTGCCTTCAGAAAGAAAGTTCGCCCATGAAATGATGTGTGATTGAAACTGGAGGAAACTAAATGAAAACATTTAATGTATGATTATCCACTTAAAAGGTTGTATTATTATACCGTAGAAATATGGAAAACCCCAGTTTCATTCTTAGTGTTGTGAATCCTGTACCACTGAGCCCAATCTTAAATGTTGATCATACTAAGTCATGCAATGCTCACACTGTATGTTTTTGCTTTTGTAATGTTTCTTCAGTTTTTCCAAACACTTTGTGGTTCTGGGTCTTAAAAAAGATAATTCCAGCCAGTAAACACAGCAGATAGCTGTGTTTACTTTTTAAGACCCGTGAGAGATAATAAATATACTGTCATTGAGTTTTGTGTCCCATTGTTTCCACATGGATGAGCAGTGCAAATAACAACCATGCTGTCATACTATAGTCTCATTATCTGGAGTGATCTTCCCTGCTTGGATATTATGCCCTAACCTAGTTCTTTTCCAATACTTCTCACCTGTCTTTGTCTCTACTTCAGACTGCAACATTTCAGAGGTTGATACTTGTTGATGGATATATGATGGACTGATGGATATATGAGCTTCTTGTGTGTTTTGAATACCTCAGAAATATCACACATAGCTGTAACCTGCTGGCATGCAGATCTGTGGTAAATCTTGCTGCATAGTTCAAGGGTTAGATGATGAGAGAGAGAGATGTGCCAAAGTATTTTCAGTGTCTCTTTCAAAAAATATATAGAATATAGTACTGCTATTTTATTTTTACTTCATGGGGGAGAGATTTATTTCACATATGTGAAAAACTCCTCCTCCTCACATTTCAGGTAATCCTAACAGTAATTCAGTAATAAGGTTGACAGCGACTTCTGGAGGCCATCTGCTTAGCCCCAAGTTTGAAGCAGGCCCAACTCTGTGGCTAGCACTGGTTGCTCAGGGGCTTGTCTAGCAGTGTAGTGAGTATCTCCAAGGATGGAGATTACACAAGTTCTGTGGCACCTCTGCCAGTGCCCACCCACTTCCTTCATGACAATTATTTTCCTTGCCTTCTGTTAGAATATCTCTTGTTGCCTCTCATATTTTCTACTACTCTCTATTCCCCTTGTGCCACCTTCCAAATCCTGTTATCTGATATTTTAGTTTCTTACAAGAGGACTTCACAGTACAGACACCTAGCTCATGATATTTTGGTAGGAAAATGTCAGTTTCAAGCTCTGTTCTTGCTGTTCCCTTCTCTAGCACTGGGAACTGGAGACTTCTAAGAGGTCTGTTTGCATGTAAGCAAGTATATCTCAGAAGTCCATGTTCCTTGATCCGATGTCTTGTAATGCTCTGAAGACTTAAGGTCCAAGCCAGATTTCCTCTAAACATGTAGTTTGTTACAGGACATGCAGGCTGCTGTGTAACTTTTAGGACACACAGCTCTTACCACAGCTGGACAGGTCCACAGCGCATGCCAGAGGTCTTAACTGGTGGTGTCTTGATGCTGCTTACTCTTTTTATTTTTAGTTTCTTACTTCAACTTTTGTATTCGATAATGCTAAAAACAGAAGAAGAAAATCACATCTGTGACCTTCTCCAGTTATCCAAGTAGAGTCAGTCCCAGTTTTCCATTTTTTACATTTTTATTCATGATAATGTCTGAATATTTTAATTTCCTTCTCTTACAATTCCTTCCTTTGTAGTTTTGTTAATTAGTGCTACTTAACACGCTCTTCTGAATATACAGAAATCTGAGAATCATAATTTTTAGGTGATAATGGGAAATATATTTGTACACCTGCAAAACACTGAATTAAGATCTTGCTTGTTAACCGTTCTTTTTCTTCCCTTTCTGTTTTCTCTAGGAATGGGTATAGGTTTTCTCCCTACTAGAAGTTTTTGTCTCACTGTGATGCAAACTTCATTTTAAAATAATCTCACTGTATTTTCAGAGAGTAACTATTCCTTTACTTTTTTTTCCCAATTCCCTTTGTTTGTATTTGATTTTTCTCATCCTCACAGAAATAAGGTGTAGAAAGTCCCTCTTCCTTCCTCTCTCTATCTATGTATAATACAAACAATATATCTATCATAGTTGTAGAGGTTCATTTGTATAGGCTGAGAGATATTTTGTGTGATATCTCTCAGTGATACAGTAAAGGTTCTTGAGAGGGGAGGGTTTATTATAAAGCATAATATAAAAATGATAAACACTGCAATACTTCCATATATTCATTTACCCATGCTGTGGGTGTCCAGAATGCGGAGGAACATCTCTCTGAAAGTTGGATTTGATAGAGGTTACACAGTCTGGAAAGCTTTTGCCAGTATGCTTTGGAAGTCATGCCTCAAAGCTATTCCTCTCTAGCAGAAACAATTCAGTTAGTTCCCATGTGTGAACAGCATGTTCTGCTAAGTTCTCAGGAATCATTGATTTGTAGATGGCTCCTACTACTATCCTTTGAAGCAAATTGTAAAGCATTATAGTCTACCTTCTTTTTAGCAGGAATGATTTGAATCTAGCAAAAACCGCGCCTTTGTTTTTTCCCCTTGAAATAAGTGGTGAGCACAAATCCAAAATTTTAAGATTTCAGACACAACAGAAGGGCTCTGTCTTCCAGCAACCAGGAGGTTGAGTTATATTATAGAAATTTGTTTCGTAGTAGCGTATTGTGATGGAAAATATTTTGTGAATCATTCTGCTGGCTTCTAGTTGGACAGTGCTGAGCTTCACAACACCCAGACATAAACTATCCATAGATACATTCTTAGAATCTTACGTCTCTGTAGAAATAATAAAATCTGGAAAAACTTTATTTTATATAAAAATATTAGAACTTATTTATAAGACAAAACAACTATGACCAATAGTCAGCAGTTGGGTACTAGAAATACTTCCAGTGCAACTACGTGGATTGAAAGAAAATCCAAATTGTCTCTTGGTCTGTACCTCTTCTCAGTGATGTCACAGTGGCACTAATTCTCACTGTCACAAGCTGGGTGTCTCCAGGACTGTCCTGCAGTTCTTGATAGCAGTTTAAGATCAGCATCTGCCTTTACATCGCCTTAATGACAGTAATAACTCCATGTCTGGAGAAATATGTATTTGTGTGATTGCCTTTGGCCTGCCCAGTGACTGAAGCAGGGACTGGGGATGGAGGCAGCAATAAGTGAGGAGGAGTCATAGCTGTAACTTGCTGGCATGCAGATCTGTGGTAAATCTTGCTGCATAGTTCAAGGGTTAGATGATGAGAGAGAGAGATGTGCCAAAGTATTTTCGGTGTCTCTTTCAAAAAATACCGTGGAGGTAACAGAAAACTGAGTTCAGGTGGTTTCTAGGAACAAATTGACGGAGCTCCACTAAGGTCAGGTGCCCAAAAATAATTCCAGCTGGTGGGGAAGGGACATTTCCTCTTTCCTGAAACCAGACATGTCAGTGATAACTTGCAATCTTTATTCTCTTTGTGGCTCCAGGGACCAAGATACAGCTCCCTACTCTTCAGTGCTATTATGGCATGTAAGAGCAGCCTGTGTGCTTTTAAAACGAGCCTAAGCCATCCTGTCAAGTGTGCTTATTCTATTCATGTCCCAAGCACATATTTTAAAGAAAAATATGGTCCTCATCCTCTGCGTTCCACATCTATTCACACCTCTGATATTTACCAATACAGAAAAAGATGATGCATGTATAAAAGTAATATTTAGAAAATGATAAACACTTAAAATTGTACAAAATATAATAGTTTCCAACCAGTGTGAACGAGCTCAAATAAGCAGACAACAGAGATAAAATTAGAGGCACTAGAGAGAGCAGTGACATGGATAATGTGGAGAAGTGAATGTGGCTTGCAATGAGAAAGAAACTCAGTGAGCATCTACTGTTAATTGTAAGCCACAAAAGGCTGCTGGCAACAATACTTTGGGGAATAATGGCCATTTCATTTCCGTGGTTTTCTACTCTTTTTCTCCCCAAATGCTGTCATTAAATAAAAACCCCTCCTAAAAGCCATTACACCTAATGTATGCTCAGAAACTGTTTTTGCTGTTCTGATTTCAGTGGTTGGGTATCTACACCTAAATCACTGCTGTTTTAATTGGCATACCACGACAGATTTTTGGTGCACTTTATAGAAAATTATGGAAAGTTAATTTCCCTCTCAGCACTACACACCATTCAAGTGAGAATTTTAAGTCATTTTTAAGAGCAAGTCTTAAAAAGTCTTTCAGGATAGATGATTACTCAGTCCTGCAGAACCTAACTTGTTTGTTGAAGTGCCCCAGTGAGCAATGCAATTGGCAGTGTGTTGTGACCTGAAAGCTGTTTATTTGTCTATGCAGAGTAGTTTTGTAACTACTTCTTACAGAGAAAGCATACAACACAGAGGGTCCAGAGGAAAGTCCACCAAGTCACAGCTGGACCATACTGGCAGTGAAGGTTGCTTGGAGAAGTTTACATTTCATCTGTGCTTTGCAGAGGGAACTTGAATTTCTAGAGGTGATACTCTGGATGGTCCCTGTGTCTTGTGCACCATGATATTTTCACAGTTCATCACTCATCAATTCTTAGAGCCAGTTCAAGGCTTCACAAGGCCAAAACCAAATTAAATGCAAGAAAAGGTACAAAAATGAAGTATGACAAATAAATTAATTAATTAATTTCAGGGCACTATCTTTCCAAATTTGGGGAACTGAGTATCTCTGCTCCTGAGGCAAGCAGCCGTTTCCCCACTGCTTAGGGAGTGAGTCTCATTCTGTGCCTGGCTGTAAGCAGCCTCCCTGCCAGCCCTGGTCAATTCAGACCATGATTTTGTCACTGTTATTCACGTGGCATGCTAGGAACCTGTTGCTTTGCTTATGCCTAAAGCAAACCCCCTCCATGACATTACCTCAAACACTATCACAAATATACTGCTTTGTTTTGCTTCAAGTTGCACAGCAGGATAAAGCATGAAAATTCAGAACAAGATAGGAATTTTATCAATGGTGTGGTTGAAGAAATTTGTCATAGACATTCCCCTCATATGCTGCCATCAATTTGCATGTAGTATAGACAGATAAAACTCATTAGATTTCAGCACTGTAGATCTTCAGGACTGATTCTAAATACAAGTAGCCCTCAAAAAAATAGTGCAAAAGGTAAAGAAAAACAGTGAAAATAACTGTAAGCTAACAATAATTTCTGTAGAATGTAACAGATAGAGACATGTAACAGTGTTTACTAGCTTCTAGAAGAGTAGCTTTGTAGAGTTAACAGTTCATTAAAATGAGAATAGCAGGGAACCTGAGTTATTTTGCTGATTCATGAACTCTGCAGACACAAATGCTGGTAGAGTAGTTATTCAATGAGCTTCCATTACATTAACAGAACTGTTCTGGGTATTACTACTAGAAAAAACAACCTATAGAATCAAGTACTTAGAATCTGATTTTCAAATTGCTCTCCTTTTTGCATTTGCATTGATGTTTTGCATTTGTTTGAAGCTTGCATCTGCTTCCAAACAATAAGCACTAATTTTAAACCTGTTTAGTACTCATTTAACCCAGATAGTTCTTTTGTGGCCATTTCACATGCATCTGGGATTCAGTGCAAAGAGGTTGCATGGAACAAAATGAGAGGGAAATGCTGCTAACCAGCAGCTGCAAGAAAGGGCCAGAAGAAAAAAAAGTGGAAACACTATTCGAATATGCTACCATTATGACTTGAGAAACCGGCACATAGATAGTGACCCTGTGATTATGTTAGGTGGAGGCTGCTGTGGATGATGACTGGCTACTGGGAAACCTAATCTTGATTTGGGCAAGAGATACTTTCACTGATTCAATGGATCTTTGATATGGTTTAGGTAATTTGCACTACTGACATGTCAGCTGAGGTCAATGAAGTTTGCCAGAACTTTATACTGTAAGACATCCTAAGGAATAGAATGTCAGATAATGTAAACTAGCAGAACAAGGAGCCTGTTTCCTGCAACAATTAAAGCATCCACTGGAAGGGTGGTGAGATACTGGAACAGGTTGCCCAGAGAAGCTGTGGATGCCCCTTTGAGCAACCTCTATTGAAAGGTCTCTTGAATGGTCTATTGAAAGGTGTTACTGCCCATGGCAGGGAGTTTGAAACAAGATGATCTTTAAGGTCCCTTCCAACCCTGGCCATTCTATAATTCCATGATTCCATGATCCTACGAAACATCTAGTTCACCACTGACCAAGGCTATAATCACTTTTGATATTTGTAGTCATAAACCCCAAAGCTAATGAGGGTTGAATGGCTGAATACATGTAACCTAGATACACCACAGTCCACATGCAGCTCTCATTTAATCAGAATAAATTAACTGGAAGTCAGTGACGTGACCCAGTAAAAAATCCACTGAAGTTAAGGATGGATGTGTTCAGTTATACTCTATTAGGCAATAATCATGGGTGAGAGAAGAGCTGTTCCCTCAGTTTAAACACCTGTAACACAATGCAGCCTTGGAAAGTACCTGTGATCCAAATCGAAAGCAGTACAAGCATGGACACTCTATCCACTTGTAATCTACTACAATCTACTTTGTCTTCCTTCATTATGTCAGCATTAATGGGGCCGTGCTTCTCAGCCTGACACAGTGGTTGTATTCCTGGATCAGCACCTGTTGTAAGGTGAGCTCTTGCAATCTGTCACCTCTGCTCCTACACTGGATTTCTTGTTATGGTTTTTGCACAGAGACTCAACACATAACAGTGTGACAGACATCTGGAACAGGTCCCAGTGCCAAATGCCACATCATCTGCAGTTCCATTTCAAGGCAATGAGAGGACAATGTTAACGGCTTCTATTTACTGTCAGCCACTGGTATCACTTGTGAAATTCATGGGAAAACAGTAATGACAGAAATTTTCCTTCCTGTATATCTGAATATGATTTCCCTTTAACCTGTCTGAAAATGTGGTTCATAAGGTGTCTATTTTGATTTCAGCATATTATCTTAATCTTTACACTATCTTAACATTATCTTAGCATATTTAGCTGATTTGCTCTGACTCAGTTAAAAAACAGGGTCAGTCTTTAGGAAAGAATATATGTTTCCATATCAAGAAGTCTTTCCTTGCTGTACAATAGGAAACTGAAATGAGGGATTGTGTTTTCAAAGGAGTGTGTGTAGAAGTGTGATTTCAAAGTTTCATGGTTCTTAAGCAGTTGTTGTTCCTCCTGAGATCAGTGGAGATTTGCAGGACTTCAGCACATTTGATGCAGCTCCTTGTCTTATCCTACTTAGAAATGCATAATTTTCATTTAAAAACTACCTCTTTGGAAATTTAGACTTGAATTAATTTCTCTTTTTTAATTATGAAGAAAATATCTATATAAAATAAATCCCACCCTTTGCATCTGACAGGGTGGATAAAACAAACAGTTAAATAAGAAGTAAAAAACCACAGATTTTTTAAAAGACCTGAATTTTCTGTCTGTACAATTTAGTGCAGAAAAAACAGGTCTCAAAATAAAAGCAGAAGACCATCAGCTGCCTCTCCTTCACCCAAGGCTTGCACTTATTACTGGATCAAAAACATGAAAACCTTTAATGGAACACTACCCAATACAACACATATAATTGAATAACCTTGAGAGGAAAGATTGGGGATTTAAGGGAGAAGATCAATTTAAAATCACTTAATGGATGGAGGCATTTAAAATTACATAGACTGAAGAAGGTGAAAGGTGCTATGGAATAATTACTTCCATCCTCTGGAGATAGTGTCTTAAGATGTAAATGAGAGTCCATGTTTCAGTAATTTATTGTATGAGAAATATACCATCACCAAAGGAAAGGAAATTGTGAGATAAAGAAAAAATAATTTCTGAGCCCTATAAAGACCATCTCACCTGAAGTTTGATTCAGGGTCCACTGCAGTCTATGGGAGATTTTATTTCCATTGAAAGATGCCAGTGGACTTCAGTAAGCTTGCATGAGGCCTGCTATGATGGTATAATTTTGCAGGAGAGATACAAATTGTCATAAAAGATATATCAGCTCCTGAAGCTCAAGTCTGTAGCACTCCTGCACAGAAGCAGGCTCCCTGAAATGAACACATTTGGTCACATCAAAAGCAAAAATCTTGAAACTGAACAGCTTTAGAGGAGCTCTTTGAACTCTTGGGTGGACATGGGAGCATGGCCTGCTTCATCCATCACATGCTCCATATCCTACAATGTGCATCTACATTGTAAGACTTGGAACATCTGTGGGTCAGTAGATTACAAATCCAATAACATCTTTTTCTATGCAGCAGCATGAATTTATAAATAGGGCCCTGCACTGGCTGCTCTGTCATGAATTTGACATTTTTGTCCCTAGAAGGCAGACTTGGGCATGTAGTGATCTGAGTAAGTGTGGGCAGTCTTGTTTAAGTGTGGTTCTTCCAAGCTGAAGATACTTCTGGGTGTTTGGGATTGTGCTAAGGATGGCACAAGTCCAACTCTTTATGCCCTGGAGTTCATACAAATTCCCTATAAAAAAGCATCCAAAAGATCAAAGCTTGGGAATTATTGGCTTCCATGAAGAACTGAACATACTCTTAAAATCTATATATAAACCTTGCAAAAGGAAGCAGGAATCAGTCTTCGGCAAAAATGTTTCTCAAGGATGAAGACATTTGAGGTGCAGCAAATCCAGTTTGGGACAGCTTCTTGCACAGGGTGCATTTCATCTGCTACAAACAAACACAAGAACTTTGTAAATAGGTCTATGTGACTAGCATGTTACACTTTTCAACTGATAGAAGCTAAATGACATACTAATCATCTTCTAACACATCTAAAAGTATTGCACCAAAGCCCTAACCCTTCTTTTCCTTTGTGTGTTTTCTGTTTACTTCATGAGTCACTTTTCTCCTGGTGACTAACTCCTGACGGGAGAAAAAACAAATCACGTAACCCAGGGAAGTTTTCTTTATAAAGAAACTTTAGTGTGGAAAATTCTCTTCTTAAATGCATGTCATCTAATATCTGCTGCCCTTGCCAGACGCTGAAGAAACAAGTTTACAAAGTGGAGATCCTCCGAACCGCTATTTCGCTCTCCCTAGCCCTCCGTCTCACAGGAAATGATTCTTTCTCTAAACTCTGACACTGCTGCTGCTGAAGAGCACTTCAGTTCTGAACACGTTATTTTACCATTCACAGGCCTTTGAACTGTTGCTTTTAAATGTGGCTGTTGAATTAATGAATAATTTTGCCAGGTGTTAGAGCACATGAAGGGAATACCAGCCATACGTTTTGGTTGATCTGTGTTCATTTTTACATTACAAGATGTTTATTATGGTAAGATAAAAGGTCTGGCTCATTCCCATACCTTTAATATGAAATTCAAATAATGAAGATAGAGTTAGTAAAAACTTCTGAGAATGAATGAATAAATGCCACTTACAAAGCCGAAGAAACCAAATAATTTGTTTATATGCAAAACTCATTAAAAACATTGCTTATTTAATCTGATTTAGATTAAAGGGATACTGCTGTTTTATCAGGTTGTCATTTTTTCTGATGAGAACCAGGACATACCAGTGACTATGAAATACATAAAAAATAGAGAGGTTTCAGGTGTTGAGATACCTGAGGTGTTTGATTTTTTGTAGGAAGCTGAAGAGATTTAGCTGACAAGTGAACATCTATCTTTACACTTCTGGCTTTTCATGAACAAAAGCCACAGATGAGTTCTTCTTGCAGGATGGACTGCTTTTCAGTAGTGGTGGTGGGGAAGCAAAACAATTGTCCTTCTTTGAAGTTCTGGAAATAGGCACCTAAGCACAAACTCTCAGTGGATGGTGGTGCCAGAGGTGGAACTTGGTTCTGGACTGTGCCTGGACTATTTGTGATGCCATGAATTTATGCCATGACCTGTTTAGAGGTCCTAGTCTCCTGCTTATCCAGACTAACACCTTTGTGGGACATTTTTGTTCTGTTCACATCTGGGTTGCAGGTCAATGTTTCCCCTGTGTAGGAATCACAATACAAGTAACAGGGGAACAGAATCCTCCCAAGTCTTTCTCTGTGATGAGGTGTGTAAGAAGAACTGGAAGATTCTCGCTGCGTGAGCTGGTATAGATTAAGCCATCATGATACTCTATGAAAAGCTCTCCATGGTCATCTGTCATGTTTTGCTCATAAGCTGACATTAATGGCACCACTTTAATAGTCCAGAAGGAACATTTTTCCTAACAGGACTGATAGGGTTTATCAATACTTTTTGTTTTCTCCTGATGTGTGGTCCACTTCCTGGGATGACTGGATAACAGACAATATGTAGCATAGGATGTTGACTACCCTGAGATCATTACCTTTCTTTTCTAGTGGCAAGGCATGTCTTTTGTGGCTGCTGATCATTTACGCCACAGTTTCTATTTCTGTACTACTGATACTCAGCTTTCCTGATGTGCTTTGTCATCATGACTCTTGTGCCATTGGATTTCAAGAGAGAGGTGAATGATTCACACTGCCTGCTCTCTGCAGGGTCTTGCCCCAGACTTTCCTGAAGAGAAACAGCCTTGATGCTTAGGCACTGGCAGCAAGAATCTAGCTGGAAGGGGCTTGGGTTTTTTGTGAGGAGGCAGTGCCTTATGTCCTGTTGAGTAAGTGGCCTGGGGAAGTCTTCTAGGCTGAATCTACATTGCATGCCTTTCTGTAGTGCGTCAGGGTCTGGTAGTCCCTTCCTAGTCTGCTTGCAAAGCCAAATCTACCACACTCACTATTCTTCCCCTGGAGGGTGACAGAACAGAGAATGAAACATGCAACAAAAGTTGTTCTCATCAGAGCTCATCATCTAGAACCACAGAAGCAGTACAAGAAACTACACAGAAAAGAAATCTTATGGGGAAGGACTGAAAAAAGATAATGAAGAAATGTATGAGCTGTGATATTTGCCATGTTATAAAGTTTATTATGATGTGCTCAGATCAACTGTTCTGCTATCCAAGAAATAATGCTTTCCCCTCTGCTGGTCTTAACCAACAATTGCTACTTAACACTGAGAAACAGGCATCTTAAGAAAAAGGACAGAGACAAAGAACCTCTCCTTGAATACACTGATATTAAGATAATGAAAGGTTTCAATGGTAGTATTATTAAAGGTTGACAATACTGGGTTTTATGATTCTCTTTATACAGTTCAGATAAATTAAATAAAACTAGCTCTTATCTGTACAGCACCTAAAGCCACACTGTAACAATAGTCTCAGGATCATCTTCAGTAAGATACCCAAAGTCAGGGCAGGTCTGTGAGGAAGGAGCTAATGTCAGGTGATGTCTTTAGACTCCTAAGAGAAGTACCAGCAGGACTGAAGTGATCACCCACAAATTTCCTGTATGTTGCATGTATGTCAAATACAAAGGGAAACGAATCAAAATAACATGGTAAAGACAAAAATGACAAAACATGGTTGGTGTTACACCGCTGATGCCTTAACTGATAGCTCAGTGTCAAAGATATGATGCATGTGTCGCTCACTGTAAAAATGTCAGCATTTGTCAGGTATAACATCCTCCGCGGGACTGACTGACACATAGGTCAAATTGCAGATTCTGCTCCTTCAACATAAAGTGATTCAGTAAAGCTTAAAAAACCCCTTCAGATAAATAAACTATGTTTAAAACCATCTTCAGCTTCTCGTTGGTAAACACTGTTTCTGTCTACCAATATATATTGACAAAATTAGTGTTTTCCTACAATGTTTTATGGTACATTACCTAAACTCAATGAGCAACTCACACTCTGTTTTTTTGTTGCTAACAGTGGTTCACAATGTTTCACTACTAACCATGGGTGTCACAGCAATAATTTGACAAGCAATAAAAAGAGAAAATGTTCTTTGGTGCAGTTTTTATGGTCTATTCTACACAGTCTCAATCACTGAAGTGGAAAAAATGAAGATAAACAGCTTAACTAGTATGTTTACATGCATCTAACCAGGTATTTTCTTTTAAAATTAATTTAACTTCACATATAAGTAAAAATGCTTTGATTACAACTTTATGAATTTGAAGGAGCTTTGAAAGAACTGTCAAGTTCAGAAAGGAAAAATGCTCCATTTTTCTGACACAGAAAAACAGTGAAAAAAGTGCCATGCCTTTTTTCTTTGGCAATTTCCATAATACTACACCTTAAGTTCTTCATTAACTATTAAACTAATGGTGAGATTTTTGATTTCCAGATAAAACTGAAAGAATTCCATCAGATTTACAGACCAAAAATTTGAAGCCCTTTTAAGTTTGCCGATATTGTCTCAGCTCAGCAAGGTACATACATATACAAAATTCAACAGGATGAATTACTCCGATTGAGTATGTGCTGACAGGATCCTAAAGCAGGGCACATCCGGCTGTTTATTTGCTAGATTTCCATAAATTATTGTTAAAGTTGCACAGGTAAGAATTAAAAACCCGGAAATATTGAAGAAATGGAGTGGTCATTCTTCTCCCTTGCTTGTTACAGCACAATGTTTAGTTAGCAGTTGTGAGCTATTCCTTTGAGCTACACGATTTAATGCCCAGTGACTGCTCCCATACATTGGAAAGAGAAGTATGAAAAGAAAGCAGTTGTAGCTAACAGGATAAGTATTTAAACACCATCATAGCCTTTTTGCAACAGCCAAGATGACAGAACCTTTAAAGCAAGAAAAAAAACAATTCCCAAAGCTGTGTAGAAACCACTGGTGGAAAATATTCATGGGATTGGTCTAAAGGGATCTTTTATGAATGCCTTGGGAAGAGCAAGGAATCTGTCTGCTAAGCAGCTCATGTAAGAAGGGAATATACCTGGCTTTTAATCTCCATTCAAGTATTTTTAAAAAATTATTTTATAAAAAGACCATATCAATCTATGGCATGAACACAATTCCCAAGAGTAAACTCCAGAGTTCCTAGGGCTCTTTCAGGACAACGATATGAGACTGACCAGCCCCTAGGTTCTGGAAAAAGTCATCCTCTAGGGTATACAGATCTCTTTTCAGGGCACAGTCTTCAAAGGTAAGTCATATTGCTTAGTGCAAGGCATCCAATGTTACCAAGTTACTTAATAGAATGTAGTTGCCCCTGTACCTTACGTAGCACTTGCTCCAGAAGGTGATTTCAAAGAGCTCTTACTGACTGACATGGACCTCTTAGGAGTCAGCTTCAAGAAGGAAAGAAACGCCTCGGTGGGAGAATACGGGGGCTTGAGCATTTGGTGTCCATAGTGATGGCCTGCTCGATACACACACATGCACACACACACAAATGCATGAAGAAGAGGACAAATCTAAGAGAATTTTAATGCCAAACATTAAGAAGCATTTGCAGTTAGCAGCTCAGTGGTGGTCTGAAGAGATTTGGAGCTGAGAAATCTAACCTTGCCTGAGTCTCACTATGATTTCAATGTATTACAATAGAGGTCTTGAGAAATACCAGTCATTTGGAGTAAATTAGCCAAGGTGGGATACCACACTGATGTGCCTGCCTGACATCTCATGCCTGAGCCAACTCACTCAGGGGAAAGTTTAGCATCTCTGTGTGGTGTATTCCGTACCATCTAACATGTTTTTTATGGAGAAGTACCTAAAAGTATACTGCACTGCTCTTGTGCTCCAAAGCGAAGTCATCTGCTGCTGATACACAGTTTTACATTTTCCCTGCTGTGATGATTCAACAGTGCTAGCTGGCACACCAAAAGGAAGAAGCCAAATCTCCACTCATTTCCTTGCTCTTCCCACTCACTCTCCGTGAAGAAGAGGCATTAGCAGCTGTGCAGAATCACTGTTATGCTGCTGCCTGCCGCTACATGCAGCCCACACAAAATCTTGCTATTAGTAAATAAAATAAATGCCAAGATAATTTAAAAATGATAAAATAACTCTTAAGTGAACATTTAATAGAGCCTGACAAATAGAGGCAAATTACAGTGACAAAGGTATCTACCTCACTTCTTAATTCATTGCTCATAACAATGGAAATGACTCCATGTTATGATGATGAGAATGTCAGACTGTCTATTTTTAAGGATATCTAGAAAAAACCCCACCACAAACCTGCACAGGAGAAAGAACCTCATAACTGGAAGGAGAGTTGCTGAAACAGGGAGGGTTTTTTACACCTTCAGTCTCATGATAGACCCTGGGCAGAAAAGTCCTCTTCCTGATAGACATGACACGGACTGTCAGGACTAGAAGACACCTGAAGGGACCATCCATGTACTTCATGGCCCAAGGCAGAAAAACATCCAGCAAAAGACACCACTGTCTCCAGAGCACCAGCTGCAAGGCTTTGCTACTCTGCTACTCTTGTTTTTTAGAAGGTCTTCTGCATATTCAGTCTTGGTCTTCAAGTCATCTAAGGGCTAAGGAGAGCAGGTACTCATATTTTTGCTGTGCAGGGATGTTTCATGTACTTGAAGGCTGTTAGCTTCTTCCCCTGTCATCCTTTCTACCAAAGTTTACCAAATTTCAACCCAATTTTAAAATATTTTTTCACAGGTTTGCCTCTCCATCGCTGCTATGCTCATCTTGACTTTCTGCTGTTGGTCCAAATCTTTTCTGAAGCGTGTTAATGAAAGATGAATTAGTATTACAGAAGGGACCTCATGAGTGCTGATCTGCACTGAAAACCACAGAAAATTTTCTCTTATTGTTGTCATCTTTAAGTAACCACTTCTTTAATTTCTTGGTCTGTCCTGGGAAATGTGTTGTAATGAATTGTACCTGATGTCAAAGGAGGAACTCACACACATCCAGAGGGATTTAGGAAAAATTATGCCCCATTGAGTTATTGTTTTGGGCATTTAATTTTCTTTTATAACAGAAGTAATTCCAATGATGAATAATGCTAATGCATTAATAATTTTTAGTTAGAAATAGTGAGGCCACGTATTTTATTTTCAAATTGTGCTATGTGTTGGTGAAATTTTCATAATTAGAAACTCACATACAAGTCTTGAAAAAGACTTAAAGAAGATACTGGAAGAATTGCCTAACTGCAAGTACTTAAAGGAAACATCTTAAAATTTGGGAAGCCCCAAAAGAATGAGACCTGCAACGAAATCTGGTAATTTAGAGGAGTCTGATCAGTTTCCTGGGATGGCAGGGTAGATTCACTCATTTCATGAAAAGTTAATTTGTGATTCTAGGAACACAGACCTAGAGATTAAAAATCTAATTAATGCCAATCAGTATGGTATCATGAAAAGTAGGTCTTGTCAAAAAAACCTGATAGCTTTCTTTGACAAGATTACAGGTCTGCTTGATAAAGGCAGCTGTGCTGACATAGTTCACATGGATTTCTCCAAGGCATTTGACACAGTACTGCATGGTTAAAAGTCTTAGGTTACAGGTGCAAGTTGGGTGGCCTTAAAATTGGTTCAGTGACAAGTCTTAAAATGTGGTTGCTAATAGGAAGGCATCAGCGAGCATTACTGCTAGAGTTTCTAGGGAATGGTCCTTGGTCTCACAGTATCAAATTATTTTAATCAGTTACATAGGTAAGCAGCTCCTAAATTTTCCTGCTTGTGGCTTTCTGTTTCACTCAGACTCACAAATACTTCCCGGTACAAAAAAAAAGTAATGTCTTGCAGGGCTCATTCCTCTACTCTGTATTGTCTCTCACATGCCCACGCCCTTGTTTAACTGTTGCAGCACCACTGGAACCCAAATTTGGTTGCTGCCATTTTAGGTAAAGTGAAACAATGTTTTTAGAACGTTATCAGAGGGTGGAGTAAAGTGTAATCCACAGCTATGCACTTTATGGGGAATGGTCACATTTAGAAATAAACATAGCCTTTGGAAATCCAGGAATGAATGTTTCTGTATGAACATTACAAGTTCTATCTATGGTGTGGAAACCTGTCTTGGAAAATTCAGAGGTGATGGGTGCTGTCATCAATAACTGCTTAATCCTGAGTTTTCTTTGTGATGCTGTGACCAATGTAGCCCTTGCTAATTAGAAATATGAAATAAAACCCAAGAACTGGGGTTTTTTCCCCCTTGATGAGACTTCTATTAAAACCTTATTTCCAGCTTTGGTATACATCTTTTAGAAAGAGAGGGGAAACACTCAAAAGAGCTAAAAAATGGAAGCACAGAAATATTTCAAAAGATGGGAAAAAAATCCATGTAGTGTCAATCCTGGGAAAGTCTATCTACTGTTGCCTTTTTATCAAAAAGTTTGATAAGCAACTTGGTCACTCTCTTTAGATTATCAGACATGGAAAAGCTGTTCTGTAGGGAGAAGCTATTCAGTCTTTCAGACAAACGCATAGCAAAAGCTGAAATACAAAATTAAACTGGAAAAAAAATTAATTCCTAGAAGTAAAGGTAGATAAATGCTGGACCTTCTTACCAGGGCAGGTAGCAGCCTTGTTAGTCTCTGGAGTCTTTAAAATGATCTCTTTGTGCAAGACATGCTGTGTTCCTATTTCTAGGAAAGATACCATGTCCTGTATGAACAGGCAATCCATCCAAATACTGCAGAATTTCTTCCTGCTCTCAGTCTATGGATTTTTGAACGAGGGAATAAAATTCCAAAAGACTTTTCTTTTTTTTTGGGGTGGGGGGGGGAAGGATGTTAAACTTTGAGATAGTCCAGTGCAGGCAGGGTTCACTGGCATCAGCTGCAGGCTCATTTGCTTTCCTATCATTTTTTTAAAACCAGGCTTATAAATTTGAGACCTCTTCATGATATCTGAGATTAAGTGACACCACCGACTGCCAGATATTGCTACTGCCTGTAACCAGCTCTTCATCTACAAGGAGAGAGTCCGTTCTTGTGAACAATTCCCATATTGTCGTTATGTTTTCTTGTTGTGGGTGTTGACAGACGTTTGCACTGGGTAGAAGGACATGTATTAGTAGTTAAACATTTTCTGTGTGCCTAGGTCTTAGATTAGGAGTCATCTCTTTAGGCTGAATTAATCACAGAAATTGAGCCACCAATGTAAAAAAAAAAAATCTTCCTGATTGCTTTGTCCTTGTCCAAAGCAAGGTCTGTCTCTCATACCCTTCTTCTGCCTTTCCCACCATTAGTGTTTCCCATTCTCTCCATAGGAATCTAGGATGCTTTTTACTCTCAGCACCAGGAGTGCGCCTTCCTCCTGGGAAAAATGCCATTCACTTTGACATGGAGTTTGTGGGCTCTCAGAGGGCCTGTGAAAAATACCTAAGAAAAAAATCTCTTAACAGGCATAACTTTGAGCAAGGACATAATTCAGGTTTAACTAATGGATTATAGAACCGGTGGGGAGGGAGAGAGCAAAAAAAATTATTTCTCTCTCATTGTCACTGTCCTTTAAGTGTTGGTATAGATAATTTACCCTGAACTGACTTTTAAACAGTACACTTGAAAATACATTATGCAGACCTTACTTACTTCTCCCACTTCTAACAGAAAAAAGCAAATACTTGTGGCTCTCCAACCAGGGTAATGCCAGGTCCTTATGCAAAGAAGCAAGGGAAGAACAGCAGACCAAAGATGCTGAGGATCAAGAGTAAAAATGCATTTCTGAATACAATTACCAAGAGGACATTCCAAAGAGAAATTCAGTACACAGATTAACTTGACTCTGGACAAAGCTGTGTAGATACTTCATATGAATCCTCTAATTCTCTTGGGGATAGTTGCTTAGTGAAGAGAGGTGACAAACTAGTACATAAACATACACACCAGGCACACTTGTTGTGACATTAGAAAGCTATGAACAGATTAGTTTGGTACAGGGATGCAGTTAGGAGACATTCTGCTTGAACGGCAAGGCTCTGGATACATCAACTTAATTCAAATTTTGCTGCTCTCTCTTCCTTTTTTCAGTGCTTCTATAATATTCAACACTCCACTTAGTGACGAAGTTCAACCACCAAAACCTTTCCTGCTGTAAACAGACATGATACTAGACCTGCCTTGGCTGGTAGCAAAATTCAACTGGAGGTAAAGAAAAGCCTTGAAGAGTTATGTTAGTTACCAAGCTCCAGTTTGGTGCATTTCCTGCCTGCCATTCCTTTAAAATGTGAGTCAGTTTTGGTTTGGTTCATGTTTACAAATTTGATTCTACTTCTATGAGAAAACCTGACCAAAACGAAAACATGAAAGCTTATTTTTCATGAAGTTGAAATAGGCGTAACTGCTTTCTCCAGTTCATGTCACGATATCAAGAAGCAATAGGAGAAAGAGCTTGGGGAAAACATTCTCCACCTCACCCAAGTAGATCAATTACCTGCACTTTTCTGTGCTACGAGAAAAGCTGGAGACCATTTTTGAAATTCATGAGTAATGTTCAGCTTCACAGTCAGGCACCTACCTGTGGGTGTCTGCAATGCAGAAGTTTACATGGGAGGAAGGTGTTTAAGCTCTTGTCGTACATACGATGTACAGTCAAAGGAGCCTAGACAATGCTTTGGGTGAACAATGTACTTGTCATCTTTAGACGACCTAGATTCTAGATTGCATCTCATCTACATCTACAATACTGCATCTCATCTACATCTACAATACTCTGAGTCTGGAGTTCATTGTGTCCTAAAGCCAAATACACTGGTGGTGAGAGGACTGATAAGAAGTCAAGAAAACTTGAGTTTATAGCTCTAGTTTTGAACAGCAGAACTAGAAAGTTAAGAAAAATTAAGATGATTGTTTTTTTTTTCCCATCAACTAGAAAATACATGACCTTCATGTAAACTGATTGATTACTTATTTACAGTTCATTCGTGTATTTCATATTAATGACACTATATTCCTGATGGGAATAGAACTCTATGCTCCTAAACAGTGAACTTTCACTGTATGAAGACCTGCTGCAGTAAGTGGTTCTTATGCTTTTCTGACTATATCCTCTCAAAGCACATTCCATCTGCTCTGCTGGGTTCATCATCCCATTTGGATTCATGTGGTCTCTAACGTATCAGTGCTGGAGCTTTGACTTGTAGTTACTCATTGATCCAGCCAGATAGATGAGGCACGGCAGAATGCAAAGAAGGAATGGACATTCTGCAAAGAAAACCTCAGCAGGTAGCATGCAGGTCCTCAGGCTGAAGTGTGTATTTCACTGTTCTTCTACACAAAAAATAGAAGCAAACATCAGGAAAGATACTGGTCCAAGGCTGCACACTCTGTCTGGGAAAGGCCAGACTACCCCCATCTCCTTGGTTAGCTCTACTGGAGTCCTGTAAGCATGAAATTATTTTGGTTCATGTTCAGAACAAAGACTAAGCTCCAGTTTGGTGCATTGTCTCGCTGCAGTGCCCTACAATTTTCCTTGCCAAGAACAAGAACAGAAACTTTCCCACCCTCTGACATTTCCGTCTAGCCTTGACCTGAAGTCGCACTCATTTGGTAAGACCAGCCTAGCAGTCACCTATTGGACATTCTGAAGACTACCTCTCCCTTTCCTTCCTCCTCATCTAATCTCTGCTAAGATTTACCATTTCTAAATAACCCGTCAGAACAGGAAGCTGCACCCAGGGTGATGGCAGTGGTTGTTGCACTGAACTCCTGGAGGATCACAGGGGACAAGGGCACAACAGGTCAATGGGAACAACCAGCTGAGTAGGAGATGTTCTACTGATTTCTCACAGTGATGTACAGTGGTGTAACCTTTAGGAAAAATCGATACCAAATGCAGGCATTGGTTGGGTCTTCAAATGCGAAAATATCTCATTTGCAGCTTGGGTTTTTTTGTTTGGTTGGTTGGGTTTTGGTTTTTTGTTTGGTTGGTTGGGATTTTTTTTTATTTTGTTCATTGTTCTTTTTTTGTGAAAGGAGCTGTGGTGCCTCCTGGGGCCTCTTCTGAAGTTAGTTTGTAATGGAATATTAACAATCAAGTATCTGTCTAACTGCAATCACAGTTTTTCTTGCAAATTATTTCACTAGACATTTTATGTCAAGAAAACCTGCAGTCATTGATCTTAGAATTTTTTAAACTGACATTTTCTCTTTTTAAGCACAAGAAGTGGGAAGAGATTTTTTGCAGCCGTGTGTAAATGAAATACCACTTTGGTATTGGATGGACTCTACATAGTGTCATAGTATTAAAAAAAAACCCAAACCCTAAAATCTGAAACACAGCACACTTCCTTACATTTCTTTGCTTATCATGGAAAGAAAACAGGCCTTATAAGAATGAAAGCAATCACTTGCACATGCACATTTGTGTAGCTTATCCTGCAGAAACAGAGGATTCTGTTGAGGCATGGTTCAGTTCTGTTCTTGATGACTACCACCTACTTGCAAAAAAAACGTAAATATTGCTCTAGAATTGTTGCTGCTTATCTCTGGACTGGACACTTGACTTCTGGATGACAAGAACTCAGTTGAAATTAGTCTTCCTTATAGTTAAGGTTGATAATAACCTTGTCCACAAGCATATATCTACAGTCAACCATTGTTCTCAGCTCTCAGCTCACCCTTTAGCGGTAATCTGGTACGTGGTTAACCAAATCCTTTCTCCCATCCAGTCTTCCTCCTTCTGGCATTTTACCTCGACTTCATTCATATGTGCAGGTTTTGAGTGCAGCAATAAGTGCATAATGGCCCTTTCTCTTTAACCATCTTGCCTTTATTCAGTCCCCCCATTCCTGTCTTCTGGCACTTCAGACTACTAAGCTAGTCTTTGTTCTGCCAGGAAAATTGAAGCATGTAGTTCACGGACAGCTTCTTAGGAAAACTCTCCTCTACACTATTTATCTGCGTTATTCCACACATATGGAAACAGTTCTGTTTTTCTTCTCTACTCTACTCCTTTGCTCTTTATGATCCACTTCTGAAAGTGATACTTAAAAGAATCAGCCAAAAAATAGTCGTTAAACAGCTCTGTAATAACAGCAATCATTATTTATTGATTTATAAAAGGGATACTTGAAAATTATTCAGAATCATCAAGCTGTGACATTACTAACCTATGTAATGAATAGGAGCCCACTATTCTTTCTTTCTCTCCTTTTTTCCTCATTCATGCTCACCTCTGTCTCAGATCAAATTAGAAAGTAAGCTCTTCAAATTAGAGACTGCATCCTTCTATATCTTGGGGACTGGGATAGCAATAATCGTGAGAAAGTGAGGTTATGTATAAAAGTTGTGATTCATTGGAGACATTTATAAATTGTGAATAATCAAAATTAATTATATACTCTGGGTCAAGAATGATACAGCCTGTGAATGATCAGAATATTAGAATGATCAGAACAAGCTTGTATCATCCTCTGCAGGAAGAGCTCTCAATAGTGGCACTGAGGAGGGAGGCAGAGAAAACAAATGAAATGTGAAGTAGGAAGAAGAAACTACACTTTTGTGTGGCAGCCTGTTTACTGCATGAAAGTTTTGAAAAAGAATGAGCACTGAATGTGATGTCTCTGTTACAGTTTAAGGAAAGCACATTTCTCTTGCCCTGAATGGAAAGTAGCCAATGTGTCTATCCGCTTGAAAGATGCTTCCCATGCCCTCCAGTGTCAAACTGTGTGTAGGCTGACCTACACCTGTTACACTATTGCTGCACCCGAGTGTTCCCAAACAGGCACTATGGCCAAAAGACCATATGAAAATTTGCACAGGCAATCTGCAGTATTCCCCAGTTTATGTACCCTTCAGGTACCTCTTGCAATCAGGTTGTGGCACATTCCTTTCACTGAACTTCCTGAGGTTTAAACAGTGGTTCAGAATCTGACATAATTCCTCATGTTAGGCATTCATATAGTAAGTAAAGAAATGGAGATGCTTCTTCTGGAAAGAATACTGGTTTTCACCATTGAAAGGAAGAGAGGGACATGGATGTCAATCCCATGTGATTATGGGAGAATGCCAGGTTAGGTACAGATCATAAACTTGCTCTGTCTGATAAAATATTCTCTGAAGAGAAAAGATGGGCCCCATGGGTGTGGAGGTCACGTGCTGGAAAAGTATGTTTTAGAGTTAGCTTATTGAGGGTCTTGTCAAATCTAAGACTGACCGAAAACCTACATACCATTCATATTCTGTAGAATGACATTGCGTCTGGGAACAGCAATAATTTTGACTGGATTACCATTGTGATTGTAGTGTCTGAGAAGACCAAAAAAAAGGGAAAATCTCACTTAGGAGAAACTGATTCTCTCTGTAGATGCATACTTTATGTATGAGACCAAAGTCCACTCTATCCACTAAAAGAAATATACATATGTATATATGAGATATATATCAACTTCTTCCTACTTGTCAAATCCTTGATGCACATCTGGCTTTCCACTCATAGAGGCAAATTCTACGTAAGTATCAGTATTAGCTTTCTTATAAAATGCAGCATGGTGAGGATTTGTTTACAGACTAGAACATATTGTCCTTGCTAATACAGTACTTAGCGTGTGTCTGTATGAAAGAAAAGTGAATTCTGACTCGTTCTGGAAAATACACCATGGTTTAATCTGAAACTGCAGATTTGTCAACTCAGAAACATTGTACATAAATATTTCCCCAACTTTTAACTGAAGTGCAAATAAAATAGGTTTTTGTTAGAAATGTTCATAATTTCTGTCAGCCTACTTGGTAGTCTTCTGGATAATTTGTTGTATGTATGTATGTATGTATGTCTCTATATATATATATATATGTGTATGTATGTGTGCGTGTGTGTATGTGTGTACAAATGGTTGATATATGTTATGAGAAAGTGATATAAAATTTTTAATTGGCCAGTTGTATACCTAAGTAGGATCATAGATACATATGTGACATGGTAAAAAATGTGAGGGGAATTTTTTAAAAAAAATCACCTCTAAAATGACTGTTAATTTGTTATAAAAGAAAAATGGTTAGACTTTGGTGAGTTGCATCAGTCAAGCAGAACTACCTTTACTCGGATAGCAAGTATTTTGTATATGGAAAATTTTGTAGCCAAATTCTTTTCTCTTGCTGTTGAAATAAAAAGAAATTCTGCTGAATGAAGTGGAGACACACAATGGCAGATAGGAGAAGAAGAAATTTGACTCTAGGAAACATGCAGAAAATTGAAATATGTGATGGCATGCCATGATACTTTTAAAGAAATAACTTATGCAGTGCACTATATTTGCTCAGTAATACTTTCTACACACCTTTAGTCATTAACTATGAGGCAAAAATAAGTCACTATGTTTCAATAACAAAGTTATTGATGCATAGTGTCAGAACTGACACCATAGTTAGTCATTTTGATAAAGACAGTTATTCTGCAGATCTTTTTCCTCAACTGTGGTATGGTTTTAATAATATGATACACCTAATTCTACCAGCTATTAATATGAACTTCAACTGTCATTTGGAGACTCAGCAGCAAAAGTAAATTAATGAATACTACTGATATTGTGTTTGGTCAAATGACTGCATTTTTAATAGGAAAATATTAAAGTCAAAGCCATGGGGTAGGTGGTGTTTATGCCATTAATCAGAAACAGGAAGACTGTTGAGCAGGTCTAGGCTTGGTTGGCAAGTAATATATTTTATTTTAATTAAATGATACTGTATGTCCACCAACATGCTGATATCAGTGAATGGATCCATACTGTGCCACTGAATTACCGGACATCCAATTTGAAGGGAATATTTAAAAGTTTGGCTCCTATTCTTTTCATCAAAATATGAACAACAGAAAAAATAAAGGAGTAGATTAGGGCACAATTGGACTTGTTCATCCATTACCAAGAACTATTGGGGTTTTCTCATAAATCTGCAGCTGCAGATATCTGTTGGCCTTGCTTCTGACCCCTTGAGGACCTATTGATTTGTGATCATATTTTAGTCACGAAGGTTCCTCCTAGACTCAGATCCCAGACACAGCGGTGAAATCCCCTGGCATATGGAAGAATAACCCCCACCTGTCAAACACCCCCTTGCCTTTCTTGCCACCACCACAGCCTTGAGCGCCTCATCTCAGATAATTATGCTGCACATGAATGATTTTTTAATGTTTGTCTTAATACACACAGATTCTTTAAACAATAAAACAAAAAAAAATCAGCAAACATCATCACAATCTGGAAATCTCTTCCTTAACTTAGAAAACGGTTTCTTAATGGCACAGGGGGAGAACACGACAGCAAGCTTGACAACATAATTAGAAGATTGTTACAAGGAAAGGGAAAAGCATTCTTTATACAGCTCTTACTACTTTCAATAAGATTATTCTCCCTGAATAGCTAATCAGCTTTTCTAGCTTCCCAAATCCATGTGCTTTAAGCTGCTCTCACAGTTCTTCTTAGTTGCTAAATGGCAAACAGTGACACCTCCAAAAGGGAAATTTAAAGTGTTAACCAAATGTGAGCAAACAGCATGATGGAGACTGCAGATAAAGAGATCTTTGGCAGATTAGAAGCAATTTAAGAAGATCACACTGTTACACCTGGGTTGACAAGAGCTGACAGGGTTTGTTGATCTCTGCTCCTATCTCCAATTTGAGTGTCATGTTTCAACAGAAATGAGAGGAACACACAAAAAAAAAATCTTTTCAGTACCGAACATTGGCTCCACAGCAACTGTTTATGGCAGCTGAAACAAAAAAGAGCTGAAGTAGATGAAAGGATTAAAATAAAACTGTTCATCTCTAAGTGCACAGTACTTCCTCCTAATGCCGAGTGTCCCATTCTCTCCCTTGACAGAACTTCATCCCAGCCACTCACTACCCACTTTGATGTACGGAGGCTTTTTCTGTTGGCAAAATCTTGCAAAAAAATAAAGATCGAATTAGAACGAGGAAGCAGGAAGGGGAAAACAAGCAAAAAAATCTCTATAACAATAACATCGGCAACCGGTTTTGCATTGCCAGTGATACAACTTACTAAAAGGCTGACTTTTTTTCCTGTAAGACAATTACCAGGCATTTATTTACTGAGACTTTGGTGCTCTCTGCTTGCTATCTCTGTCAATAAAGAAGCCTTCTTCAGCTGAACTTTGTCATCCTCATTTATTTCAGAAATCGTTATTGATACAAATCCTCATACAGATTCCCTTAAAAAAAAATTATGACTCCCTTCTAGTAGAGAACAAGAAACTCATGAGGCCCCCCAAATGCCACTGAACTCAACACGAAATAAAAAAAGGAGTAAAGAACCAAAATGTACCTGGACATCTATAGAGAAACATAGCTGGGAAAGGAGTGTTTTCCACTGGGCCTCACAAGCACCATTCCAGCAAGCTTAAAGTGGCCTTAAAGTGGGTATAAATATAATTTAGCATCTTGGGGGATCAGGTACATCTAAAACTCGAGTAAATGGCTCCATGAACTCTATCCAGCACAAAACCCTGCTGGGCAGGTAATGAAAATGAACATAACATTCCTTAAACTAAAGATGCTACCTTGAAACAAGAAATTGTTTCTGAATTATTGTACTGAACTGTGTAGAGAGGGATGCGGTGAGCCTCTAAAACACTTTGAGGTAGATGTCACCCTCTGCAGAAACAAGTTGAACCCACTTTTGCTTTTCAAGGTTGCTATTCAACTTTGTGCTAATCTATTTGAAGTGCAGCTACTGCTGACCAGTGCAACTTTTTCCCATCCCATGACTCTTTCCAGGGCTGTGAAGCTATGCTGTGGCCCAACCATGAATGGCTGATTAGTTTTCCAGTAGTTCATCACACTGATCCAGGTCACCACATGGTCATTCAATAGATCAGGGACCTTGGAAATAGAAGGAAGGGAAATGGGTACAGTACCATCCTTTCTACCATTAGATCATAGTCAGCATGGTATGAAATTGCACCATTAAAGGCTTCATGGTCAGATGAAGCCAGTCTAAATCCAAGCTTCTACTAGAGGTAGCTGCACTTCCTTCCAAGTGTAGCTATATGGTCACGGACCCTCCCTTGTACCTGCACAGATGGCTTTTTGTAGCCATGACATGGAGAGGGATCACAAAACTTCTCTGACTTTTTTCCTAGATAATTTTAATGTGTATCATGTTTCCACAGGCAGCTGTGTGGTTGCTTGCACCAAGAGAAGGACACAGCTGGCACAAGGTATACAGATGTCCAGTCAGGAGCAATGGTAAGGAGAACTGCTTCTTCAGTGGAATTATAGCCATAGGTGATCACTAAACTTCGGTAATTGTCTTCTGTTATTACAAACAAGTATTAATTAACCTGGGTCCATTACAAGACAATAGCTGAGGAAGCCATTATCTCTCTTAAAATGGACCAAATTCCAGTGTCATGCTCTGCTCTGTTTTTCAAGACCCAAGACTTTTTTATAACTTGGTCCTTTGGCCACTGCTATTGATATCAGTGAGCACAAGTGTGATCTTGGAAAAAAAGGTCTTTAAGGCAAAAGACTTTTTTTCTGCTTAATATCTCTACAAAGACAGTGCAGACTGTATGTTTCCTCGCTGTGTGAGCAGACAATGTGAAATTTAGTCATGGAGAATTAACCAGTGATCACAGGAATGGAAGGACTGATGGAGAGCTGGCACCGTCAGTCATCTGCAGCAGGACTTTAAGGCCTAATTTTCCCAAGAGAGAATGCACTTTCCAAATTGCAGTGCAATTTTCAAAAAGTGGGAGCTGAATATTTAAATGCCTGCTTCCTCCGCACCCAGCTGTGCTTTCACCTAAAGTCAATTTGGAAACAGCAATAAAACACATTCTGCATGTAGTTTACACATATAATGGCATCCCTAGTAATGCACAAATCCTTTTAACTACAGTAACAGTCCCTTATTTTTGATACACAATGTCGAACCCAATTAATACCACTCATATTAGAAATATTTGTATCCCAGGCATTGTTCCAATAGTGAATCTTTATGATCATATAAGACCAGTAATGTGATTATGGACAAGACTCAAAATATAACTATTTCACTCAACCCAGTCATAATACTTATTTTGTTTATTAATGTGAGCTTTACTCCAACATGCTCTCTCCTTCCTTCTGACATGATGTCAGAAAGACATGAAAAGTAAGAAGACATGGTGCCTAGTTTAAATGGGCACCAGCATTTTGGTTAGCTAGGGTCTGGAGAGGGAATCTGAAGATGTGAATCATGACTGATTGAAGCTGTCGTGGCAGATACTCAGAAAAGGGGTATTTCTGCCCCTCACCTCACAGTGAACTCAGGACTTTGTACATTTTCATTTAAAATTAAATACAGCAAACCAAACAAACATCAGCATCAGTGTTTGCCAAAATATATGTGAAACAAAGTATTGCAGGTCTCCACAAGTAATGTCTAAAAGGTGGGCTTGAGGAAAGAAATGTTTTATTCTAAAATTTTGCTTATTCTATTGAAATCCTTTTTAGGTATCAGGTATAGAACCTAGGGGAACCATGCAAACTGCAGAGCATACATCTGTTGTTCTCCTTTTAGCTGTACTGGTTCCCAGCTACAGTGACACAAAAACCTGACATTAGGACAATATATATTTTTCAGGAAAAGCATAAGGCTTCTCAGTTCAGAAACCACAGGGTACTTACTAAATTGTGGGGCAGGAGTGGTGGTGGTGGTGATGCTTTCACACCTTCCCACAACACTGGTTGCTGGCAGGCACATCACAACGCTGGCAGACAGAACCAGTGCTGCTCTGTCCCCAACAAAACATGCTAATTGCCAGCCAGTGGATTTGATCCAGGTGTTGGCAGGTGTTTTGGGTGCATTTATGAGCTTTTGCTCAGGAAAAGTAGAAAGATGGTGTTTCAGGATGGGGAGAAGGCAGAATTATTACGGACCATTCAGAGGCAAGAGATATAAACCACTGGCAGTGCAATATCCCCATGTTCATGGAGGATGTCTGAGGCATTATTGGGAGCTACGTGTGGCTTTGCTGAGCTGCAGACCAGAGTCTCACTCATCCTCTTGTTCATTCTCTCACAACCAAATTCTCCCTGGACATCTGTCATGAGTGACAGAGGTTCTGGAGGTAATGCGATTATACGAAGGTTAGGCTGAGGATATTAACTAACTACTCCAATTTTTTTGGCTTCACTGTAAAATGCCAAAGCTGTTGCTGTTAGATTACCCTGTCCCCTAGTCAATTATATTAATATTGTCAAAAATAATGCCAAGACTGTATCATTTTTGTTCTTGCCAGATGAAGAGACTATAATGGACATTGTATTTATGTGTTTTCCATATCTTCTGAAACAAACTAGTCTATCTTTTTTAGACAAGCAGCTTTTCTTGGGGTTTTTTGAGTGTTTTTTATTTTAAAAGTATAAAGTATATAACTAAGGAAAGCCAGAAATATTTCACAGCTAACGTAAAACAGGAAGATGAATAATTTTTTCCACTGTTGGCTTCCAAACAATATTTTTTTTACAGTTTTAAAGACATTATTCATTTTTTAATCTGAAAAAACAGTCCAAGGCATAAGCAGAAGATTAGCTGAATATTACATTGATAATGAATATATTACATGAGTTCCTACTCTGAAAGCAAAGCAGGCGAAAGATTACCACAATGAGAAGAGAAAACTAATCAGTCTAATACTAAATATGCATTGGTACCAGAATCTGAAACAAGCGAAAGAGACCAAAGATCATCTTGTCTGTTTCCCTGCAACTGTGAGATTATCCACTCTATACTTTTGCCAGTGCTAGAGACTTTTCACTTTTAAGGGTCTTTTTACTTCTCTTTTTCACAGCCTAATAGAAGTGAGGATTTTTCTTGCAATAGTAATTTTAAGTGTTTTATTTATAATGTCAGTCCATTAGTGTTAATTACAAAATGAACAGTAATCAAAAGAAAGCCTTCCTCTTGGATATCTATAGCCATATCAGTGGGTATGCTAATGTTATCCCATTCTCCGATTTTCCTCCTTTTTACTCTGTGTATCACCTTAGTCATGGCTTAATCAAGCAGTAGTTTATATATTTATGTTTATGCTTCAGTCCACCCAGTATTTTAATCAGTTTTGTTGCTCTTCCAAATTCCCTTCAGATTGGCAGCATTTTTCTTGCTAAGTGACTGTTGGCCAGAATTGACTTCATTTTTCCAGAAGGATTCACAGAAGTTCCTTTGGAAAAAGGATGCCTTCAAGTAGATAGTCCAAAGTAGTATTCAGAATTATCCCATCACTATAGCAATGAAGTGTTCGTCACTACACCTTCCACTCCATGGTTTGGGGTCTTTTTCAGTATTACCACTTTCTGTGTTTCTCCTGCATATTGAGTCATATGTCTCAAATTATTATTACCTACAGTGCAATCAGTCATATTTTCCTAAGCTAAATCTCCTATTATTTCCATATCATGCCAGTGTTTTCAGGGTCTATCTGGTTCTTTCATTATTTCTCTGTTTTGGCAGTTTGCATTTCTAAGAATAGTAGTGCTAGATGAGGGGCTTGCACCATCTCCAAGAGCTTTGCAGGAGTGCAGTGACTCAGAAAGCAAGGAAATGTTCACACCACCCTGAATAATCTGACCAGCTATTTAATAGAATTGCTGTATGGTTTTCTGCCTGTGCTCATAAGAATAGGAACTTCTGGAGCAAGGTAAACATGCAGGGATTGTGGTTTGTCCTGATGATTTTCAGGGAAATGCTCTTGTACCTCTCCCTTCATGTGCTTACAAGCCCTTGTAAAGGGCATTGGTGTTCTCTTCTTTACTCCTGTCATGATCCTTGCTAAAGATAAAAAGTGTGCATCCATCTCTGAACCCGCTGAAAGCTGAATCATCTGTATGACAAGATGGCAAACTGGTAACCTTCACCATGACAGATTTTGTGGAAAAATCACGCTTTGGTTGGGGAGCTATCAGCCAGCACATCATATATGCCAGATTCCAAACCAAGTTCCTAAAGATGTCAATCATGCAGAGATGTTTTCTGACAGAAGAACACAGTGACTAGGACAAATTCTACAATTGTCTCAAAAGTGTGATTGACAGAATACCAAAACACAACTTACACTTTGTGATAGGTGACATTAATGCCAAAGTAGATGCGACAACTAAAGAATGGAATGAGCAGCAGGGAAGCCTGGCAGAGGGATGTATCAACCCAAATCCAAGGGACCTTGACGCTGTGTTTTGTGTCTTACTGTGTTCTCATAAGTAACCTCTTCCTTCTAAAATGCAAATATACAATGAACCTGAAATTTGCCAGACAGCAGGAAAATCCCAGGATATTGCAAACCTCTGTTCTTTTCATCTTGCAAACATCCATACCAATTTAAGTCCAAACTATGCAAGATGCAGTGACTTATGAAGCATTCAAAACCAAAACAAGTGCACTTGAAAGCCATCAGTCAAGAAAAAATGCCACACAGAGAAAGCAATGATTTGTTTTTCTAGGCAACCTGCTACTAGTCACAGAAGAGCTCAAGAAAGAAGTAAAATCAAATATACAGCACAGAACTTGCTGGAGTTGCCAGTTTATTGGAATAGAGATGTATAGAACAAAATCATGTCAACATGACATTGCAAGAGATAATTATCTAATAAGTGCTGTGGCATTAGAGATGAAACTAGGCATCCTTGAAAAGCACTGTCTGTTTTAAATTACTGGCCTTTGAAAAAAAGAAAGAAAAAGAAAGAAAAGAAAGAA